>PVIA01002643.1:0-199474 GCA_004024845.1 Tonatia bakeri | reverse complement strand
TGATTCTGAAAACTGTGAAGACCAGCTCTGGGAATGGGGTGTGTGGACTAGTGCTCAAATTATATGTGTCATATTTTATTTTTTAAAAAGTAGGTGGCGAAGTATTGGAGGCAATCTGTTCATTCTTGGCGATAGGTCCTGAGTACACATTATTTCACTTTCTGTACTTTTCTGTATGTTTGATGTAAGTTATAGTTTGTTTTTTTAATAAAAGAATCTTGATTTTTAAAAAAGAGTGCAAACTAATAAAACATAGGCTAGACATAGGCCTAAGGCTTCCAGCACTCCTGGGTAGTGGGGGTGATAAAATATGAGACACAGTCAGCATCGTACACAGTCAGTGAGGCAAAGTGCCAGAGTGAGGTAGGATGCTTTGGGAGGACCCCATCTCGGTGGCGCACTCAGTAGAGCCCTTGCCTTTCGGCTGCGTGCTGAATGTGGGAGAATGGATTCCAGGTCGAGGCGATGAGTTCTGCAGAGACACAGAGGCAGGAAAGGGGAGTTGTTGCGGGCCGCTCTGAGACCCATGTGGGGAGACCAGAGAGCACAGGGAAGAAAGGAAGACACACCTGGAAAGACATGATGAAAAGAGACCGGCATCCCCTTCAGTCCCCTCTGCCTTCTGCCTTCTTCCCCCTCAGAGCAGGAATTCCATCCCCCTCCTGAAGCCCGTTTGACATTTAACTGCTTCACATGCAATATGCCTCTCCTTCTCTGGAAATTCAGACTCACGGAAAAGAGCAGGTCTCCACGTCCTCCCGGAAAGGACTATTGATAGTCAGGCTACAGAACTTAAAGATTACTTGCTATGCAATGGGCAGCCCTCGAACGGTCTTATTCAGCTGTCCCTGGAAGATTCCTTTGGCAACACTATACAGAGTGGGTTGGAAGAGATTAAGAGAATGCCTCAGCAAACAATGAATGGGTTAACGATGAGACCAAGGAAGAAATGAAGAGTTACCTGGAGACACATGAAAATGAACACAAAACAACCCAAACTCCACGGGACACAGCAAAAGCAGTCCTGAGAGAGAAGTTCAAAGCCTTCCAGGCCTACCTCAAGAAGCAAGAAAAAACTTGAATAAACAATCTAACCCTACACTTAAAAGAACTAGAAAAAGAAAAACAACAACAACAAAAAAGCCCAAAGTAGGAAGAAGGAAATAATAAAGATTAGGGTGAAAATAAATGACATAGAGACTTAAAAAATGATATAAAAAAGTCAATGAAACCAAGAGCTGCTTCTTTGAAAAGATAAACAAGATTGAAAAACATAACCAGACTCATCAAGATAAAAGAGATAAGGATCCAAATAAACAAAATCAGAGAATGAGGAAAAATAACAACTGACACCGCAGAAATACAAAGGATTGTAAGAAAATATTGTGAACAACTATATGCCAACAAATTGGACAACATGGGTGAAATGGATAAATTTCCAAAAACATACAATCTTCCAAAACTGAATCAGGAAGAATCAGAAAATCTGAATGGACAGAATATAACTAATGAAATCACAGCAGTTATCAAAAAAACTCCCAGCAAACAAAAGTCCTGGACTGGATAGCTTCAGATGTGAATTTTACCCAACATTCAAAGAACTAACACCCATCCTCCTCAAACTATTCCAAAAAGTTTAACTAACAGGAGGGAAAACTTCCAAGCTCATTTTATGAGACCAGCATTATCCTCGTTTCAAAACCAGGTAAAGACGCTCAAAGAAAGAAAACTAGCCCTGGCTGGTGTGGCTCAGTGGACTGAGTGCCAGCCTGCAAACCAAAGGGTCACTGGTTCCGTTCCTGCCAGGACACATGCCTGAGTCGTGGGCTGGGTCCCCAGCTGGGGGCTTGCGAGAGGCAACCAATCGATGTGTCTCTCACACATCAATGTTTCTCTCCATCTCTTTCTCCCTCCCTTCCCCTCTCTCTAAAAATAAATAAATAAAATTTAAAAAAGGAGGCCAACATCCCTGATGAACATAGATGCTAAAGTCCTCAACGAAATATTAGCCAACCACACCAACAATACATTAAAAAGATCATACACCACGACCAAGTGGGATTATTCCAGGCATACAAGTTTGGTACAATATTTGCCAATCAATAAATGTGGTACCTCACATGAACAAAATGAAGACTAAAAAAATCACATGATCGTATCAATGCATTCAGGAAAAGCATTTGATAAAATCCAGCACCATTTATGATAAAAACTCTCAGCAAAGTGTTAATGAAGGCAACATACCTCCACATAATAAAGATATGAAAACCTATAGCCATTATTACACTCAATGGGTAAAAACTAAAAGTGTTTCTCTTAAGAACAGGAACAAAACAGGGAATATCCACCTTCACCACTCTCATTCAACATAGTACTGGAAGTTCTAGCCACAGTCATTAGGCAAAAAGAAGGAGTAAAAGGCATCCAAATTGGAAAGGAAAAAGTAAAATTGTCATTATTCACAGATGACATGATGCTGTATATAGAAAAATCTAAAGAATCTACAAAAAACCTGCTAGAACTGATAAATGAATTCAGTAAATTAGTAGGATACAAAATTAATATTCAGAAATCAGTAACATTTTTATATACCGATAATGAACTATCAGAAAAAGAAATTAAGAGAACAATCCCACTTACTACTGTAACAATAACAAAAAATTAGGTACCTAGGAATAAATTTAACCAAGGAGGCGGAAGGCCTGTACTCAGAAAACTACATGACACTGAAGAAACTGAGGAAGACACACGTAAGTGGAAGCACATACCATGTTCATGGATAGAAAAAATAACATCATTAAAATGTCCACACTACCCAAAGCAATCCATAGATTCAACACAATTCCTATGAAGATACAAATTGCATAATTCACAGAACTATCACAAATAGTCTAAAAATGTATATGAAACCACCAAAGATCCTAAAGAGCAATGACAATCTTGAAAAATAAGAACAAAGTTGGAGGAATCACACTACCTAATATCAAACTATGCTGTCAGGCCACAGTAATTACAACAGAATGGTACTGGCATAAAAATAGACACATAGATCAATGGAACAGAACAGGGAGCCTGGAAATAAATCCATGCTCTTATGATCAATTAATATTTAAAAAAGAAAGCAAAATCATACAATGGGTTAAAGATAGTCTATTCCATAAAAGGTGTTTAAAAAACTGGATATGTGCAAAAATATGAAATTAGACCACCTTCTTACACCATACACATGAATAAACTCAAGTGAATTAAAGATTTAAATGTTACACTCAAAACCATAAAATCTTAGAAGAAAACATAAGCAGTAAAATCTAGACATTTCTCGTAGCAATATTTTTCCTGATAAAGCTCCTTAGGCAAGGGAAACAAAAGAAAAGAAAAATAGGACTACATCAAACTAAAAAGTTTCTTCATGGCCAAGAAAACCATCAACAAAATGAAAAGGCAACCCACTGAGTGGGAGAACAGATTCACTGACATAACTGATAAGGGCTTAATATCCAAGATTTATAAGGAACTTATAAAACTCGACACTGAAAACACATACAGTGAAGGAATAGGCAAAAGACGAGAATAAGCACTTACCCTAAAAAGACATGCACATGGCCAGGAGACATGAAAAAATGCTCAACATCACTAATTATCAGGAAAGGGCAAATTAAGACTGCAATGAGATGCTGCTTCACAGCTGTCAGAATGACTATCATCAGTAAATCAACAAACAAGTGTTGGTGAGGATGAGGGGTGCAGCCACTGTGGAAAGCAGTACCGAGTTACCTCCAAAAATGTGAAATGGACTGCCTTACAACCCAGCAATTCCACTTCTGGGAATATATCCCAAGAAACCTGAAACACTAATTTGAAAGAATATAAGCACCCCTACGTTCATTGCAGCATTATTTATAATAGCCAAGATTTGGAAGCAATCTAAGTGCCCATCAGTGGATGAGTGGATAAAAAAGCTGTGGTACATTTACACAATGGAATACTACTCACTCACTAAAAAGAAGAAAATTTTACATTTTGCAACATCATGGATGGACCTGGAGAGCGTTACGCTAAGTGAGAAGGGCCAGTCAGAGAAAGACAAATACTACCCGGTTTCACTTCGATGTGGAATCTAATGAACGAACTGAATTAACAAGCAAAGTAGAAACAGACTCACGGATACAGAGAACAAACTGACAGCTGGCAGTGGAGAAGGGGGTTGAGGGCTGGATGGAAAAGGTGAAGGGATTAAGCAAAGAAAGAACTCAGAGACCCAGACAACAGTATGGTGATTACAAGAGGGGTGGGGGGCTACGGGAATGTAGAAGAGGGTGAAGGGGGGATAAATGGTGATGGAAGGAGACTTGACCTGGGGTGATAAACAGACAATATACAGATGACGTATTATAGAATTGTATGCCTAAAACCTATATATTTTATTAATCAATGTTACTTCAATAAATTAAATCAAATTAAAATCAGTAGTTTTGAGCTTTCTGCACTTCACACTCATAGCCATCAGGGGGCGCACAGCCTGTCATTTCTGAACTTAGTTGAAGGCATATATGTTAGCCTGCAGAATTCTGGGCAGTATTCACGTGAGGACCACGGCTTCCTCTCTGCAGGAGGAGATTCTGCTGGGGCTTCAGAACAGCTTGAGACCTCATGCACCTGAGGGGGGAAACCAGTCCAGGCCCAATGGCTGAGGTGGGGTCTTTGCTGTGGCTCCTCCCAGATGTTCTTCTAAACTGCGAGTACAGAACCTTTTATTTTCTAGAAATAAAAACCTCTGCTTCCATTTTCACGTTCTCCTGCAATGCACTGACTTACTGATTGATTGGAATCTTGGTAAAGTGGGTCTCTAAGATTCTATATGTGCCAGGAAGACAGCATTATGATTCACTATTTGTAAACACTCCACAGTAATTCCAGTTCCCTCCTGTCTCCATGGAACTGACCCCCATCACCCCTCGTCACCCTCCCAGCCCCTGCTCAGAGACTGTTTTAGCAACAATTTGCAAAGTGATCCATTTCTGAGGGTTTTAAGCATTGAATTCCTAGCATGCTGTGTAATTTATGGATTCAGAAGTGTTTATGGGGAGAAATCACAATACACTTTCAGAGGGAAACACATAAATTGAGAAGATAAAAAATTTGGGATCTGCCCCTTGGAGGCATCATATTCTAGAGCGAGGCAAAGGGGAAATGTAGCACTCAATCCACACCTTGCCTGATTTGTACTGTTACATGTTCTAAAGCCTTAAAGAAATGGAAAATCATTGAAAAATTGAAAAGTGTACTAAATATCACAACCTGATTTTAATTTCAATCTTATGTATACCCAAAACAGGATTTATGCTGCTTTAACATCCTGGCCTTAAGGAACTTCCCGTAATTTTAATATTCCTTCTTAACTTGTTTCAAGTCAGATGATTACCATGTTTGACATTTTCACAGAAACCACTGATGAATATATGCTTTTAAAATTACTTGCGGCTCACTAAAATGTTTTTGCTGGACCTGCCTATGAATCAATTATTGAAAAAATAAAATCAAAACAACTTTGTAATTTGTCATGTGATTGTAACCAGCAGAACCTGTGGATCAGGTTCATAGTATGAAACCATCATGACATAGTTTCAAATTAAATTTGCTGGGGGTACATTGGATAATGGCATTGTGTAAATTTCAGCTGTACAGCTTTACAATATGTATATATTGTATTGTATGCACAGCACCCAAGTCTAGTTCCCACCTGTCACGGTATATTTGACACCCTTCACCCCTTTGTCCTGTGCGCAGGCCCACCTTTGTTTCTGACCACTGCCATTCTCTCGTTTTTATCAGTTTGTTTCTTTCATATTTGTTCAGTTTTGTTCATTGGTTCGGTTTTATTTTCTACCCTGTATGTGTCTGTGAGTGAAGTCATTCAAGGATTTGCCCTTTTCAACCTCACGTTTCACTCAGCACCACAGGGAGGGGAAGGACGCAGAGGGCCGGCGTTCCAGAATGATTAAAATTGGTTGGCTGCTAGCGACGGCAGAACCTGGGGCTCCTGGCTCAGAGCCACCCTGAACTTCCAGGTGCTGCCTGGTGGTCACTGTCACCAGCCCAAGGTCTGGTGGCTGCCCTATATAATACTGAAAAAAGAGCATTTTATTGCAGTACATGGAATCCAATAATAAATATTTATTCAGGAGACAGAGTGACAAAGCAAATATATTTGAGTCAGGTGTGTGTGTGTGTGCACGCATGCGCCCGCAGAGTCTGCCCATTCACTGATACTCCGGGGTCAGGGGGCTTCCAGCTCGGTCACCTCGCCAGTTTTTAACGTCCCTTAAAGGCTGGTCTCATCCCACGCAGCATTGTTCGTGTCCTTCAATACTGTCCTCACCAGCTTTGCCAGCTCTTTGCGGGCTCTCTGTTCTTCCTCCAGACACTTCTTCATCTTCTTGTTATTTTCTTTTAATTCTTGGACTTCACGCTTCAATTCACAGTCACCATCAACCAGACTGTTTTTCTATCACTGCCTGGCTTTCTTCAACTGTAAGTTTCTCTTCCTCTGGAAGCACAACCTGGGGATCAGCCCCTGACCTGGACTTGAATTCTTACTAAGATCCTCCTGTAGCAGAGAGCAGTCGAGAGCTGGGGGAGAGGTGAAGACAGACAGCTCCAGACAGCTCCAGACAGCTCAATGGCCTGGGCGCCGCTGGAGGCTGGGGGCGGGAGGCGGGGGCCCAGTTGACAGTGGTGTGTGCAGTGCGGTGGTGGGCAGGGTGGGGCAGCTTGTAGTGCCTGGGCATCGGCGCACGGGCTTGCTATCCGCAGGCTTGCTGGAGTGGGTGATGGGATGGGAGGAGAGGGTGAGAGACAGCACAGAATGGGCTTTCATAGCAGATGCCACTTCCGTTTTCTTCTGTACATGGTCCGGCCACTCCTGGAGGCCCTGCTGGTTGTTGAATGTCACTACCGTCCGCTGGGTCAGGCTCCCTGATACCTCAAGTGCATCGCTGTGACTTTCCCTGTCCTCAGACTTTGTGAGTTTCACGTTGTCATTGGTAGCCTCCACTGATAGCTAAAACCACTCATCTTGTGACTGGCAGACAACATTACCAAAACAGTGGGAAAGAGCTGCTGAAGATATCTTTCCTTTTTTCCCCTCACTTCTGACATGCTGAACCATGACCTGGGACATGTCAACGATGTGGCCCAGGGTCTGAATGTCATCTGCCTGGCTGGGCGGCTTCCCTCAGGATCTGCAACGCCAGCTCCCGCCTTCTCCACATCTCGACACTGGGCTGGAAGGTTTTGGAAGGCAGCTGTGGAGTTTTGAATCTCTTGTTTATCAGGATGACCATTCTCTGTGTGTCTCTCGAGCTCCTTGAGCAGCGTGGGTAGTCGTCCGGGAGTGTTAATGGTTTGCCGAGGCTGGAGCTCCACGCAAGAATCCCCGCCTGCCTGCACCTGGCACCTCCAAGCACTCCCCCAGCTCTCACTGTGCTGGTACAGCAGTCACTGCGGAGGGGTGACTGGCACAGCAGGTGACACGGAGGTTTTTCATCGTTGGCATCATATTTAAAAAGAAGCCTCCAGCTCTCTGCTCAGCTTCGGGCAGTGTTTGAAAACTGTACAAGCATCTGCTGGAAAGAGCTTAATTCTTGTAAATTTCCCATTCAATAGGAAGTGTTTGTTGAACTTAACTCCTCATGGGTCTGCAACGGCTGTAGATGAGTTAAAGCAGTATCTGAAGTTCTCTACAATATTCATTTACTGTTTCTGAAACATTCTGTACCTGTTTAGGTACATTATAGCAGTCTTTGCTAGAGCCAGCCACAATGCGTCCTTTGGGAGGGCTCTGCAAAGCTCCGGATTTGGGGGGCCCATGCATGTTGCTCAGGCTCTCACTCTCACTCCGCGTGGACCTGCCACATAGAGCACAGATACTGAGTGAGACAGGGAGGCCGCAGACTCACCCCCCAATCATGGCAGCCCCAGGGGGCAGCCCCTGCTGGCAAAACCCAGCTGGCCAACCCAGCAGTCCCGCCCAAAGAGCCCTGGCTGCTCCTGGCATTCACCTGCTCAGCCTAGAAGGTTATCTTTTAAGATCACTATTGTTAAGGTGTAATAGGGTGTATAGGTGTAATAGGGTGCATGACTTTGGTCATAAAGTCAATTATGACCAAAAACCTATACACTGGGGGAGTAAAAACAATAGGAAAAAAGGCACCAAAATACAGATGAGTCGGTAAAGCGTTGGGTGATATTTGCTCTCACTTTCTTCTGTTTAATTTTTCTTATTATGATATATAAGGTTTGTCTCTGAAAGTATTAGTGCTAAAACATTTTAAAATTTTAAGTACTCGTGATCTTACAGCCCAATGGGGCTTTTAGTAAATTAGGAACTTACAGTCTCCTGGCAAGATCCCACCGAAGAAACACTGACTACTTTATGAGCCCAGGCCCACTCCCAACTATTCAACGTTTTAACGATCAAGTATCTAGCTTCCCTAGAGGGTGGCAGAACTGGGCCTCCGAACAAAGGCTGGATATACTGACTGACAGCGGGTTGCTTTTCCCTTATCTTGCTTGCAAATTTAAGAAAATTGTCCTTTATGAATTAAGTCTTACTATCGTTGGTTTGCAACTTAAGTATGCTACACTAACAAACCTAAAGTTATAACATGCAAATACCAAAAAAAAAAAAAATTAAACAGATACACTATTGGCAGTTTAGTTTTCATAAGTATTATTGGAGCCGGTCACTAGAATAGACAGGAACAAAGAATCTTTTTTTACTTCATTCATTCAGCACTAATGACAGAATAGAAGGGACTTTTACAATCTTTACGAGAGAGAGGGGAGGGAATACCACTTAGCAGACTAAAGGGTCAATGGCAAAGACTAGAAAAATTGTCAGACCTCGAAGCCTAAGAAGTCACAGGACAAGCCTTAGTGCCCAAGGTCAAGGACCTGCGGGAACCCTGCCCCACGCCTGGCGCCTGCTGCCTCATCTTACAGCCCATGAAGAAACAGAGCTGACGTTCACTTTTGTCTCCCTACTCTTCCGTAAGACAGTTTGTGGGTATGAAGACTTAATGACCTCTAATCAACTTAAAAATGTCAAACACTTTAGGCACTGATGAACATTATGGGGCATTACGGCAGGGTGTGTGGTTTTAATAGAATTTTTAATCACAGCTTTAGTAAAAAAGTGTAGTATGCTCTTACAGGTATAGTCGAAAGTATTCTCTGGATTAGTATCATCAATTATATTGAATTAAAACTTTAACTTTGATCTATGCTTTAAACATAGGCTCTAAGTTTGTGTTACACAGGGAGGACTGATGACAAATCTAACTGTATCTCCTTCCTTTTAGAGATATCACATCAGAATTAAAGACATAAAAAGTGTTACTCAAAATACAGGATGAACAGCAGATGATTTGTGATGTTTGAAAGCCAAAGACTCGACAAAGCAGTGGTAACAGACATGGCAGAGCAGGGGAAGCACAACCTCGGCGCCCACAGAGAGTGGCTGGGACAGGAGCGAGCAAGCCGGTTTACCTTACAGAACCCGAGACAGGCTCAGAATTCAGAGGCCTGGCCCCAGGATCCTCGAAGTGAGGCGGTCGGTTAACGAATGTCCTGCTCACGACTGGTCCTTCCAGTCAGATCTTAGGAGACAACCAGGGACCGCTACACATGTAAGGAAAGCCAACAGGTAAGAGAGATCAAAAAAGGAAAAGAAAATTAATGAGAGTGATAAAATTCAGAAGCAAATGAAAACTAAAAAAAATAAGTTTTAAACAACTTCAAAAATGCAAAAAATAATGCATTGGTGAAATAACCAAAAGCCATTTAAAAAGGGAATGACAGATCATAAAAGAACTCTATACATCAAAAACAAGATAGACAAAACAAAGCATAAATCAAGGAAATCTCCAGGAAGTAGAAAAAGACAAAATGAAAAATAGCAGGGGAAAAAATGTGGCCATCTGTGCAGGAATACTAGTCTAAGAGTTCCCACTTCTGAGTAATAATTCTAGACAAAAGAAGGAAGAGAGAAAATATCAAATAAACAAAACTATCCACTCAAAGGAGAGAAGATCTGCAGACTTCATAAAACCACAGAAAATGAAAAGGTCATAAAACCACAGAAAATGAAAAGGTCATGAAAAAGTAAACTGTATTATAAACTTCCACGAGCCCAGAGGTACTAAAAGGTACTAACAGCTTCCAGAGAAGGCAGGGTTGGGGAAAAATTGCTAAAATTGGTAATACACAATGTGTCATACAATGTCAACTGACTTAAGAGCAACACTGTGAATAAGAAAATGGTAGAAATGTCTTTAGAAAGGCAAAAATTAGTTTCAGCCTAGAACTCTGTGCTTCCTCCCACAGGCGGTGCTGCAGAGAGGCTACATCGCTGGGTCCTGTCTAGGCCCCTCCTCCCGCCTCCTCACCTGGCTCCCTCTCATTTTGAAGACTGCTCAGTGTCACGTAAGGAGGGCAGCCGTCTTTAGCCAACTCGGCTTTCTTGACTGTTTTTGTTTCTTGACTGCCCCTAGGCTCCTCTAGAATGTAAGGACCGGCACTGGGGCAGGGGTGCTGCCTTCTGTGTCACTGTCCTGTACGTGTCATGGTGCCCATTAAACTCTGTTTTAGTGTATCCATAACTAGTGTCTCCCAATTTTCCTATATCTTCTAAGATTTTATCTAATAATATCTTTTGATTTGTCATCGAAGATCAGCATGACTTTACTTTCAGATCTTAGAGTAGCAATTCTGAATTAAAGACACAAGAACCACAAAAACCTAAAAGGGAAGCTCTAATGTCCATTGAAAAACCAAGAGTAACTTTCATTTAGGATTAAGAACATTTAATGTTAAAATACCTCAACTACACAATAAGATCCTAATTAGATAAGAAAATATACCACATTCTTTTGAATTAGTGTTTCAGGATTCTTAGGGTATAATCCCAGCAGTGGAATTGCTGGGTCAAAAGGCAGTTTTATTTCTAGTTTTTTAGGGAATTCCATAGTTTTTCACAGTGGCTGCACCAGTCTACATTCCCACCAATGGTGCACTAGTGTTGGGAACCACCCTGCCTGGTTTCAGAAGCTGTAACCCCCACCAAGGCTAAGGCTGAGGGAGTGACCTTGGACCTTAAGCCACCAAGGAGACTAAAGTTTATCTCCCTGGCAGTAGCGCTGCTTCTGCTCCTTTTACTTCACCCTGCCTGACCCCCAATGCTTGGTCAGTTAGCCAATGATGGGTAAGATTCCCCAAGGAGGGAACAACCTAAGATAGGCACGATCACGTGGAAGGCCCCCAAGGAAGAACTTTGGGGGCTACAGCAAAAGGGGGTGGTGGACCCTTGCCTCTGGGCTTTGACAAAGCCTGAGTCCTCATCATCTGCGAGAAATCTCCTAATCTCTTGACTGCCTTACTTCCCTTGCTCCACCTAAGCCCGAAACAATGACAGAGGGTGGTGCAGCCCTGTGCTGGAAAGGGCAGATTCCCCAGGCAATCGGGCCTAAGAAAGAATATATAAAAACTGCTTTGTTTAGAATGCTCTCAATTAAATGATAAGGGTCTAAGCAAGAAGTAAGTTTGTTCCTCAAAGTTTTACAGCTCTTTAGCTCTTTGACACTGACTTAAAATAGGCCCTCAGAGTTCTTTGTTATCCATTGTTTGATCCTTACTGCAATGATTAATGAGCTTTACCTGAATTCTTGTGTAAACGAACCCAATAAAAGCCCATTGAGGAAATGGCTCTTGGCCCTTCTCCTTTGAGAGATTGGCCACCTTTCCTCCCCAAGCAGATCATGTCTTGGTAGATTTATTCTCATCCATGGCAGCCAGGGGGGCCCTGCAGGCAGGGAGCCCCCCACACACTAGGGTTCCCTTTTCTCCACATCAATCCACCACTTGCTGTTTGTTGATTTGTTTATGACAATGCGAAGTGGTGTTTCATTGTGGTTTTAATTTGCATCTCTCTGATGGCTAGCGATGCTGAGCATCCTTTCATATGTCTTTGGGCCCTCCTTATGTCCTCCTTGGAGAAGTGTCTGTTCAAGTCCTTTGCCCATTTTCTAATTGGATTGTTTGTCTTCCTGGTGTGGAGTTGTGTGAGTTCTTTATGTATTTTTGGAGATCAAACCCTTGTCCAAGATATCATTGGCAAACATATTTTCCAATATGGTTGGTTCCCTTTTCATTTTGATAATGTTTTTTAGCCATGCAGAAGCTTTTTATTTTGATGAAGTCCTATTTGTTTATTCTTTCCTTTATGTCCTTTTTGTAGGGGACATATCAGTGAAAATATTGCTGCATGGAATATCTGAGATTTCCTGCCTATGTTCTCCTTTAAGATTTTTATGGTATCATGACTTATATTTAAGTCTTTTATCCATCTTGAGTTTATTTTTGTTTATGGTGTAAATTGGTGGTCTAGTTTCATTTTTTTTGCATGTAGCTGTCCAGATGCCCTAACACCATTTGTTGAAGAGGCTATTTTTACTCTATTTTATGCTTCTGCCCCCTTTGTCAAGTATTAATTAACCAAAGAGACTTGGGTTTATTTCTGGGCTCTCTATTCTGTTCCATTGATCAATGTGTCTATTCTTATGCCAGTACCAGGCTGTTTTGATTACTATGGCCTTGTAGTATAGTTTGATGTCAAATATGGTGATCCCTCCTACTTCCTCAAAATCAATTTAGTTTCTTCTTTCTCAAAATTGATTTATTTTCTAAATCTTTTACATGAAAAGTTTTTTACTATTGCCACAAAAACAGCAAAAAAAAAAAAAGAAGAGGGTTTAAAATAGCTACTGTAAAGAGGAAACATGTGTTGCTCAGAGATTTTTCCACTTAATATTATCGGTTCCTTCCCTACTCAGTCCTCAAGGGCAGGGAGAGAAAGGAGTAACTTCAGAGAACACCTTTAGCCAGAAAATTATGAAAGCTCATAGGTCAGAATTTAAAAGGCTGTAAGAAAAGTTGATGAAGAATAAAATTGGAGAATAGCACCTTAGTGTCTTTACGGTGTTCCTGCTCCCACCATCAGTTACATTATAGATATATTATATTATATATTATTTATATTATATTAGATTATATTATATTAGATATTAGATATACTGACAGATAAATGCAAAGTAGTAGAAAAATTATTTAAGTCTATCTGAAATCTATACCAGATTCTTAGGAATATCTGTTGGAAATGGCTTAAAGAAATCATGTTGTACTCTTTTAGAAAAACAAAGCAGATTATTACTTCATGTAAGTAACCAAATAATTCAATCTCCATTGTAGAAAAAACTGGAGTAAGCTAGGCCCACTTTATGGCAAAATTATAAAATATGGACTAAATTCAAAAGGGTGGTTAAGCACTACAACAACTGAATTTGCACATCCGTCACCTGCATGCCAGCCTCTTCTGTTCAGGGCTGTTCCACGGTCACTTCAATCTCCCAGGCTCAGTTCCTTCATCAGGAAGAGGGGGAGAACACACACGCACAGGAGCCAAATGAGATATATGTGAAAATGCACTGTAAGTCTTAAAAGAATTATATAAGAGACCTATTTGGGCCTCTAACATGAGCATCTACGAACACTCCCCCTCTACTAACTGGTTTGAAAAGTCACTCAGAGGCTTACCTTACAGCACCAAGCAGAGCGGGAATTTTCACAAGCACGTTTTTTAATATTCTAAAAAGGGTGTACTTCCCAGTTAGTGTACAAAGCCACCACATCCACCGTCTGGGAGAATCCACAGGCTTAATTATTCTAACTTTTAAAGAAATTAAGGGCTCAACTAAAGTGTAAATAGAATAAGAGCTAGAAGGCACTTCCTCTATGAAGTAATCTCTGGCATCTAAATGAAACAAAAGGACCAATGTGGCTTTAACATCTTTATGATAAAACGTCTTCTACTTCAAAGAACATGGTCTTCTTCAGCCAAAGAATAATTCTTCTTCATTATTTTAAATCAAACATTTCCCCTCCCCTCTTTCTCTCCTCCCTCTTCCCACCCCCCAGCCATTTGGTCTTCAGGCTTTTTTCCTCAACATTCCTAATTGCAGGATTCTCTGGCAGCCGGGGAGGGGAGGGGGCAGAGCCAAGGAGACACATTCTGTGCAGGATCTGACATCTTAACTCACACATTCCGTGCAGGATCTGGCAACTTAACTCCCAAAACTGTATGTTGCACGTTAAAGCCCAAATTTGTTTTCTTCTCTTCTGAAACTTTTGACCAACAGATCAGGCAATGTAAAAGGCAAGTCTGTGGAGTCACTGAGGTAAGACGAAAGACAGATTTGTGCAAAAGTCGAAATTTTAAAGTAATCCAAACTCTGTGGGTTCTCCTTTGGGTTAAAATGAAACATAACAGAAAGACCATTCTCCGCAGCGCTGGCAGTAACATTTTACATTGTTCAGTTATATGTTTTCTCTCCCACCATTTTCTTTTCTTTTGTGTTTACATCACAGTTGGAAGGCAGAAGGCAGCTTCCATCCAGGCAACTGAAAACAGCCCACTGGATATCAGTGCTGGCCCCGCATGGGCCTGGCATTGGGCTTCAGGCAACAGAACAGCTTGTTTCCCATGGGGCACCTCCACTCCTCACTTCTGTCACCATCGTCACTTGTCCCTCCCCCCATGGCTGGTATGGGTAGCCTGGGGGGTTCATAGCTCAAGCAGACTTCGAGGATCGCCTGGCTGCAGGGCTGCAGGAATCCAGCAGGGCTCAGGGCCTGGCAGCAACCCCTCTGCTGCCCAGCTACTGCCTCCACTGGGTGGACTAGGCTGTGAGGACCACGACCAGCAGGACTTAGTTTAAAAGCGATGGAGACCAAACAAGCACTGAGAACTACAACCACGTCAGGAAGAGAGGACAGCCAAGCCTCCCCCTCTTTCTGCAGCCACCTCTCAATTGAAAGCCAGTCTCCTAGCGGGTGCCATCCAAACAGAGCCCAATTATGTGGTCACCTGGTTATGAGGGACCAATCGTGCCATAGCTCTTTATGTGCCCACCTCACAAAGAAAGCATGTGACTTACAATGCCCCACCTTCTCCACCTACCCCACCACTGCCCTCTTTCCCTTTCAGTGCCAAGTACCCCAGACTCCAGTGTCCATATCACGGGCTGCAGGAAGCCCAGCAGGCTTGGCTAAAGCAAGGAGCCTAGTTTCGTCAGCAATTCAGTTTCATGGGGTCTGACAGCTGACTAGTTTGATGTATTGCTCACCAAACATATTTACAAGGTAAATGTTGGCTGTTTTGTAACTAAATGCTCCACCTCTGCTGCCTTCCAAAAAGAGTTTGTTTTCACCTGCACTCTGACCATAGCAACCCCTGGGGCCCTGGTCCCACTCTCAGTAAAGAGCTATGACAGTGTGTCTCAAATGAGGCTCAAGGACATGTCGCCCCTCCACTTCCTCATTGGTAACCTTGGGACCAAACTCCTTCCTCCCAACTCAAAAATGCAGGAATTTATGAATTTGCATTCCTCACCTCTGTTTTTCCCTTCCATGGAAGGCATTTCCAGATTTTCCTTTTTTCCCCAACAACAATGGCTAAAGCACGACTTTCTCACACAAAATTGAGGACCACAAAGAGACACCCCACTACCCTGGTTTGATGAAGATGATGGTGATGATGGTTAACATCTGGCAAGCACTTATATGCCACCAACCTTGTTTCAAGTGAGGTGTTATTTAACCATCTAAAACAATCCTCTTTTATGGACTTGACAGAAGAAACTGACATGCAGAAATAAACTAACACTCCCAAGGTCACATGACTGCTGTGGGGTGGGTGGCTTGGAGTCATGGGCCCAGGATTTGCTTCTAGATAGTGTGGGTCCCTGCAGGAGCTTTATCGTGATCAGCAGGAAATAACGGTAGAAGTAAAATGTGGGAGGTAAAGACGTTATAGCAGGATTTTTAAGGGAGAACAACTTTTTGATGTGAAATTTATTTTAAATATATTTTCTGTCATTCAATATTAAGCCTCTCCTACGCTCCAAGTGCTGAAGCACTCCTCCTTCAGCTTCAGGCAGAAGAGATGACAGAGGCTTGGAGAGTCCAGCTGTCTGAGGTCACACTGCTGGCAAGTGCTTAACCTGGGGGACTCAAACCTAGGTCTATTTTCCCCAAAGTAGTTGCTGATAGGGGAACCCAAGTGGTAAAGATTTTAGCTTCAGTCATAATGGGTAGGTTTAAGTGATTAATGCCTGTGAAAACAGCTGTTATTCCGGGAACTGGAATGCAGGGCCACGTGACCCCAGGAGGTTGACAAGCAATTCAACCTTTGTGCCCCAGGGGGTTTGCAAGGGATGGAGATGGCATCTGAGCCATTGTGTTCCAGGGAGGGAACACCAGTGATGCAGAAAGAATTGTTGATCAACAGATAAAGAAGTACTAGGAAAATCGCTGCAGGACTGCAACTCTTAGCCAATTAACCTTTTTTCCCAGACCCCTCACCTGCCCTTTCTTCTCCGTATAAAAAGGTCAGCTTGAAATGAGACCTTAAAAAGGTTTTTGAGGATACATAACCCACTGTTTTCTCATATCTCCGGCATCTGAATAAAGTGCCCGTAATGATTCAATCCTTGTTTTTACCTGTTGGTTCAGGTAGTGACAGGCAGCACAAACGCTCACTCTTCCAGTTGCAATGCTGGGGGAAAGAACTGGTATTTATCCTGGAAACATAAATGAACAAATAATATGAATTTGAGGAGTCACTATCAGATGGTTTTCAGTGAGGTCACTCTGGACAATAAGGCAGAATGAGGGAAACACGAAACCAATTAAGACACTCTGTGTTCATCTAGAGGGGAGATGAGGGTGTAAACTAAATGCAGTGCCAGTGACTGGAATAAAAGGAAAGGATGGGAGCTCATCTGGGAAGTAGAATAGAAGTACTTGGTGATGACACATACAGAGAAGAGAAGAGGGGAGGCAGAAATAACCGCTGGGTTCTGGGTTGGGGGACCGGATAGATCGCACTGGCTCTCTCCCAGACAGAGAGCACAGAAAGACGAATAGGTTTGCACAGGAAGATGATTTTTGGTTCTGTAAATGCAACATTGAAATGGAGCTCTCGTGTTGAAATTGGATATAAACCTCTTTATGCTAAGTTTGTTTTGCGACACCCAATTTATATTTTCAAAAACAGCACACACTAAATCAAAGCAAAAAGCAAATAAGAAAATTTCTTAAAGTTGAAATGCTAAGAATATCACTTTTGGGTGAATCAATGGAGATGAGATCGTTAATTTATTTGCTGTGATGCCCTGAAAAAATACAATAAAACTAGGTCAGATGCAAGAAAATTGTACTGCAGTCAAGTGATCAGAATTACATATCACTTTTGTGCTGTAACTAACAGGGTTTCATCTTGAGTATTATAACAAACTAGTGACTCTTAAAGCACAGGATTTTGTGTGTGAATACTATGTACATTTTTTCTAGGAAGAGTCTATTATTACCATCATGTTCACAAAGGCATATGTGAACAGAAATGCTGAGAATTACTATACCTGATTTGATGTGGACTAACTTCTCTCATTTCAAACTTCAGATCATTATAATCCAGATTTTTCAGTAAGGGGGCATTCGGTGGTGCTGATATTCATATTTTTTTTTAAGATTTTATTTATTTATTTTTTAGAGAGGGAAGGGGGAGGGGGAGAGAGAGAGAGAGAAACATCAATGTGCGGTTGCTGGGGGACATGGCCTGCAACCTAGGCATGTGCCCTGACTGGGAATCGAACCTGCGATGCCTGATTCGCAGCCCACGCTCAATCCACTGAGCTACGCCAGCCAGGGCTTGATATTCATATTTTAGTAAGCTGTCCAGTGCCTCTTCCATCTGTGTCTTCCCACGCTTTCTGAATTCTTCTCCCGCCTTCTCTCTTCTCCCAGCATGCAGGTTTCTTTCAGCCAAGGGAATCAATGGACATGAGAATATTATTGATTTGATATGATGCTCTGGAAAAATAATAAGGGTGTTAGTGTGCCATACCATCAGGGCAGTTAATACTCATTGGACAGGTCTGTTCTGGCCATAGATGTCAGTGTGATTACAGTCCCAAACCTTAGGGCATTTTATGAGACAAGTTTTAAGAAGGGTGTTGAGACTAGGAGCTTCTTTTGCCTTCCTGGGCCCACTCTTTCCTGCTCTTTAGTGGTTTGTTTTCTTCCAGTTCCATTGGTCTAAGTTCAACAGGAAATCTGAGGTCTTTCTCAGCCAGTATTTCCTCAGGCCACCTCCACGTGGGGTGGAAGAGGCTTTCTTTCCTGGAAGTGCCCTGTTCAGACTCCTGGTGTCTAAAGCCGATGCCGGTTCTGCTCCCAGCTCCAAAGACTGTGACAGCACCTGGTCTGCACTTAGCTAGTTCCATGCGAGAGCAGCCTTCTGTACTTGCCCAGGAAATAAACTCACAGCAAAATCTACTTTAGAACAAGGCAGAGTATAAAGAAACACAGTAAATGCTTTCAATTGTGTTTCCCCAATCACGCCCATGCTCCTTTTGCGCCCGACATTTTTATGTTTCACTATTTCCAATGGTACTTTTAACATATGTCAACTTTGAGTCTCTTAAAATACAATCCTTGGCCAAATGGACTTATTGAAGTTAGGACCATTTTACTTACAATGAGTTAACATGTTACCCTCAGTTTCTTCTAGAAGATTTTCACTAGTGGCCTCCTCAAATTAAGCTGATGTTAGAAACACTGCAGGAGTTTCATTAAACTTGAGAACAATGAAAAGTTTGAAGAAGTCTTTTGAACCAGTTTTGCTCCCTAGAAACAAAGCTCATCAATTTTAGAATACTATTTTGCCCATGTGATGGCTCTATTGCCCTATTATGCAGATTGTTTTCATCCTCTCCTTCTGACATCCACCCTGAAGTGCCTCTAGAGTTTTTCCATCATAAAGGGTTAGAGCAGCAGACCACATAAATGTAGGGATCCGGAGTTCTGTCTTATGAGTCACATTTGAATAGAAAGCTTGCAGCCACTTAAATTGCATTGGTGGGGGAGGGGTGGCTAAGGTTTCCACCCCTCTGCTGAGCTGGCCAGGTTTCTGCAGGGTGCTCATTTGATGAACCTTGGTTAAGTAATGCTCCAGTCATATTTTCCACACATATAAATTATTTAGGATACTCCTCTAAAGGATTGGTTATACACTGAAAGCTTTGTCCAGGAAAGGCAAAGAAAAACTGAGAGCACAGGAGCAGCTGATCCAGTGCTCAACCCCATCTACCCTGTTCTTTGCATCCATAGTGTTAGTATTGCTCCACTTTGGCCATCTGGTAAACCTCTACACGTTCTCTGAGGTTTATCTCAAGCAGAGCTTCCTCTGCAATACTTCTCTGACTCCCCCAAAGCTGGAAGTTCTGCATCTTCAGTGCAATTAGTTTCTTCTGCAAAGCCTTATAATAGAGCAGCCTTGTATCACATTGTATGGCAACACTTTACTTTTCTGACACCCCCATTAGACTAAGACACTCCCTGAGGAGCAGTAAATATAATGTCTGGCTTGCAGCTGTCTCAATACACTTTTCTCAAATGAATGAATGTCTCATAAATTAAAAGTTTTGATAAAGACACTACAAAAAAGATAATTATAGGCCAATATTCCTATGATGAATATAGATGGTGAAATCCTCAACAAATATTAGCAAATTGGATCCAGTAATACATCAAAATGATCATACATCATGACCAAGTGGGATTTATTTCAGGGATGCAAGACTGGTATAATATTCACAAATCAATAAAATGTGATACATTTTCATTGTGATACAATAAAATGTGATAAACAAATGAAAAATAAAAATTTCATGATTGTATCAATAGATGCAGAAAAAGTATTCAATAAAATCCAGCATCATTTATAATAAAAACTCTTAGCCAAGTGGGAATAGAGGGATCGCACCTCAACATAATAAAAGCCAAGTATGAAAAACCTACAGCCAACATCACACTCAAAGGGCAAAAATTAAAAGCATTTCCCTTAAGATCAGGAACAAGACAGGGATGTTCACTTTTACAACATGGTACTGTCTTATCCAACACAATACTGGAAGTTCTAGCCACAGTGATCAGAAAAGAGGAAGAAATAAAAGGCATCCAAATTGGAAAGGAGGAAGTAAAACTGTCATTATTCACAGATGGCATGATAGTGTACATAGAAAACACTAAAGACTGCACAAAAAAACTACTAGATCTAATAAAGGAATTTGGAAAAGAAGCAGGATACAAAATTAATACCCAGAAATTAATGACATTTTTATACACCAATCATGAACTATCGGAAGGAGAAACTAAGAAAATAATCTCATTTAATATTGTAACAAAAAACCACAAGTAACATACCCAGGAATAAACTTAACCAGGGAGGTAAAAGACCTGAACTTAGAAAACTATAGGACACTGAAGAAAGAAACAGAGGAAACAAGTGGAAGCACATACCGTGTTCATGGATTGGAAGAACTGATACCATTAAAATGTCCACACTACCCAAAGCAAACTATAGATTCAACGTAATTACTATTAAAATGCCAATGGCATATTTCACATATAGAACAAATATTCCAAAAATGTATGTGGAACCAGAAAAGATCCCAAAGAACCACAGCAATCTTTAGAAAGGAGAACAAAGTTGGGGGAATCACACTACTGGATATCAAACTATACTACAAAGTCACTGTAATCCAAAGAGCCTGGTACTGGCACAAGTACAGGCATGTAGATCAACGGAACAGAACAGAGAGCCCAGAAATCAACCCATGACTTTATGGTCAATTAACATTTGACAGAGGAGGCAAGAGCATACAATGGAGTAAAAATGGTCTCTTCAATAAACTGTGCTGGGAAAATTAGACAGCTACATGCAAAAAAAGTGAAACTAGACCACCAATTTACGCTATACACAAGAATAAACTCAAATGGATTAAAGACTTAAATGTAAGTGGCAAAACCATAAAAATTCTAGAAGAAAACACAGGCAGTAAAATCTCAGACATCTCTCGTAGCAATATTTTGGCCTATATATCCTCAGACAAGGGAAACGAAGGGAAAAAATTGGACTAAATCTAAGTAAAAGGCTTTTGTATAGCAAGGGAAATCATCAACAAAATGAAAAGATAACCTACTATATGGGAGAACATATTTGCCAATGAAACATCTGATGGGGGTTAATTTCCAAAATATATAAAGAACTTATACAACTCAACACCAAGTAGATAAAAAAATCCAACTTAAAAAATGAGCAAAGGACCTGAATAGACACTTGTCCAAAGAGGACATACAGATGGCCAATAGACACATGAAAAAAAAGCCCAACATCACTAATCATCAGAGAGATAAAAATTAAGACCACAATGAGATATCACCTCAGACCTGCCAGAGTGGCTTTCATCTATAAATCAACAAAAAACATGTGCTGGCTAGGACACGGAGAAAAGGGAACCCTAAGATACTATTGGTGGTTTGCAGACTGGTACAGCCACTATGGAAAACAGTATGGAGTTTCCTCAAAAAATTAAAAATAAAACTGCCTTTTGACCCAGCAATCCCACTTCTGGAAAATATACCCTAACAATTCCAAGACATTCCCTTGAAAGGCTACATGTGCCCCTATATTCACTGCAGCATTATTTACAATACCCAAGATATTAAAACAGCACAAGCACCCATCAGTAGATGAATGGATAAAAAAGCTGTGGTACATTTACACAATGGAATACTACGTGGCTTAAAAAAAAAAGGAAATCTGACCTTTTGTGACAGTATGGATGAACCTGGAGACTACTGGGCTGATTGAAATAAGCCAGACAGAGAAAGACAAATACCAGATGATCTCACTAATGAACAAAATGAAGTGATAAACCAAATAATTAACAAAATTAAGTAATGCACAGAATAGAAGCAGGGGCATGTCTACATGAAACAGACTGATAGCTGTCAGAGGGGAGGGGGCCGGGGGGACCAATGAAGGAAGTGACAGCATTAGCCAAAGAACATAAATGTTTGACCCAGGGTCCCAGACAACAGTGTGGTGACGGCCAGAGGGAAGGGGTGTGGGGGCAGGGTGCAGGTGAGCACAGGGGTGGGGGGGGGGGTGAGGACATGTGTAATAGTGTCAACAATAAAAATAAAGTTAAACAAATAAATTTTCCCAAGCTCAACACCTTATAAGTCAATTCATTCCATTAATACCTGTGCCAGATGCCAAAGTTCCTACTCACTGAGAACCATGCCCTCGGGATCCCAGTCATCCTGAACAGCCTGAGTATGTTCCTGTTCTGCAAGATAATCTTCGAACTTCTCGGATGAGAGGTTATATTTTTGAATTCCCACGTTTCCAGGAAATAGCAACAAAGGAGGGTGACCTAGACAAACAAGGGGCTGCTTTATCTGTTTGATTTCTACCTGAACTGTTTTTTAAATATAAAGTAGGACATAAAACAGCAGGTATCCTTCCTCCTTTAAACACACATGAGTTTTTATAGGAATCTGACTGTCTCTGCTAATCAAGCTGGATAAAGCTGACTGCCCAAGTGGGCTGCGAAATCCATGGCTGCGGACATTCTCCATTTCAGGTGGAAATCTAACATTTCTGGTAGGCACGGTATCAGTGCTTTATTCTTCGTCCTCAGTGGACAAAGGTTTAGCATAAGGCAAGACTAAGACCCCCAGAAAGCATCCTCTTTTCCACGTCTTTTTTCTTTACTCACTGACAAGGAAACAGACAAAATTGTAGGAATTCCTCATTCCTCACTCTTTACTGACAGATTTTATGATTCTTGTAACAGGTAATCAGCTCCATGACCAAATTTAGCTTCTAGCTAATGACAAAAACATCTTGTTTTTAGTTCAAAAAAAGATTTTTTTTTACCCAAAGCAGCTATTTTAATGGTGACTCACCATGAGTGGCATTGTCTAAATTTTAATTAACTTACTTGCCTAATGTCAATTGAATCTAACTTAAGTAACTTTTGAAAGTTCATTTCATAAATTTCCTTTTTTGACATGTTTTATATGAATATTCTAATTTATTTCAGTCATCTCTTAGTTAACAAATTTAACCACTTTTTAATTTGCTGCTTAATTACCAGAATCAATTGTTCAAATGCCTTTGCCCCATTTCACTCAGGGTCAAAAATGTTTGGAGAGTAAAATATTTAATTACCCTAGTCAAATGTATGCATTAAAAGCCCAATTTTATTTTATATTTTATATTACTTATGTTGTATTATATATTTTATATTTCTAAATATAAATATTTTATATTTCTAAATATAAAATTATATTTTATATTTTTATTTTAAATATTTTATATTAACATTTATGTTATATTTTATACTAATAAATATAAATTATATTTTATATTAATAAATATAAATTATATTTTATGTTTATTTATTTGATTTTATTTATTTATTTTCAGAGAGAGAGGAAGTGAGGGTGAAAAAGGGAGAGAAACATCAATGTATAGTTGCCTCTGGAGCACCCCCTACTGGGGACCTGGCCACAACCCAGGCATGTGCCCTGACTGGGAATCAAACAGGCAGCGCTTTAGTTTGCAGGCCAACACTCAATCCTCTGAGCCACACCAGCCAATACTAAAACCTCAATTTTAAACAGCCATTTTACCCTTACTTTTCAAAATAAAATGCTATTTTCTTACCAAGTTCCTTAAACTCTAGTACAAACTTCAAATTCAAATCTGTGAGATCATAAAAGACCTATCCCCCTTTAACTGGGATACAGTGATTTAAATCAGACCCCTGAAAATTTGGACCATAATACTTCTGTAACAGTGGAAAATTCTAACAGTGGAAAATTGTAACCCACCCCACCAGTCTTTTGACATTGTTTTCTGTAAGTGTGGACTCTAATATGTGGCTTGTGGATGACCAGCATGATTTTGTAGGAATCCTAGGAACTAGTTTTGAAAGAGATAGACCCCAACCTTCAAGCATTCCAGCTCCAGGAGACTTTCTGACCTTCAGCGGTGGAGCCAGGATGACTAAAGCAAGATGGTGCACACAGAACTATCACTTGCCTTATCAGAATGGACTGTGCTCATCTGCACATAGCAAACTTTGCAACCCTCTCCCTTGGTCTCTTTATTCTGTTCCCCTCTGCCTCCACTGAGAGGTGGAGATGGGCTTTGTGACCTGAGTCCCCCATATTCCCAGGAAATTAATTGGCTTTGTAATGAGTCCCCCATCTTCCAGATGGCTGGCATCTGCAAATAAACCATTTCCCTTTACATCAGCACCTGCCTCTGGAGTATTAGCAGGCAGCTGGACCTGCATCACACTTTTGACTTACGGTCTTCCGCATTCTTCCATTTCTATCTACTACTTGTTACTGATGTCAGGCCCGATTCTCAGATACTGGCATTATTCTAAAATGCAGAACTAATGATTGAAATTATGAATGTGTCAGGCTTTCCGGCACATTCTGTGATCAGCAGTCCATGGACAATAAAAAAGGGACATGTAAAAAAATATTTCTTTAAAAAAACCCTCAGGGCACACACAGACTCAAAGCCCCG
Organism: Tonatia bakeri; assembly: GCA_004024845.1. Lineage (NCBI taxonomy): Eukaryota > Metazoa > Chordata > Mammalia > Chiroptera > Phyllostomidae > Tonatia > Tonatia bakeri. The sequence continues at coordinate 174,903 of PVIA01002643.1, read as the reverse complement.
AGGGCGAGGGCTAGGGCGAGACAGCAGCCTTGAGCCCTCCCTCTGAGCCCTCCCGCCACCTCCCTGACCAGCCGCCGCCACCAGGCACGGAGCCGCACAGCTCCATCCGCCGCCTCATCCCGCCCGGCCATCCCGCCCCCGTTTTTTCACGGCTACCCGACGCCCCCGAGGCCGCACACTGCCTCACCACGGTCCAGCGCCCCACCAGACTCTTCTTCAGGACCAGCCCTCGACCCCTCCAGAGAGGTCCCCTGGACGCCGCTCTCGCCGATCACAACAGGGCTTGAGCCGGGGCCTTCTTCCCCGCACCCCGATGCGACTCGGATCTGCCAGACGGCGACCTCAGCAAAAGGGAGCTGACTCCCGCCATTCCGACGAGCCCGGTGCCCTGCACGGCGGCGCCGCCGCCCTCTGCGGACGCGGGCTGCGCGGCTGCAGACGCGCGCGGGACCGGCGGCTGCCGTGGACCAGGCAGCGGGCCGCTGGCGTCCGCTCCGCGCCAAGGTGGTGCCACGAACAACCCGTGCGCACGCCGGCCGGAACACCTGAGCGCCGGGTACCTGCCGTGCTTCGTGCACCAGCCGCACCAGCGCCGATTCAACTGCGAGCGTCTGCCGGCCTGACCACAAACCTCGCCGACTGCCGCCCGGTCCAGGCCCCTCCCCGGCAGCCAGGGTGTAGCCTGAGGGACGCTCGCAGCCCACCTGCGACTGGACACCACAGCCTCCCACCTTAAGCAAAACTAAATCAAATTATTTTTTTTTATTTTCTCTAGTAGATTCATTACCAATACAATTTTTAGCATGCTGACAATATTCTCTTATGTAACTAATTCCAATAGAATATACCTGGTTTAGGAAGAGGCAACCTTTATAATTTTAAATATTACTAGGTGAAGCAAAAAAAACCTTTCGTGATACAGACAGCTACGGAGTATTGTAAAGCACATAACCAGTATATCTTAAATTCTTGGATCAAATCGATCAAATGAAATTTGAAGTTATACGTATAAAGCTAATAACTAAGTGAAATAAAGTGAATACACACAATATTAAAACATACACAAACATGAAAACCTTTCATGTATGAAGAAGAAATAGACTTAATTTGAATAGCTAATAAAAAACAAGCAAAAAGATGATTTTTAATTGTAAGTAACCTACTTCCAACACTTTGGCTGAATTAGTACAGGTTCTTCTGGGCTTAATTCTCATTAAAAGTATTGTTTTTTTGTTAAAATAGGAGAATACATATATGCAAGATTATGTGAAATTGATTTGCATTTATGACAAACCACGTCAAGCATTGTGATAGAATTTCATTAAAATAAATAATACTTACAAACCTTTGTCTCTTGCTGTGTTCATACAATATCACTGATAAAGCAGTGGTCGGGATTTATATGCTTTTTAAAAAAATTTTACGTAAGTGTTTTTACATGAGAAGTACTTTTAAGTAAGAAGTGCTGTACAACTTGAGAACTGTCTTGTGCCTTAGGAACAAGTCCGTTTGCCTGTCGGTCCAATGGAGGTCATATAATGATACTCATGTGTGATCAGGCACGGTCTTCAAGTAGAAGAATGGTGTAAATTTAACATTATTTTACTTAAATCATATTTTTTACTTGTATTCTATTAAAGAACATTTTATATTCACTGCTTAATGTGATTTTACATCTCCCCTCACCCCATAATCTCTTTTCCCTCATACTGAAGTCCGGTTCACTCACTAATCTCGCTTGCTACCATTGACAGTTCCTTCCGGAGTTCAGCCTTTGTGCTCACGAGTGTTGTCCCCTTCAAGTATTCTTTGGTCTTTTTGTGCATGCTGTGCATTTTTTTTTTTTGTTACCGTCCTTGTTATTCATAAGATTCATAATTTTTGCTGCTTTTTATTTTTCCTTGAAGTGCTTGGCAGTTTTTTTCCTCCAGACTCCCAGTGTTCTGATTAAGGTTATGTACTGATTTCACTGGGTAGCACATCACCACAGTGGAAAGCGAGTTGGATAGCGAGTGTTCCCAAAGCATTTTACAAAACGTGTTACTCCTTGAAATATATTCGTTTATAGCAATTTTGTTTGTGCCAGTATTGTGTATCACAAACTGTAAAATACCTAGGCTTATGAAACAGAAATAATATTGATAGTTAAAGGAATAAAAATAAATCTCAGTAATATTTTACTATATTAAAACATGCATTGCTTTTTCCTAATATGTATATATTATAAAATTTGCCCTGAAATATTCTTAACTTTTCCCCTAAATATTGAGTAGTTTATACATTGATAAGATTCAGAGATAGAAATTTGTATAGATTAGATACATGTTGAACTACTTTCTTTCATTGTTACTCAATCATGGTTTATTTTCTTTTTTATATTTTAACACCTTTTATATTTAAAGTTGCATGTAGAATCCGTTCTTTTTTAGGTTATCATTTTTTGGTAGTGTACACATATCCCCCCACCCCCTTTTTTCTTAACTTAAAGAACTGTGGTTTTACTTTCCCTTCAGTGCTTTGCTTTGCATGTTTGCATACCCAGCTCTGTTGCCTTTTTTGTTATTCTCAAAAGGAGAAATTCATGACTGGCAAAGATATAAGCAGTCATGGGACTGGAATACTACCTATTTTTGAGCTGGTGGGATATTTTTAGGTTTTATTTAGCATATTTGCTATACAAAGATGGCTTTCTCTGGGTGTGGATGTTGAAATGATACTATGAACAGAATTGGGTGATTAATTTAAAAATGGAATTTACTATCCATCCAATGCTAATTTGGCATAGGTATAGTAAGAAAAAATGTTTGGGTATAAGTAACAGAAAACTAAAAATCCTTTTTTTAAAAGATTTTATTCATTTATTTTTAGAGAGAGGGGAAGGGAAGGGAGGGGGAGAAATATCAATGTGTGGTTGCCTCTCATGTGCCCCCTTCAGGGGACTTGGCCCAGAACCCAGACATGTGCTCTGACTAGGAATTGAACCAGCAACCCCTTGGTTTGCAGGCCAGCACCCAATCCACTGAGCCATACCAGTCATGGCTAAAAGTCCTTTATTAATATAAGTAATATAATTATGGGGATATGAGGGAAATGAGCTATTCCTATGTAGCTGTTAATACAATGTTTATCTTTTAGTAATGTGGTTGTGACCATAGCTATTATAAAAAGGTGGTGGATAATATAAGAAACGGGATGACTTCTACTTTCTAATGGAACTATTTGTTTAAAATCATTTACATGTAATTTATTTTCTATCAATTAGCACAATTCTTTTCTCTGTGATAACCAAGAGCAGGACAATTACCTTTTCGACATTTCTAACCTTCAGATATTTGCATATAATTCTTTTTCTTCCACAGGCTCCTCATTTTAATAAACATTTCCTCATCGCCTTTATTTCTCTATGACCCTTAATTTGTAATTTACAGTGATGCCTATGTATGTGTATAAACTAAAATGTGCTTATGCAATACTGTATTAGCGTACTAAATGCCTTTTAATTCTTCAGTATCAGGAAACAAATTCTGCTTCATATTCATTTATTGATAATCTCCTTACTGAGAAACATAATCTAATTTAAATTTTTTATGTTCCCCTTCCCTTCCCTCCCTGTGCTATGTAAGTAATGGATCTTTTAGAATTATAAGCTTTAATTTACTTTTAGAGAGAGGGGAAGGGAGGGAGAAAGTAGGGAGAAGTACGAATGTAAGACAGAAATACTGATTGCTTTCTTCTGCTCTGCACCCGACCAGGGACCTGATGGGGAATCAAACGCCCGACCTTTCTCTTTGTGGGGCGATGCCCAACCAACTACCGGTCACACTGGTCAGGGCTGGGTCTTTCAGATTTAAATGAGATAAAACAGTGCAATGTTTACTTATCTCAGTGCCTATCACAATGCAGATACTCAACGGATTTTAGTTATTAGTACTACTACTATAATTATTATTTGTCAATCCTGACCTACTCTCTTACAAACATTTACAATAAATGATGTCAGTTAATTTAACATGCACATCGGGATTCTAGAATGAAATGTCTATAAGGGCAGGGCCTTCGCCTGCAGTGTTCCTTCCCAAATCGCCAATATCTAAACAAGTTCCTGGCTTATAAATAGTATTTATTTCATATCTGGTGAATAGATTAATAAAGTCTGTGTAGCATGTGTAATTTTATTATTTTTTAAAGAAGAAAATGTTTTTATTAATTGCATCATGAAATGAACAAGACAACCCATAAGAACAGAACCAGGATAAATAATGCTGTTATAAAATTTACATTTCTTACATCCATTTTGAGGAAAGTAGTACCCATTAGGGCTTTTCTAGATCTTATAAACTAATTTCAGTAAACATTATTTTAAATAGTAAACAGCAATCAACATGTATTTTCAAACTATGCTGAGGAGTTAGAAAGGCAGCTATAAATTCTATAATAATAACAACTAGCAGGATTAGGGCTGTTTTGTTAAGAATGTTAAGATGTTGCCCTGACTGATGTGGCTCAGTTGGTTGGAGCATCCGGTAACCAAAAGGGTGCAGGTTCGATTCCAGTCAGGGCACCTAACTAGGTTTCAGGTTCCATCCTTGGTCTGGGCACCAACAATCACAGGTTCGAGCACTTGTGGGAGGCAACCAATCGATGCTTCTCCCTTGCATCAGTGTTTCTCTCTCCCTTCCTCTCTCTTTCTAAAGAAACAAAGCAATGACAAAATGTCCTCTGGTGAGGATTAAGAAAAAAAAAGAGTATTAAGATGTTAAGAACCACATGCCTATTTTACCTGTTACATCAGTAGCATATGTAATTTTACATCTCAAATGAGTGACTTCAAGTTCCTGAGTATACCCCAGTTCCCCTCCTGCACCCATGACACATAGACACAACGGACTCCGAGAAGTGACTGATGACATCTTTGTAAGAAACAGTTACCGAAAAGATGAATTTGTCCAATTAATGGGTGCCTATGTACTAGTTACATTAATTGTCTTCAATGACTTCATAGATCTGCTTAACCATGTTTTAAAATAATAGCTTTAGGTAAAAAACTAAAGAGTCTCTGAATGATACAGCATAATAGATTGTAAGGAAGCTGTTGGTGTTGTCAGGCTCAGGATTTCTAATAATTTTCTAGACTCTAAAACATCTAAAAGTGATTTGAGGTTTCTCAGTTCAACTGATGTTGTCTACTATCTTCTACAAGGCAGAGACAATTGCTTCCTCTTGGAGAAGCAATTTTATCAACGGGAATGAAAGCATCAAGATATCATGTTGCTTTAACATCAACTGAAAATAAATGACTAAGGTTTAGAAAGGGAAGTGAAAACCTTACTGTAATTAATATTTCAAAGAACCATCAAAATATCAGAACAAAAAAGAACTTGGAACTTCACACTTGGAATTGAGTTAATAGGTCTAGAGTTTGTAGAGTTAATAGAGCTAATAAATACTGTTTTCCTTATGAGAATTTTATTATTATTATTACTATTGATTTTATAAACATTGACAAATTAAAGATTAGTTGGAGCATACATTTAAAAGTATGACTGGCTACAGTGACCTATTAACTCTATTCCAAGCGTGAAGTTCTAAGTTCTTTTTTGTTCTCATATTTTGACGGTGGCCAAATGCTTTGTAAAAGATTCTTTAATGACCTTAACAACAGCCATTCTCAGAAGATCAGTGGTGGGTTGTGCCACATAAAATTGTCCATTTTTGCTTTTTAATATATACTTAACTGAAAATTGAATAACAATCATGCCTGTATTGACATTAGAAAATGAGGAAGTGGGCTCAATGAAATCGTGAACTTTCTGTTATCACTTCACTTTGCGGCGGAGTGGTCACCAAGCTTCCACCACAGCTGCTCCTGTCTGAAACACTTTCCACTCCCTTGACTCCCTTCACTCTTGGTGCTTCAGGCTGCATCTCCCGCAGGAAGACTCCTGCCTTCCAGCGAGGGGAGAAGGCTGCCCCCCACAACGTACCTGTCATAGTCCAGGGTGGCTGCTTATTAACCTGTCTCCTCAGCTAGACTCTGGGCTCCGGGAAGGCACCATGGGGACCCTGTACTGACCACCAGTGGGCAGCTGTATCTCTACCCTGGCTCAGAATGAATGACCACATGGAGTGAAGGGAGGAAGAAAGACAATGTTCTTAAAGAACCAGGAAAAAAAACAAGATTGTAGGGAGTGGAGTGAAGATTGTCCATGTATGATTGTCTCCTAAGGAAGATGAAGTTGGACTCCACACCCACCTGAGCTTGGCCTGAGAGCTCAATGCTGAGAAAGGGGGCAGGAGAAGGCACAGCCTCCTGGAGGCCAAGGAGGCATCAAGCCAGGAGGCTGTCCTACCAACACATCTGTTGAGGAGGAAAAAAGGCTGAGAGAGAACATTGGAAAGAAGGCAGAGGGAAGGCTTAACCAGCATTCCCGCTGCCTGTGCCTTCTGTGAAGACCATACAGTTCCAACTCCCTAACCTTAGCTCGTGGAAGCAACATCCTGCGTGAAGAGAGTAGAAATGGGTTTTCTTTAATTTTGTGCCGGCGGAGTTAGGGAAATCCGTTTACTTTCCTGGGTTTGTTTCCTTATCTGCAGAATGAAGGTCATGGCCCATTTCTCAGTTCTGTTCCCAGGGACAGCAGGCAGCCGTGAGTCAGTTGCATATCCTCCGATGCCTCCACATTTCTGCGGCAGCCCTGTGGACAACGGCCCTCCCCCCGAGTACTGGTTTGTTGGTGTGAAGCCAAAGCTGCGAATGTGGTTTCCTAACCCTTCCCAGCTCTCTTGGTACCTGCACCTCATCTGTAAAGGGACATAATACCCCTCTAGCTGTAGAGGATCAAGTGTAGGGACCAAACAGGGCCCCACCAGATATCAGTTTCCTCCTGCCTCTGACATCCCATGAGAGCTGCAAACCTATGTGGATTTAGACAAGTTCTCACATCGTTCTTTCACTAAGCTACAGATGTTTGCCAAATGGGCTTTAAGCTCTTTGACAACCACTGGGCGTTAGAGTAGGGAGAGTCCATGGAGATAGTGCCTCCTGACTAGGAAGCAGAGACCCAGAGAAATCTGAGCCTTGCTCAAGACCACAGCCAGTGAACACCAAGGCTCTGCCCTGCACTCTCCCCAGGCCAGCACACCCACAAACAGGCAGCTGGGTTGGTTCCCCCGTTCTTCCTCTGCACTAAATCTTCCAGGAACCTTCACATTTGTGATTTTGTTTAACCTCCCCAGATCTCACACCTGCATCTTTCCACTGGACAGAGGAGGCCAAGACCAAGTCTACACATGTGGCTGCAGCAACATTGGACAGTGCCTCCCTTCAGTTGAGCAGCCTCTGGCTGTGAAGTCATATCCATGACTTTCACAATGTCCATTAACTTCAACCCAGGGAGCAGGAGAGCTGCGTCAGCCGAAGTCCGGGGAGGGTCCTCGTCTGCCGAGTTTCGGTTTGACTCAAACACTTCCTACAGTAGACCTAACAAAGGAATGTCTAGCCAGACCCCTTAGCAGACCCGTAGCTTCATGAGCCTTTCCAAAGTCATACACCTTCCCCCCACCCAGCCAAGCCAGGTAAAGTGGACACTGCCTGAATCACACTGGCGGTGACCCCAACTTACAGTTCACACGTCTTCTTCACCTGAGACTTTGTGAAGGTACCATCTTGCCCAGGGATAATACTTGAAGCCTTTTTAAGAAACTCCTCCTATCCCCCCACCTCTCACCCCACCAGGGACCAATTCCCCAAAGGCATACTCACAGTTTGCAAAATAATTCCTACAGAACATGTGAGCTCCCCCACCCCCACACCTGGAGCCCCAGCATCAAGTGCTACCCCAGCCCATGCACACTCAGCATGGTTATGAATGGATTTCTTTCTTGGGGTCTCTCCTCCCATGAACCACGGCCTCGAGGGGAAGCAGCCTGTACAAAGGGAACACATATAGGATATTATGGGAACATCCCTGCAGAAGAATCACCCCCAGCCCTCGTGAGCCAGGGAAGAGATCTCAGGGGAGAACCTCCGGTGAATAAAGAAACTGCTTCTATGGAATCCCCACTCTCCAGTAACTGGTGAGGCCTGGGGCCGTCAGTCCTTTCATTCAGGATGAAACCCCTCCACCCATGTGTGGGAATGCCAGCTTGATACCGCACATACACTGATGTGTTTGTCAGCCTTCCTAAGCACAAGGCTACTTGGTTCATGAAAAACTTCGCCACTCACCTCTGGTTTCCCAGCCTGAGGTTCCCAGCTTCTGTGACGAGGCAGGTCACCGGATGGACACAGAGGGGACTATAGACTCCTAGGGGCCTGGATCTCAGTGGGGAAATTGGAAATGGAAAGCCACTGGAATGTGCTTCGAGTTAGAAGTGACCTCCAAAACACAGGCAGGCAGCAGGGAACTGTGATCTGCAGACACTTGGGGCTCTGCCTGAGAAACAAGAGCCCAACGGGCAATAGTTCCTTCAAACTGGAGACCTGATGGGTGCACCCCTCCCCTTTCTCCCGAGGAGCAAAATTTAGAAAACTCCATTGCTAAGAGCAGCTGCAAAAGGGAGTAAGGAAAAGAATTTTGCTCCGTTAAGTGCGCAGAGACAGCAAATGCAGAAACAGACTAAGAGATACAGAAAGAGAACTGGTGGCTGCCAGAGCAGAGTGGGGCTGGAGCACTGGGTGAAAAGAGGTGAAGGCAGAAGACGCACAAATTGATAGTTACAAAATAGCCACGGGGAAGTAAGTAAAGCATAGGAAGTACAGTCAATAATATTGTGTTAGCTATGTGTGGTGCCAGTGGGGTGCTGGAGTACTATGCAAAGTATGATTGTCGAACCACTAAGCAGTACAACCAATGGGAAGGAAGGGAGGGAGAGAGGGAGGGAGGGAGGGAGGAAGGCAGTCTATGATTGGTGGAGTCCCAGCAGCCGCCTGCAATGGCCATCTGGCCCTATCTGATGAACTTCCAAGATGGTGTGTTCTCTTGACCTTACTAATTTGTCTTTAACTGTTTTGGAGAAGGGGTGTGTGGAAGGCAGGCCTACCAAGAGTAGACAGGCAGCAAAGCCTGCTACCTCTGACAATCCCCTTAGCAGAGGAGAGGACTTGAGGCTTACAAGTTTGACTTACCACACTCACTAAAAAAGAAGGTACCTAACTGGTCCTACAGACTCTTCAATCTGGTTGTCCTTGGTTGCTTAGGAAACACTTATAACAGGTAATTGGACTTCACCCCACACCAATTAATCAATATCTGAAGTTTGTTTCTGTTTGTTTTTAAAGATCTCCATGTAATTCTACAGTGCAGTTAAGGTTAAGAAAACTTCTGTATGAAACTATCTAGCCCCAAGAATTCCAAGTTGACTAGATACAGCTTGAACTGGAACTGGACAGGCCTGCTCTAACAGGATGCAGGCTGAGCGCCCCTTCACGGTGTGGCCCAGACCAGGTACACTGCTGTCCCCACAGGACTGAGCAAGTACTTGGTTCCACATCATCTTCCCAGGACACACCTGTGGTTTTCGCAGGGACCAGGAGCTAGACTGGTGGGTGCTTCAGGCTGGAAGGGTCAGTCTCGGGAAGGAACATTGTGATCACAGGGCTGCTGCCTCCTTGCAGGACCAGGACCTGGACCCTGCACTCACTGGCCCTGCTCAGCATGGAAGGGGCTCAAGGACATTCACACAAGGAGGTAGTTGTGGTCATTAAAAGAAAGTAAGGTGTTTTTCATGCTTTTTCTTTTCTATTTCTCATTAATCCCTTCCTTACAAACTGCTGTCACATTGTTTCTACGAAGCTGGGTGGAGACTAGCAAAAAGTATTTTGAGCAAAAGGCCAGTATAGCTGGTATGTTGCAGTCAGTATTACCAGTAGCCATTACATTCCTGAGAACCAGGGGAAAGAAAATACTTAGTTATGTGATTCAGGAATACATTTCTTTTTATAGATTAGAGATGAGACCTAACACTGCCTCCCTTTCTCTGTAACTACTTTCTCCTACCCACAGCCAAAATTTTGCACAGATTGGTTCTTACAAGGAACGGCACACAGATCTTTGGAAATCGATACCAATGGTATATAACATTAATGCACTCCCAACATCTCAGAGCAGCATCAGTACAGAAGTGCTGCATGGAATCACTGGTTAGAATGGGAAGACTATTGGGTATCAGCCATTCCCAGGATGACCTCATCCACCTGAACATTTCAACATAGGAGTCACCACCTTTCTCTGTAAAGAACCAGATCACAAGGATTGTGGGCCACAGACCCCCTGTCCCAACTACTCAGCCCTGCCATTGGGGTCCAAAAGCAGCTGCAGACAATATGCATGCAAAGCTGTATGGGTCTGTCTTGCAATACAATTTTAATTTACAAAAAGAGGCAGGCTGGATTTGGTGCTTTGCTGACCCCTGTTCTAACAGACATTATCTATCTATCTGTGTGTATGTATGTGTGTGTGTGTGTGTGTGTGTGTGTATATATATATTTTAAGATTTTATTTATTTTTTGACAGAGGGGAATGGAGGGATAAAGAGAGAGAAAGAAACATCAATGTGTGGTTGCCTCTTGCACAACCCCTACTGGGCACCTGGCCCGCAACCCAGGCATGTGCCCTGACTGGGAATCAAACCAGTGACCCTTCGGTTTGCAGGCTGGCACTCAATCTATGAGCCACACCAGCCAGGGCACACTATCTGTATTTTGAGTATCTATTTGCATTTGTGAACACAGCTTCAGTAGATTGAACTGACATTTAATGGGTGACAAATAAAGAATAAGGAATGACATGATAAAAGACAGATAAGGATTTAATGACAAATATCCCATATTGGTTTGCTTGAACACCAGAATGCTGTCCAGGGAACCATCATTAAATAAAACAACCTGAAAATAAGGCAAATCTCACATACACAAGCACACACACACACAAAACCTGTTACTTTCAGGGTCATTAAATTATTCACTATTTTAACAAACAGCTGTAAAATAACATTACAGTGAAGGAAAGTGTGCACATATTTCAGAAACGCAGTTCAGATTGTCTATGAACACAGGTCCCTAATTTGCACTTTTTCACATATGCACAGCCTCCTGATCTCGAGGAGACCGCATGGCTCAAGGGGTTAACTTGTCATCTCCTCCCCACTGGGAGCTCAAGATTTTAGCAAGCCACTTAACCTATTTAATCTGCTCCAGATTTTGATCAGGAAAGGGCGGCCTGCACTTGACCAAACTCCCAGGAAACAAATGATACACTTGTCTCCACCTTCATTAATGCGTTGGTAGGAGTCTTCAGATGAACATTTGTAAGGGTGAACCACAGTTAGCAGGGTTTGCTTGAGAAATATTATCCTAAAACTAAACATAAGAAACACAGATATGTTCCCTGAAGAACTGTGAGAAAACTGGAATCACACTTTAGATGCACCATAAGAGTGGGTGTGGATGGTTGGTCTGTTTCCTTCCACAAAGAGGTTTGCTCAGGGAGGGGACACTGAAGTAGAAGCTGACTCTGATCCACCGTAACAGGAAGAACCAGAGAGGTCAATGAACTCCAAAGATTTCCACTACCTCTAAATTACTTTCCGTTACTACTTCAGTCTCCCCTCCCTGTGGAACCCTTCTCAAAGCTGCTAATATGTAATGTATTTGATACAGATGGGACTGTGCAATAGACGAACCATGGTGGCAAAAGGCCAACTAATCCATCAAGTGGATGGTCAACCCATGAAGAATCAAAAGTTCAATGACATTTCATAGGCACAGACTTGAGAGAACTTAAAACAGCTGGAAGAGGTAGATGTGCATGGGAAAAAAAAAAAACCAAAAGAATCAGATTACCTACAAAAGGGCTATATTATTTTCACGAGAATCTCATACACTTTGTATTCAGACTATAAAATTCAGAATAAAGAATGGACACTTGCTTTGCTCATATTACTCTCAACTAAAAAAAATTTTAAAAAAAGTTAGTGTCTTCCAAAACTACCTCTATTTTGAAAATCTATTTGCATTTCTGAATAACAATAGTCTGATTAAGAGGGCAAGATTAACAAGCATTATACAAGCCCACAATTTTCAGGATTTTTAAAGTGTTTTTTATAATGACAAAAACATGCTTTCCTACAGCCCCCAAAGAGGTCCTTTGCTAGACTACAACGGATCAAGTATAAATTACTGGCATCCCCATAAAATCTGCTAAATTGTAAAAACAACCTTGTAGTTGTCTTTTTTTCCCTTCACATGTGCCCAACAGTTTATGAAGATGCTTCCATGAAAAGCACAGGGTAACAATCACTAGTGAATGAAACAGGCTGCTTTCCACAACTCTAACGTCTAAAGGCTAGCCTAGGTGAGGGATTTCAGCACAGGTAACTGAAATCTATACAAGAGTCATCTAACTACAGCCACCTAATAGAAATGTAACATATCTAGGACACCCTAATTATGTGACAAAGACCAGCTCTGTCAACAAGGACATCTTTGGCCCTTCTGGACTAGCCTTAAAATTTCCATCAAGCATATGAATTTTCAGTGTCCTTGGTTTATTATATAAATCACAACAGGTAAGTCATCCTAGCAGCTGAGCTGGAGAGCACAAAAGGTCAGACCACACCTACCCACACCATTGCAGCCTCTCTTCAGAACAGCATTCAGCACTCCTGTCCCCAGGCCTTCCCTAAGACAAGGGTCATAATACTGATCTACCTCACAAAGATGTGAGAAACAACTAACAATCGTTAAAAAGCATAAAGCACTTTACAAATATAAAAGTGCTAGTTTGGCATTTCCAGAACCAGAAAACATTCATTGCTTGTGCTATTTGGCAATTTTGCATTTACACCTCTCCCTGCTTGTGCCCTTCTTGTATAAAGCCTGGAGCTTTCTACCATGCCTCCCTGTGTAGGAAAAACAAGTTTCTACTCAGACCAGAGCCCAAATCAATACGGGTGGAGGTGGGGCTCCCATGATTTCCCCCATCGCTATGGAGGAGGAGGGTGCGAGATACAACACAAAGGCAAATGAGACGAAGGAGACTTGTACCCCAGCATGCGAACTCCACTTCCCTGTGTTTCTCACATAAGGCCAGCAAAGTTCTTGAGCTGGCTGACCTTCGTAGCAGGTCACTGGGTCAACTGTTGGCGGTCTGAGGTTCACTTGAAATGAGCATCCAGCTGACCTGGGGAAGGGAAAGTCACACAGAGCTGGGATTGCTCCATTTCCCTGCACATAAAAGATCACAAGTGAGACCTGAAGGAAACATGGAGCCGGGCACACACCTGACACTGGGGGCCAGGGTCTACTAACTCCCACAGACCACCTTGCCCCAGCATGAAGCTAGAACGTTTCAAAGGACATAGCAACGAGCCAGGGGTGGGACCAGGGCATCCTAGATCTGACCACCAGTTATGAATGAATCTCTGAGTTTTACCTTTGAAATGACGGTGTGTAGCTTTTCTGCCCAGTATTCCCTGGACACCTCAAAATAGCAGCTAACTGTGGCTCAGAGAAATGAAGAGCATACAATATATCATCCCTTACAGGATTGGCTAGGTTCCTCTACTCTTCGTAGGATTATAGCTGATGTTGGAGGGGTGAGGGGGCAGGACAGGGCAAACGGTGGCTGAACACCTGGAGGGACCAGGATAGAATTATCCACACTGGCTTTTTATTTTATCCTGTAACCCTCACTCCAACCATGCCCTCTCCCCTGATCCCACAGGCCATCACAGCTCAACCCACTCTATTCCCGCCATCCTGTTCCCTCCCCTACCGCCTAAGTCCCCTTCTTCAAGGCCCTCAAAGTGCCCACTCTGCTCCCACAGCGTGTTTGAGAAGTCAGCGTGCTCAAGCACATCTCCCAAACATTTCTTCGTTGCGGAGGAGGCAGGCAAAAATAGAACACCCCTAAGAACAACTCTTAATCAACCCTCCCTTTCAGGACCTCCTAACACCAAAAGGTCCCCAGTCACTCTCAGATTGTCCCTCCCGCCCCTTCCCATTTCTTTCTATAGGGTCTGTCCCCAGGACATTTGGGCCTCCCAGGTCCTCCCCCTTCAGGCCCAGCCCTAGCACAGGTGAAGCTTCTGGTGCTGCGCGAGGTGCGTTTTGTAGCGGAAGCCCTTGCCACAGCCCGCGCACTTGTGCGGCTTGTTGCCGGTGTGGATGCGACGGTGGCGGATCAGGTGCGAACTCTGGATGAAGCTTTTGCCGCACTCGATGCACGTGTAGGGTTTCTCGCCCGTGTGCGTGCGCTGGTGCTGCGTCAGCGTGGAGAAGTCACTGAAGCGCTTCTCGCACTGACCGCAGCGAAAGGGCTTCTCGCCAGTGTGCACGCGCAGGTGGTTGACCAGGTGCGAGTTGCGGCCGAAGCCCTTGCCACACTCTCGGCACACGTAGGGCCGCTCGCCCGAGTGCGTGCGCTTGTGCGTGAAGAGGTGCGAGCTGACGCTGAAGGTCTCGCCGCACTCAGAGCACATGTACGGTTTCTCGCCCGTGTGCACGCGCTGGTGCTTCACCAGGTCCGAGCGCCAGCTAAAGCGCTTGCCACACTCGCCGCAGCCGTGCGGCTTCTCGCCAGTGTGGATGCGCTGGTGGTTAGCCAGGTGAGAGCGGCGCACGAAGCCCTTGCCGCACTCGCCGCAAGCGAACGGCCGCAGCGCTGCGGGCCCCGCACCGCTGGCCGCCGCGTGCGCGCGCCGGTGGCTCAGCAGGTGCGAGCTGAGGCTAAAGGCCTCGCCGCACTCGGGGCACGGGTAGGGCTTCTCGCCCGTGTGCAGCCGCCGGTGCTTGAGCAGGTCCGCTCGCCAGCTGAAGCTCTTGCCGCAGTCGGCACACAGGTTGGGCCGCTCACCCGTGTGCAGGCGCAAGTGGTTGGTCAGGTAGGTGTTGCGGCTGAAGCCCTTCCCGCACTCTCCGCAGCGGAAAGGCTTCTCGCGTGGGGGCCGGGCCAGCGAAGGCCCCGCCCCGAAGCTCCCGGCCACGCCCACCACTGCGCCGCACTCGCCCGTCAAGCCAAAGGGTTCCAGGCTGGCTGCTGCGGCTGCCTCTGCCAGGCGGTGGATGCGCTGGTGCTGCAGGAAGGCGGCACCCGGGCTGAAGCTCTCTCCACAGTCCGGGCAGATGGTGGGCGAATCCATGATGCTAGCCATCAGGCTGTCCAGCTCCCCGAGATCCATTGCCATAGGGTGGTGGAGACGTCGGAAGCGGCGGTGGGCGGGCTTGTCACCTCGGTGCCGACTTCCCAGGGAGAGGTGCCGCCTCCAGGGAAGCACGGGCCGGGGTGGCTGCTCCTCTTCCTCTTCCAGCCGGTTCTCACTGGTGCTCTCCTCCTCCTCCCGGGGACTCCGGGATATGCTCTTGGGCACAGACAGTCCTGGGAACACGGCCACCTCAGCTACACCAGACTGATCATTCTCTTTCTCGCGAAGAGCAACCCCTTCTTCCTCACTCAGCAGTCCCTCTGAAACAGGAAAAAGTGACAATGGGGGTGACTATAGCTGGAGGTCAAAAAGTAAACCCGAGAAGAGTGTGGGCCACGGTGTAATTAATCCCCTCCCCGGGGGGTAGTCTCAACCTCACTCTCCAAGATCCCTGAGATTCCACCTGGTGCCTCCTGGGGAAGAAAGGTTTAAAGGAGAGTATGCTCTGAAACCTGGGCAAAGGGCAAGCACCTACTCCCTGGGCTCACCAGTTCTTGGCAGCTGCCTCTGGGACCCGGGCCCCATCCACTTTCCCCAAGGCTTCCTGCACTAGAGCCATCTGAAGGCTTGACAGTCTGCTTGAAGTGGTCAAGTCCAGACTAGGTGGGGTCTCAGAAGAGCTGTGCTCACTGTAAGAGTGACTCATGCCTTTCAGGAGCCTGGCCTCGAAAGGTAAGACCACTCCAAGTCAACCACAGAAAACCACCTGGCCTACCCAGGCCTAACCAGGCTCCAGACTGGTTTTTAAATCTGTGATTGGTCATTCTGTAACAGCTTAAGGTGGAACCATACATCAAACACAGCCCCAACTTGAGAGCTTTACTATGTGAGAAGGGCAAGGAAGAAGTAGGGGAAAGGGGAAGTGAGCATGGGGCCTGGAGCTAGAGAGCCCAGCTTAAGAGACTGACCGAGCACACACATCTATCTCTGGCTGCTTATGCCCCAGCAGAGGGCCTTCCAGAAAGGCACTGGATATGAAAAAGCACGTGCTTGTGTGCATGACTGGGGCCTGGGATGAGTTACAGGGTGAAGAATGTAATCTCCTAGTCCAGGCCATAAGGTGTTCCAGCTCATTTCTGTCCCCGAGGCATGCACAGAGCAGGATAAAGTAAAGAAAGCCCAAGACAGTGCTGAATACGGATGGGGTCCCAGCATGCACTGTTCCCAGGTCAGGAATAGCAAGCGCCGTTGGGCACTCAGATTAGCCACATGAACCCGGGCAGGTCTCTCACCACTGAGTTTGCTTATCTGCGAAAAGATGATAACAATAATTGTAAACATCTGAATACTTTGCTCGGTACTGCACCTCGTAAGCCTTTCCATGCAGCCATTCACCTAACCCTCCCAATAGCCCGATAAGGTAGGTTCTGATATCATCTGTGCTGCCTCCTGTGCTGTTCCAAGTATTGATCGGTTGCAGTATTCCGTGTAGTGTCAAGTGCCTCGCCAGTGAGCGCCCTCTTCACCCGTTTACCAGAACAGCCCACCTCACACTGGACTGAAGAAAAGGATGTTTCTCAGGCTTAAGATGGTACGGGTTCAGCTTACTGGTCTGCTCTGGAGAGCTCCCTCATAAGAAGGCTGCCCCAGTGACAACTGTGGAGGAGCTAGAAAAAAATAAGTGGGGTGACTTCCCTGGAAACTCCTGCTGTCTCCTCACCTGTGCACATGTCAGGCACCAGGTCCCGCTCCTCGGAGTTCTCTCCTGGAGCTTCGTCCTGTGGGTCGGGGCCCATTTCCTGCTCCAGGTGGCCGCCTCTCCTGTCCGCATCCGGTGGGTGAGAACCCATTTCTCTCTCTTCTGGGTCCCCTTCCCTGTCCTCAGAGTTCTCAAAATCGGAGCCCATCCCTGTGTGTTCTGAATCCAGGGCTTCAGACGCACCCTGTTTGTCTTCTTGTTCCATCCGAGAGGAACAGGACAAGGGAGGTGACCCGGAATCCCTGCTCCAGACAAAACACACAGATAAAGGTCACGTCAGTTTGGCCTTATTCCCTCACCATGTCTACCTTTGAATTCCGGTGGTATAGTCCAATAAAATGTAGAGTTCCAAGATTCAGATGGTAAATCTCTGCTCCCCCTCAGGTTTTAAGGTTAATACTTCGGAGTGCAAAGGAGGCTGGTCTGCGTGCCAGAAGAACAGTGGGGCCAACCCGGGGCCATAGGTCAACTCTCGCTGGACCACACTTTGATCTGTTTCCATCTGTTTAGTGAATGATTCTATTAACATGGCTTTGTAGCTTTAACCCAGGGGTAACAATGGTATCCCCATTTTACAGCTGAGAAAATGATGCTGAAAAAGAAGACCTGCTAGGCTAACACGTAAGCAGGACAGTGGGGTTCAAACTGATTTCACTGCCTCAAACTTCCATACACTCCTTACTCTTATTAAAGCTTGCCTTTACTTTGAGTCCACACAATTTGTATTGACCAATCACACCTCAGTTAAGCTGGGGTGGGGGCGGAGCCTTGCCATCCTCAAGTCCTCGGCAATGTTGTGAGGGTTCTAGCTAATGATGAGTGGGGCTCTGAGGAGTCAGAGAAAAAGCACATTCAAGACACAAGAATGACAGAAGCACTGGCACACGAACTGCTGGCCTAAGACCATGTCACCAGCGGCAACACCAGCCTGGCTTTGTGGTGAGGACCAAGCTTTCATAGGTCTGTGGGAGGTGGATGGAATGGATGCAGGGACCCTCTCTATTGGAAGCCATCCCATTACGTGGTTCACCTTATAATACGTACACTTTAGTTGTTGAGAGCCCTTAACAAAGCACACGCCTGGCGTCATCGGTGACCCCTCTACAGAACGGGCCAACATGGGAACTGGAGGGAGAAAATGACCTCAGATTCCTAAATCTTTTGTAGACGTCAGTTTACATTTCAAATTGAAAGGGCCCCCTGCCAAGACTGAGCTGAGCAATGGAGCCAAAAATAATTTACGTCTGCCATCCATCACTCCCACAGCTTGGCTCACAGCAGCGCAGCAGTTTATAGGTCAAGGATCTAGGATTAAGACTTAGAAGTGTCCAACTCTCTGGCTCAGCAGCCCCCAAACAGAACTTACAAGAACATGGCTAAGCAAGACACCCCTTCCTTGGCCGGGAGCTTTTCCTGCCTCCACTGGGGACCTCCCCGAGGCAGCCCCAGCTCTCCAGAGACTCATAGTGCAGAGCAGGAGCCATTCTGGCTCGGCCAGCCTCACTCTGGAGCCCAAGGAAAGGCCATGAAAGTCTCACTGTTCCAATGTCTTCCTCATTGCAAGGTGGGCAATGCTTCTCAACCCCACTCATGGGCACAGGTCAGAGGGAAATGTTAAAGTGCACTCGGGAAAATATTGTGGAGAAGAATGGATCCTCCTGAGTTTTACAAATGTGGAATAAACATGTGATTTCTCATTTTAATGAGGAATACACACGTTCTTTTTCTTCTTAAGTCCTGATACCATTCCAGCACACCTCAAAGACACACTGGTACCACCCTAATTTTGGCCGACTTATCGCCCTAAAGAGCATTGTATATCCTTTCTCAGAGATGCCCCCCTCCCTAGATCAGAGGGGAAACTCAAGCCCTTCTCTTAAACAGCATAAGAAAATAGATAGTCAACAGTGTCCTGGAATGCAGCTGAGTTCCTTTAGAATACCTTCTGTTTAAAATGCCAGGCTTCTGCTCTGGCTGGTGTGGCTCAGTGGATTGAGAATTGGCTTGTGAAACAAAGGGTTACCGGTTCAATTCCCAGTCAGGGTACATGCCTGGGTTGCAGGCTAGGTCCCCAGCAGGGGGCGTATGAGAAGTAACCACACATAGATTAAAAAAAAATGTCAGGCTTCAAAACTCAGGATTAGGCTCTAGAAAATCCCATTAAAGTCATAAACCTTTTATGAGTTCTATTCCACAAAGGACTATTAACCCCAAACCACTTCTACCCATCACGCTCTTGCCTCGTGGAGCAAAACACAAGTGCATTCCCTGAGTCTGCATTTATGATACACCCTGAAGGCGAGGGGTGGAGAGAGAGAAGAGTGGGGTTTTCAAATATGTTTTAAGACCTGTTTGCTAGTGGCTAAAAGCAGCAGAGGGGTGGGGGAAACGTTAAGGGGAACCTAATTAATGGTTTCTGCCGATGTAAGGCCAGCAAGAAGAATTTTACATCAGTAAAGGAGTCAAATATGTGTCTCACCAGAAACTCATACAACCAAAAAGGCAGATATGGGGCCCAGAATGGTCCTGAAGTGACTGTAGCTCTCTCCCCTGCAAGGCTGGGTTTCGGGGTCCACCCTGGGAAACAGGGAATCTGAAGGTTTGGCTCTAAGCCTGTTAGAGAGGGTCAGAGCACCTTCTTAGAAAGTACTTCAGATGCAGAAACAGAATAAGAGGACTTTCTGATTTATGCTTTCTTGGGAATTGAGACATAATTCATACCAGAGATACTAAATAAAGAAACATGGTTTTTCTGGATTTAAAGGGGCAGCGGGGAGAAAGGAAGAATCTGAGTCCCCCACTTAGGGCGGGCATATCCAAGCTCACAGTGCTGCCACACTGGGGACCGAGGAGGGCCCGAGCCCCCACAGGGAGCCCGTCTCCGGCCTCATTCACGCCAGGAGAGGCAGCGCCAGGTTTGCTCTGAAAAGAGGAGGAAGCTCCTGTCACCAGAAAGATGCCTGTTATGCGACCTCCACTCAGATGTACTCTCAAATGCGTTACATTCGTGCAAGACTGGAAATCTGTACGCCCCACAAAGCAGAGTCAGTCCCACTCACACCGTGACACCTTCGGGTTCTGGGCAGCTATCAAGTAACAAACAGGGCTATGTAGAAGTAAGGAAAGGCAGTCACCATGTATCATGAGATGGAAACTGGTTGGTTTAAAATTAGTCTCATTGAGTTTATTAGCGTATGCACACTAGCATATGTATTTGTATGTGTACACACAGACTCAGAGAGGAAAACCAGCGGGTGGTTAAAATGTTAATCAAACATTTCTTGGTCACTTCTAGGAGCTTTGTATCATTTCATCTTAACAATTCCCCAAAGGGGCAGGACATTTTTTCAACTTCAGAGATGAGGAGACAGGCACAGAAGTTTCGTGGGTAGCTCAAGGTCACCCGATCTTGGGTGGCAGGGCAGGGACCCAGACAGACCCCGGTGCTCCAGCCGCAGCACCCGCATTCTCGCCCAGAAGCTGGTGTGCTGTTCAGGGCAGCTTTCCCGTTTTTGTGAACATCTATGTATTCTTCAATAAAGATGTACTGCTAATCAGCCAACTTGGTTTTCAGCCTGACAAAACACATTAAAGGAAAACCTGATTCTTCTAGAAGTAACAGAAAGGAAGACAAGGACGAGACGTGATTACCTCAGCTTAGATGACTTCATTTCAGAAACGTTATCTAGACACTGTGCTGCCAGTCGACAGATATCTAAGCACATTTTGTCCCAACTCCTTTCCCATTCATTCTCAAAATAAAAACTAGCAACGTGTTTTCTTAAGCAAGGCCAGGGCTGGATAACGAGTGGGCGGCAGGGCCTTGTGACAGCCTCGAGGCTAGATGGCTTGGTTCAAACCCTCTGCTCTCAGTCAGCTACTTCACTCTCTTCGAGTTGCTTAGCCTTGCTGAACCTCAGAGTCTGCACCCATACAGACAAGTATGCTGCCACCGACCACGTAAGACTGTTGGAAAAGCAGCTGGCAGGTAGTGGAGCCATGGTAATTGGTAGTTATGAAACTTAAGCCAACCTTTTGATTTAAGAAATCACACACACACATACACATACCCCCTAAATTGAGGGTCACAGCTATATTCACCAAGAATGGCCTTTGGCCAATACAAGCAGAGCTTCCTCTGGCCTGGCTACTAAAGACTCTATTAATGAGTAACCCACCGTGTGGACACAAGGGCCAGGCAGAGGCTAGCTTCTCGGGGAACTGGGGTGAAGGAAAACAGGTTCGGCTCCATATGGCTTGGACATGCTGATAACCCATCCCGTACACAGGAAGTATTCACCTACAGCCTAGTGAGGTGGATGGTTCAACAAACCTGACTTTAACCCTCCGTAAGGGACCTCTTCTCCCCAGTCAGAAGGGGCAGAAGTGTAAGGGGACAAACAACAGAGGTAATGGTGGGAGCAGTCCGGTAGACAAGATTAATTCTGCATCAACTTCTGAATCAGGGGCAATAGACGATGGCCCTGAGTTTTGGCCAGCACAGCCACTGTGCTGTGTGACTTTGAGTCTGTCCCCTTTGGGCTTCTTCTGCTCAGTAGGGAGGCTGGGTCCGAGTGTATCTGGGTCCTCTTCTCATCTGTCAGAGGACAGGCAGGTCAGTTCATCCAGGGAGACCACTGTCAGCAGCAGCTCGCTCACTCGGCGGCCACGGACTGAGCACGCTGTTAGCTCCCCAAACGCCCACCACCACTGCTGCCACACCTTTCCCTTGGGTGCAGGTCACTGTGGGGTGGGATCAGCCAGCCCTGCCAAGACTGCTCAAATCCTAGCTTTCAGAACTTGCAATATTTTCATGTCCCTTCCTCCCACCCCACAGTCCCCAACTCAAAAAAAAGTAATGTTTATTACCCTGTAAAGCCACTAGGACAATGCTTAAGTGCATTCTAGACAAATTCGACCCCATCTGACAGACCAAATCAGATCAATCTGAAGATCTCCTGCTACAGAGTGGAAGTCAAGGTGATAAGGCGTGGTGAGGGAAAGAAGGACGGGGTGGGGAAGAGGAAGTGGAGCCAGCAGCAGAGTGGGTATTGGAACGTAACCCGAGTTTGGTGGCACGTTCTCCCAATGGCCTCTCTAAGGTTCCCTGAAAAATCTGGGCCTTCCCAATAGCAAGAGCCCCCATCACTTTATGGATTTGATCTCATTTCCTGCAAAGGGGTTGGAGCAGAGAAGCACACACCTCTCCCCCACCTTCCTAAAAGAGAAACCACTGGCTGGGTTTCCTGGTGGTACAGGGTCCCACACTGTCACACTACCTTGCGGCTGGGGTGCTGCTGTGGCCAGTCACCTGCCGCAACAACCAGGGCAGCTGACACAGCACTAGAGCAGGTGTCTCTCATTTGCCTCCGATAATTCAGTAAGGGTCACCCACCCTGTTTTAAATGTGAAGAATATGGAGGTTCTGCAAGGTGAGCTCCAGGTGACACAGTTCCCTGATAGAGTCGGGATCAAACTGGCATTTCTGGGCTCCCTGCCATTCCATTTCCTATTCCTCCGGCTCCTCAGGGCAGAAGGGGCAGGGCACGTCAGGAGGAGGAGGACAGGAGCGACCACCTGGCAGGCCTGCCTGAGGAGCTGTGAGAGGAGGGAGCCTGTGCCCTGAGCGAAAACCTCTCCCACCCACCCGCTCCCCTCTTCCCCTCCGGCCCCCAGAGGTGCGGAGGTGCAGGGGAGTCATTTGCCAAGGCCACTGCCAGGTGGCCTTGAGCCAGGCTGGTGGTGGGGCTTTCATGTCAGGGAAGGAAGCGGTCAGACGGCTGGCCTGGAGCAGCTCCCTCTCCGCCTCCTTGGGTTGCAGATCCTTTCCTGTCCCCCGTCCCCTTGCCGGTCCCGCCTTACCTCCCCACCCCCGCTGCCGCAGACCCAGGCTGCCTGCTCACTTCCCACGCCCCCTGTGCACCACGTTCTCCCAAGGGAGGGTTTCTATAGCAGAGGCCAGGCCGGGCCGCCCCACTGGGTAGACGACTGGAAAACAATTTCAGTCTGTGATTCCAAAAACTGAACTCATGACCACAACCAGGGGGTAACCAGGGATTCCAGGGGGTTAATCATTTGTCAGTCTTCAGCACCAAATGGGTAAACAGTCAACCTGCCTCTCAGGGCAGAAGGCCATCAGGGTCCTCCCTCCTCACTCTGACCAGAAAGAACCCTAAGGGCAAAGAAACCCACCTCGCCTATTCGCAGGGGATGCCCCCAGGTTCCAGGAGAAGGTGTCTGCGTCCCAGGGGACAGCTGACTTCCTCAGCCCTGCACCCAGACTGTCCAACCCCTAATGCCAGCCTCTCAGATAGCAGACAGCTGCAGGGGCGAACACGATTTCCAGACAGAGAAAAGCGAAGAGATTCCTGGCTAAGGAATAACCATTCGCCAGACAGAAGCTAAAATGATGTGGTCTCCTCCTTGCAGTTACTATGTCTTTCACCTGGGGAGGAAAGCCCAAGTGCAAAAAAGACAAAGGCTCAAAAGCAAGGCAACTGAGAAATCAGCTTTCAACCCCATTGGCCAGAGCTAGTCTGAGATGCCTTCCAATCTCAGGGGTCGTCAAGAATAGCTCAGTGTCCTTGGGGTCAGGCATTTCCTGTCTGTTGGTTGGGCTGCAGCCCCTCGGTGTGGCCATCGGGCCTTGGCTTGTCACAGCTGCCAAGCAAGCCTTTGCCACCACCGCACTCCTCCTGCACAAAGTACGATTTATCCCAGTGCAGGGAAGAGTCCGAGAACCATGCGAGTCAGACCATCTGCCCTCAGGTGAGAAGGCACAAACACTAGCAGGATGTCCAGCCTGCGACCTGCAGGGCACGCACAGGCCCAGATGGCTGTGAATGCGGCCCAACGCAAAATCGTAAATTGACTTAAAACATCATGAGATTTTTTTGTGATAACGTCTTGTAATGTATTTAATGTGTGGCCCAAGGCAACTCTTCTTCCTCCAGTGTGGCCCAGAGAGGCCAAAAGGCTGGACACCCCTGAAGGTTTTCATGCAAGCATTTACTCATCCACATTTTACACTTCACTGATTAGGACGTTCTGCCTGAGGCACAGAGAAACCCTGTGTCTGTGGTTCCCATCTCAGGCCCCTCCCACCCCGCCCGGCCTCAGAGCACCACCACCACCTGTACACACCCTCAGCCTCTCCCTTCATCTACCACCGGGCAGGGCTCGGAAGAATTGTCTTTAGATACTTCCTCAAGTGTCTTTAGATACTTCAAAAGCTCAACATTTGTATTTCATGGCATCAGAGACTCGGCATCCCTTATCGCAAACTCCTCTTACAGACAGGAAACTGAGGCTCAGAGAGGGAGGGCAACCAGGTCAAAAGACTGCCAGGCAGTTTGCTAGAAGAATTACATCCAGAATCTTATTTTTCTGATGGCCTCTCCAATCATCTTTCAATTCCTTTAAAATAAAACACCACTTCAGAAACAGCCAGCCAGATGAATCTGGGCCACATACTTGTTTGTTTTTCTTCACGCTATTTGTTGAGGGTTCTCCAGAGACATGGAACCAATAGTTGGTGTACATAGAAAGTTATTATAAGAATAATTAACTTGTGTGATTATGGAGATTGGCAAATCCAAAATCTGCGGGGTGGCCCAGCAGACAGCAGAATCAGAGCTGACACTACCATTTCAGCCGGAAGGCCTGCTGGAGAATTCCTCCGTGCTCAGGGGAGTCAGCCTTTTTGTTCTATTCAGCATTCAATGCACTGGGTGAAGCCCACCCACAATTACAGAGGACAACCTGCTTCACTCAAATCCCTCAATTTAAATATGAATCTTGTTGAACGACTCTGCCATGGAAACACACAGAATAACGTCTGACCAAGTATCTGTGTATCGACTGGCCCAGACTAACGGACGCGTACAATTAATCGTCGCACACACTGTAGCTAAAAAATACTGTTTGTGATAATCCCATCATATGTCAAAAGGTACACATTAAACATCTTATCTTTCACGGAAGTCTTTATCAGAGTGTTGAACGGGGTCTCTGCAGAAGGCAGGCAGGAAAGAATCGAAATTAATCTTAATTACAGATCTGCACAGACGTGTTTGTGTAGAGGCGCACACCTCCACAGCAGAACGGAACGCCACTTAATAATCCACTTCACAGAAGGACAAGAGAAAACAGACTGAGAATGCACCAGGTGTGGACACAGGACATGGGAGTCGTTAACCGGCAGCTTCGTTCCGAGAACCAGTGCTGGGATCCCATGTGTTAAGGTTACCAGATGGAGCCACATGACCTCAGAAGTCTTTTCCAACCCAGATAATTCTACGATCATATTTCCACTGGAATGAACCATCCTCGAGAGATTATTCATCACCACAAATAGGGACAGAGGAGTGTTTGGACCAAAGGGTTTCAGGCGTACATTCAATTGCCCCAGTCTGCCACTGCCAGTTCGACAGGGAAAACTGCTCATGTAATTCTCTGCCCAAAATAACTGGCTCTGTGGATGAAGAACGGCTGGCGGGTTCCTGCCCAGTTCATTTCAGCAGTGGGTAAGTGACACCTCTGCGCAGGACCTGCCAGCGTGTCTTCCAGCGAAGAGAAAGCAGGAACAAAAATGTAGAGATGTCACCCGATACTTCAGTTTTCCTGCCCAGTTAAAATTTAAACTCCACAGTCAGCTTGTCTGCAGCATAAAGTAAAACATTTACAGACACTGAAAAACATCTTTTTAAAAAAATACTTGCCCTCATCTTATTTCCTTAAAAAATAACATTATCAGCAAAAGTCAGATCACAGCACAGTCTAAGAGACACATGATCCAGTTTCTTCAACGATGACAGAATTGGCAAGACAGAAAGGAGGAAAACCTATGAAGTAAAAAAACTTGAGATGTGTCAACTAACCTCAGGGCATAGGTCTTATCTGAATCCGAATTCAGATGAACTACAAAAATAAATTATGAGGAGACTGGGGAATGGTGAAGACCGGTATTTGATAGTAAGGAATTATTCATTATGTAAGGGGTTGGTGTTGGGGTTAAGTTTACAAAGAGTTCTTATATGTTTAAGGGATACATGATGAAGTGCTCACAGGTGAAATGGTACTTCTGAATTTGCTCCATTGGAAACGGCGCCAGGAGTTCAAGGACGAAGCGGAATGGGCAGGGATGCTGACGAGAAAAGACGGCCACACCCTGGGCCCCGCTGAAGCTGGGGGGGGATGGCATACGCAGTTTTAGTTTACTGCACTATCTACTTTTGTACTGGCTAGAAAAGTCACTAATAAAAATTTTAGTGGAAAACATAGCAAGTTACTTTTTTCTGAAATTTAAGGTTGGTTATATTCACTTAAATTCTGAGCAGACCATAATAAAATGTCAGCGACTTCCACAAAAGGGTCAGCCTGCTTTTACTAATTGTGCCAAATCAGAAGGGATTACAATGCTGAATGGTGAGCCTAGAGCCCATGGGAGCTGGGGAGAGGCAATAGGACAAAGGGGCTAAAGAAACTCCAGTCTGATGCTTTTGAGTCTTCTCTTAAACTTATTTCTACGAGACAGAAGAATCGCTGTTGTATCCAAAGTAGAATCAGAATCCTGTTTCCACTTCCATCTCCTTTTATATTTCCAAGGAACTCAAAGAAGGGTGCTGCCCAGCCAGTGCTTCTTTATTTCCACCACTCGTTCAGCAACTACACTCAAGACTAAGAGGAAATAAACTTGGCCGGAGGGCCTGGCCCTGCCAGCTCTGAGGGAGGGATGCTGTGTCCCCAGGAAAGTCAAACCGACACAAGATGGGCGTGGCCAACAGATGACGTACACAGCGAACAGGTCATCCCCAGAATGACCTTCTAAGGGGGTGAAAAATGTAAAGGTGTGAGTGAAAAGGGAAGTAATATACTACTGATTTTTGAACCTGTGATCTCGACGAGATGAACCCGGGCAGGAATGGTTACTTGACTAGCCCAAACTGAGAACTTTTAAATTTAGCCGGTGTCCCTGTCAGAGAAACTCAGAGGATGCCATACAACTTGACTCACTGCATTACAAAGAGATCAGCTTGAAGATATCATATTCCCACTTTACGCCGGACACCGAGAGCTCACAGATATTTTCCACCTTAGCCAATGGTGCAGGGCAAGTCTATGATGCACAGAACCAGTCACAGGACACAGCTGCCATCCAGGAAGCGACCCATTTGTCTCAAGAAGAAAGTTGTAGCGTCCAGGGTTCACAGACAGCTTGAACACCATAATTCCCAAGTCAAGTTCAGGCTGTTTGTGTTCCTTATGTGCCTTTACATCCAGTTCCTAGCATTTCCTGGGGAGAGCGGCAGTCTTATGCCAGCTTGTAAATAGAATAACGAAATTTCCCTAAGGCATGGGTTCTTAGCCTAAGAGCCTTCAGAGTCCATGAACTCCCTGAAACCTTTAGTGAATGTGTCTGATGAGAAGGCCCATAGCTTTCCCTTGGCCTTTGAACAGATTCCTTGCACAAAAACCCTCTTATAAACCACTACCACAGAGGACTCAGGACACATTCCTGATCACAGCATTTCAGAAGTCATCGGGGCGCGGGGGGGGGGGTGTTGCGGAAGAGGGATAAGAGCAATTTCACCACTATCTGCCAAGAACCTTTCGCTGGGCTGGGGAAGAAGTGAGACACTGACTGGAAACCCCAAACCAGGCAGTAGCACAGTATCAGGACATGTCAACAGGGGACGGTGGAGCGAATGTACCTGCCCGACCCCGTCTCATCCAGCAGCGCCATTTCACAGATGAGTCAGGCCACAGAGGCCCAGGCAGGTAAAGGGCAGACATGAGCCTAAATCACTGACACCTCAACTTTTGTTCCAATCCCCTTTCTCCTCAACCCAACAGAGCCTACAGTGCTTGGCTAAAACATTCACACGGGCATCGGGCCCTCCGGGCACCATCAGTTCACCAGCTTTTCGCTTCCTAATCGTTTGTCATGTGGCAGGTGCACTAAGAGGGAGTTAAGTTGCTCTTCAAGCCTCTAACACACTGCCTCTCGGGGATGTAGCTAATTTATACAAGTGTGATCCCAGGTTTGTGGCTCCATCAGCTGCTTACTTGGGCAGTGAGTCAAAGCACATTAATCAAGCCCTAACCTACTGAGGACACAAAACACTGTTAGTTAATCCTTCCCTCCTCAAAGGGAAAAAATCAAAATCTGGCCAAAGTCACCAGCTCATTCCTAACAAATCCTCAAAGTGTTAGCAAAGTCGTCCTGCCTACAAATAATGACACGGAAATACCCAGAAGAGGAGGAGGATGCTGGGAGTGACACAAAACTGCAATATAAGGAGCTAGGTCCCGTTTCATGGCAAGTAAGGAGGCACGCCAGCCATGCTCACCAACGTGGCCCATTGCTACAGACGGTTTTCACAGATTTATCCTCTTTTCTATTGTGTCTTTTTCTTCGTGTCTTCATTGCTGCCCATCCCCTGTGGGGGAGGCAATGCAAACTCGGGCCCCGTGGCAGGTCCACGACAAGCTCCATTTCACTGAAGAGACTATACCCACAATGATGAGAGAATTGCACTTTTTGCTTTGGTCGAATATCTCTTGACCAGATCCCTTATTTTACAGACAAGGAGCACGAGGACTAGAGAAGTGCCTTATGTGAACTCACAAAGGTAGGAGTGGGTGGCCAGATTGAGGCCAGCCTTCGGGTCATCTGATTCCTTCCAAGTTCAATCACTCTGGCACCAGACTCTCCCAGCCTGCTCTGCCACATTTGTGAGTTGACTGCTCTGGTTATAACCAACAGCATTTCACTGGTTCTACCTTCTTCTTTCCAATTCTTCTTGTTCTCTCCCAGATGCCTGCTAGTTTTTTTTCCTATTATAATTTTAATTATTTTCCTCTAAAAATTTATGTAGAACTCAACTTCCTGTGATCCTCCAAATTGGTTTCTGATTTAAGAGGCTTTGGATTATCTACTGTTTGTCTTAGAGAAAACAGACATTTTGTTGGCTAGGGGGAAGAAAAAACAGTTATTTGAATTAGCATAGACTTAATGGAGTGTTATGGTAAATATTTAATAATTCCAAGTCCTTGGTACAGCATTTGAAAGAAAAGTCACTGAGAGAAAGGGGGGGGGGTGAGGAGAAAGCCTATGAAACATCAAACTGAACAATTAGTTCTGGTTATGCCACTTTAAAAGAATCCTTTTTAAAGACTTTTTTTCAATCAACCCTAAAACTCTCATTAAAACCAGAGACCCTTTCTTCTGCAGTATCATTTTTTTTAAATGTCCCAAACCAATGATCAAACTATATTACGTTTCCCTCTGCAGTGCCATTTTTGGGCCAAAGGAGTCTTACAGGCCGTTGGGGAAAAGAGGGACCGGCGTCGGTGTGCCCTGCGGAATTCTAACGTCGGCACCACACACATTCGTGTCCCCGTGAACCGCAGGCTCCCAGGTGTGAGCCGGCTCAGCAGAGGTCTGAGTCAGGCTCACATTAGTATCAGCTGTAATGTTCAGTCTTCCAAATCTGGGGGCCTCTTCTTTGATCTCCCCAACAACACTGTCAAGTGTTTGGCATACACACTGGGATTCGGTAAATAACTGTGGAAACCCCGTGGAGGCACACCCCTTGGGAGTTTTCTCCTTCCTTTGTATCCAGAGTACTGCTCTGTCTTAGTAATTCTCGCATTTCACTCACCACCCTGTCTCCTCTTCTGATCTCCTAAAACAGGTCAGCCTTCCGAGTCCCTGTTTACCTTTTCTTCCCCTTCTCCCCTCTTTCAACCATTTGGCCCCTTCCCCTAGTTTTAAATAAACTCCTCTTCTGTCCAGAGACGTCAGAAATTTGAACCTCTCACCTGCACTCCACGGTGTCTAATCACGCACCCGTCACTGCAACTGTGGAACTTAAGAGCCCCTTCCAGTCCTAAAGTGCTGCCCTGCGTGTCACGTGGAGCACAGGCAGGAGGCAGCACGTGCTGCCTCATCAACAGACCCGGTTTCCAACAATTTGCCGCTTACACACTGTAAGCCCCCAAGACAGTTCTTTCTCCTGTTTCAGTCTCAGTTTCCTCCCCCACACAATGGGGGAAAAAAGCTGCCTTGAAAGATCGTTGTAAAGACTAAATGAATTTCCGTTTGCAATGTATCGGGTCTTCGTCATAGTGGAAAACATCCCACATCTTTGTTACAAATCAGCTTCTCCAGTCGGTGCCCATTTCTGTTCAGGCCTCTCTGTTCTTCTCATCAGGCTCAAAACCCTGGAGGCAACTCTGACCCCTCCTCACAGCTGTCAATCCAATCAGTGGCCAAGAACACCCTTTCACTTCTCTCCTCTTCTAGCCGTTGCCAGGATCACGGCAGTAGGCACTCTTACCAGTTCCGTGCACCCCCGAGTCACTCACCGCAGGCTCAGTCTTAGAGCACAGCCATCGCTCCATTTACTCTCCCTCTCAGAAACCCTGGTGGTCTTGGCCACCGGTCTCCAGAGAAGCACACACTCCGAGTCCTCAAGGCCCTCTTCCTTCTTCTCCCTGACCTCTCTCCGCTGACTCCAGACAAAAAGGGTTGCTCTCTGCCCCCGAAGGCAGCACGGATGTCATTCTCCTCCTGCCATCCGGCACACCAGGATCGGCGGGAAGCAGTCGCTCCCTAACCTGCAGTGGTTTAGGGAGCCAGACCACATCCGGGGACTCAGTCTCTTGCTGTGCAACCTCGGGGAAGTTGCTCAACCTCTTTGAGCCTTGGTTTTTTCATCTATAAAATGGGGGTAAACTGTGTCTACTTTATAAGCTTATTGTTAACTGCTCAGAAAGAATTATTAAGATGTCACTTTGTATGACTTTCAGGTACTTTTTCTTATCATATTCTGCCTCGTATCAGTTTTTAAAACATAACCATGGTGCCCTGACCATGCGGCTCAGTTGGCCGGGCACTGCCCACAAAGCAAAAAGTTACCGGTTTGATTCCCGGTCAGGGCACATGCCCGGGTTGCAGGTTCCACCCAGGTGGGGGTCCTGTCCAAGAAGCAACCAATCGACGTTTCTTCCTCACACAACGATGTTTCTCTCTCTCAAAATCAATAAAGAAAACATCTCCTCAGGTGAGGATTAAAAAAAAAGGATTTGCATCTCATTGTTCGCTGGCTCTCACTTCGTGACACCTCCCAAATGTAAGCTCAGTGGGAACAGATGGTCTTCTTCCTTTTGGCGGCTCCCCGACAAGTCCAGCCCTCCCGTGTTTATGGAAATGGATAAAATTAGGTGTAATTATTTCTATCTCTCAGTCTCAAAAATAAGAACCAAACCAGGAAATCTAGTGACCTGGCCAAGATCACATCAGGTAAGGCAGAGCCATGGAAACAACCTAGCTCTCCTAACTGGATCCAATAACCCGTCAGCACCAGGAGCCAAGCACACTTAATTACGCTGCTGAATAGACAGACGTGATACAGAGTGGTGATTAGCTTCAAAAGTTAGAACCTTCTCGGAAAAGAATCCTGTGTCCTTGGCCAAATGTCAGCCCGGGGACATCTGATGGAAACAGCCCTTGTTTGCATCAAAGAGTCTTATGCAAGGGCCCCTCTGCCCCCAGCTTTACAGCTCGGGTCAGCTGTGCACAGAACAGAGGTGGCACAGAGTGTGCTGGCGTCTGTGGTGGGAAACGCTGCTAGACTGTCCTCGGCCAAACAGGACAACTGCTTCTCCCCCACTCCTGCAGGAACAGCCAGACTAGAACTCACAGAGATTAAACAATGAATGAAAAAAAGACCAACATTCAGCCTTTATGAAGTAGTGAGACTAAGTGAGAGGTTGCTTGGAGGGGCAGGAGAGGAGGGAGGTACCATAGGGAGCACAATTGAAAACAAGGAAAATGTGTATTTAACAGTAAAAATGTCTATTCAGACCAAAGTTTATTCTCAATGTCCAAGGGTTTGGGGTTTTGTTTTGTTTTTCTTACTATGATGGGGAATTCAGGCATTCCTTACTTTCTGTTCTCACCTTACAATCATCAACCTAGAAACCCCTTTTCTGAGTCCAGAATTAAGCTATGAGGCAAACACAGGCTCTTCAAGAAGTCTGTACAAAGGGTATATAATATATTGGAAGTAGGTGACCAAGGTATTTTCCAAACTACGAACTCCATCACTCCGCACAAGAGCACCTGTTTTAGGGGGCAAAGGGGCGGGGAAACAAAAACATTCTCTGTAGTAACTGCATCCAAGCTAGTTCAGGATGTGGCTGCAGCCTGGTTAAATTCAACTGACATTTACTTATTTTTTTTAAAGGTTGGGGAATATTTCTGCAAGTTTATGTCACACTTTGGTTTTTCACTTTGGAGCTAAGCTGATTTTATATTAAAATAGATCTGACACTTGTACACTCCTTCCAAAGAAAAATATAGGTAAAGTTCGCATATGCAAAAATATTGATATATTAAGAGAATGAGAAGACAAGCCACAGACTGGAAGAAAATATTAGCAAAAGACCTAACTAATAAAGGACTATTACCCAAAAGACACAAAGAACTCTTAAACTTAACAGTAAGAAAATGAACAATCCAATTTAAAAATGGGCAAATGAGTGAAACTGGTATCTTACCAAAGCTATATAGACAGCAAAAAAGCATATGAGGAGATGCTGATCATCATCTAGCATCAGGGAACTGCTAATTACACCAACGAGATAGTATGCAGTTATCAGAACAGCACAATTCCAAAACACTGACAACACCCAATGCTGGCGAGGACAGGGAGCAACAGGAACTTCAGATGACAGCTCGGCAGTCTCTCACAATGTAAGCACGCTCTTACCATACCACCCAGCGGCCTCACTCCTTGGTATTTACACAAAAGAATTGAAAACTTATGTCTACCACACGAAAACCTGCCCATGGGGCTTTATAGCAGCTCCACTTGCAATCACCAAAACTTGGAAGCAACCAAGGTGTCCTCTCACAGAAGAACTGACAAGTCGTGGTACAATGAGACATTCTCCAGAGCTAATAAGAAAGGAGCTATCAAGCCATGAAAACGTATGCTGAAAATGAAATGTATTTTACTAAGTGAAAGAAGGCAATCTGAAAAGGCTATGTACTGTATGATTCCAACTATATGACATTCTAGAAAAGGTGAAACTATGGAGATGGTTAAAAAAAATCAGTGGTTGCGGGGGTTGAGGGGAGAGGGGTGAATAGGTGAAACTATTCTGTAGGATGCCACCATGGTGGATATGTGTCATTACACATTTGTCAAAACTCACAGAATGGACACCACCAATAACGAGGGCTAAACCATGAATGTGGGTGATAAGACACGTCCACGCGAGTTCGTTGATGTGGACAAACACAGCACTCCGGTGACGGATGCAGACGGATGCAGACAGTGGGGGAGGCTATGCATGTGTGGGGTGGGGGCCACCCTGGAACTCTGGACTTGTTGCTCAATATTGCTATGAATCTAAAATGGCTCTGACAATGAAGTTTATTTAGCCTGGCTGGTGTGGCTCAGTTGGTCGGAGAGTTGTCCCATAAACCGAAAGGTCATAGGTTCAATTCCTGGTCTGGGCACATGCCTGGGTTTTGGGTTCAGTCCCCTGTTGGAGCATGGGCGAGAGTCAACCTATCGATATTTCTCTCCCTCTCTCTTTCCCTCCCTTCTCCTCTCTCTTTGGTCAATGAGCATGTCCTCAGGTGAGGATAAAAGAAAGCCTATTTAAATAAATGTAAATTACACATATATAACTCCCCCAGTTTATGTAACACATAAGCATGTACCTCACTATAAAAAATTGGCAGTGCCATCATATTAGAAGGGAATCAAGATGAAATACTTTATCACATTTATTCACTCCATAAATATGAATGGAATACTTACCATGTGCCACCCACTTATTACTCCGGATTCCACCTTGTGAGGCTTACTTTCTAATGACATCATCTTAAAAATTCATTGCTTTCAAAGACACCTACTGCTACCAGAAATCACTGTGAATGCCTGCCTGAGGGATTACTTTTTTTAATGGGGGAAAAAAGTTGATTCTTTGGAATTCACAAAGGTTCCTAGGTGTGTGGGGGTCAACAATGGGAAATGTGTTCTTTCTAAAGCCTAAGTGTCCTCAAGCATCAGAGAGCCGACCACATGAGTAGATGCAGCACTGAGACCCTGAGCCCACAGCACGCATTTCTTAGTAACAGCCAGGAGAAATGGTTCCAGTTTTCTGACTTATGGTAAGATCCTGGTAAAGTTCCCAGAAGGCAATATAAATCTAAAAACCTCTGCAGAGAAGTGGTGCCTGTTCCCTTAACTGCACACATTTTAGCAAATTAGAGCCAGCAGCACGGACGCAGCTTTTACCCTCTGCAGGAAAGGTAACATGCAGAGTCGCACGCCACCCTCCCACACACCTGGTCGGAACAGCTTGCTAGTCTGCAGAAGCACGGTGCATGACTTGCTGCACAAATGTAGGATCCCAAGAACTGTCTGATACTCCTTTAAAATGGCTAACGTGCTTGATGACAACCCATGGCAAACTGCATGTGTACACTGAGGCCTTGAAATCAGGGGAAAAGAAGGCTTAGTCAGCGTCAGGAGGTCGGTTCAATCTTGGGGTGAGTAAAAACGCCTTTTTACCCAAAGAGGAGGCCACAGCTCTTTTCACCACCCCCATGAAGACATGATGCAGTGAAGACCCAATCCATACGCCAGGCACATCATGCTACTCTGGGGGTGGGAATGGCGGAACACCAGGATGAATTAAGTATCTTCCTTCCTCACTCCAGCCTTCCCTTTTTCTTTCTTTTCTTTCCATGTTTTTTTAAATGTCTGCAGAGGTAAGGAATTTCTCAGGTGTGAAACAAAGAAGCGCTTTCTAGAAGATATGGTAGAAGAGGCGCATGACAGCAAGGGGGAAGAGACTAAAGCAGCGGACCCACCCGCTCCCCAACATCAGTGAAACACCATCATCACTGAGTGCTAACTGAGCCAAGCCCGTGAACCTCAACGACACACACATCTGCTCTGGCACATTTTCAGAAGGTGCTTCCCTGTCTTGGCAGTCACGGGGAAAAGAGCAAAATTAACTTAGAAAATGACCCCTCTGATCCCTCTCCCGCAAACTGTCAATGTGCAAATGTTTCCTGCCTATGTTTCTGCATTTATTTAGTCGTTACCAATTCACTATCAACTCACAGCTCCTGCAACCGCATCATACGTCGAGTTGTTCTTTGGACAGAGTTCCTACCACGTGCAGGGGATGTGCAAATACTCCAGCACCATGTGGGGGTGTATTCAAGTTGACTTTCATAACCTAGGTATTTGAGATAATGCAAAAGACTAGGGCAGAGGCCAAGTGTGGCACAGAGTGTCAAGAAAGGCGACCTAGAAGGGGTAGGACTTGGTCTGGAGGGAGGAAAAAACAATTCAGATCGGCTGGGAGAACATGGAAAAGAATTTCAGGCAAACAGTTCTGTGCTCGGAAATCTTTTTAGGGATTCTGAACCTGATCTTCCCAACTGATGGTCATTGGCATTTAAGGAAATAAAAATAACAAATTTATGAAAAACAAGTTCCTCTCAGAAAGAGATCCACTAAGAGGAACTTAGAAGCCCAATTGCATTCCTAGTAGGAAACCTGGACAGTGGAGGACCTTGGGAAGAAAGGGGTCTGGCAGTTTCCCCCCAAGAAAAGCACAGAGACACCCATTCTGAACAGGCATGGGTGCCAACAGTCCTACACTGCAGGCTTCAGCTCAAAATCTGGGACTCCAAACAAGTTTCTCAACTCCCTTCTGAGCCTCAGTTTCATATGGAGAATAAAGATAATGACATGTAAATCACCAGATAGAGGCACTGCATGTAAATTGTCTAATTCAATAGTTGTTCAAGAAATAGTAACTGTTGTCATCACATAAAAAGCAAGCATAAAAAATTGCCCAGTTGGAGGGGTGGCAAATTTCGTTGCCTCGGGGTAAAGTTTAGAGTCTTATCTGTCTTGCATTTCTATGTGCTGCATTTTAATCTTGGCAGAGTGCTGGGAGCAGTAAGGAAGCGATGTGGTGGGTGCCAGTGGCTTAGTTCCAAATAGCAGGACAGCCTCTGTGGCGCTGCTTTCTGGAAAGCAAATGGCACCTTCACAATCGAGAGGTGTCACTTCCTTGGCCCACGAGCATGACAAGGGTCATTCATTGATTATCCACTTGGGATTAATCCATCTTACACCCTGCTTACACAGTTTGACATTTTAGGCTGGCCAAGAAAAACTCAAGAAACTCTTAATGAATGTCTTTGCACCAGGCACCCTGATAGACCGTTGCAGGGTCTCTGCACCCACAAGCAGAAAGAAAAGCTCCAGTCTGTCATGTACTAGATGTTTCAGACATGCAATTGCTATAAATCCTCACAGGTCTACAAGAAAGACTTTACAGAGAAGGAAGGAATCAATTAAGATGCATGCATTCCTTCCATTTCTTCACTCACTCATTCCTTCATTCACTTGGTGTTTTCTACGTAAACGTCCTCTGTGCACCTGCTGGGTATAAAGCACATGGCAGAGAAAGTCATTGCCCTCCAGGGGTTTAGGTTGAAGGGGAGAGAGAAAAACACTTGTCACAAGGCAACCCAAAGATGTGTGTCATCCAGAGGATACAAGTGCCAGGAGGGTGACAGTAATTCTGACCGGGAGGTCTTGGAAGACTTCTACAAGGGGCTCCATCAGCTGGGCTCGGATTTGGAGAAAATAATCAGAGACAGTGCAGGGATGCCCAACATGCATGGAGTTCATGATGGAGACACACGTGTGGAAGAACATCTGTCACATCTGGGGATGGGGAGCTGTCTGCTGCAAGAATGGGCGGGTAACATGGGATGGCCAGGGGCCAATGGAGGATAGAGGTGGGTGGGCACAGAATTGTGAAGAGTTGTGAATGCCAAACACAGGAGTTACCTTTGCTAGTTACATTTAACAACACAGTGTGTGCACTAATATTAGGGGTGGGGCAGGATCTTAACTGCAAAGAAAATGACATAACGTGGGTTCAGGCTCCAGACCTCTTAGTTCACTGCAGCTCCCCCACCCCCGCCCCAACATCAGCCGGTAGTGCCTTAATTTATCATCTTTCTCCAACTTCTACCCTTTCTCCTTTCCTTAACAGGACACTAGAAATTAAGCGTGTAGAGTCTAAGGAAGCCCAAAGAGCTTTGGGGGGACAGGAATGCATGTGATGCAAAGCCATTAGCCCAAGTCACAGAGCCTCCAGAAAGGTCACCTTGACACTCCAGTTTAGCTGTAGCAACCATTTTTTCTGTGTCATTCATTTCCACTCACCCCTTTAATCCCAGTCAGTTTTGAAGGCTATCTGTGTGACATAAAGGGTAGCCTTACTTCTCATTTATTTATGAGTTTGGTTCACTCTGGTGCCATCTTGTCTTTCCCCCAACTACCACCTCTATCTACCTCCAACCCCTGCGGAGGGTGGGGGCAGGGGATTGGGGGGGAGCACACACCAGTAAGTTCCAATTAGAAATCATGTCCTGAATTCAGCACCTTTCCACTTTATTTCACAATTCCAATGCCCTCACTCCATTTCCCCCACTCCACTCATCTCACTTCAGATGCTTCATCTCCCCTAGAGAAGCTTGTGGAAAATGGCTATTGCCCCCACAAGCCATGGATACAGGGTTCAGAGGTCTGTGCCCTACCATCTTACTATGAGCCCTGGGTACTCCCGTGTTCCCACTGAGGTGGCTTTGTTGAAGGTTCATTTGGCTCTCAACATGTATTCCACAATAAAATACTCAAATGCTTGCTCGTTAAGAAACCAAGGTAAACCCTTGGGTAGAGCAGTAAAACCACAGGGGAAGGGGGAAGGGAGAAGGGAGAAGGGAGAAACCGAGGCCCCTTAGGCAAGTGAGAGGAGTTACAGCAGGGACGCTTGAACCTGCTCACAGCTGCCCACTCACCCATCGCAGCTCCTTGGAGACCATTAACTTGCTAACCATTATCCAACCGCCTTTACCACACTCTGTCCCACCGGAGGAGGATAATGCCAAATGGAATGCAAGGTATTCGTGCCGCCCTTACAGGTAAAAGGACAAATAGGCCCGCTATTAGGGCGAGGCTACATCACCAAATGGAGCCCAGCCTAAAGCTCAGGGGTGTAGCCAGGGGTGGGGTGATTCACTACGGGAGGTGGGGCAGGGGCAGTTAGGAAAAAGGAAAACCGTGTGGAGTCCCAGAGGAAGCGGTAATCGGATTCTGAATCCTGGCCGTAAGGAACACTCGGCGCCCTGTGGCCGCCGCTCGCGGCTCAGCCTCTTATCGCTCTATCCTCCCAACCCGCGCTTCGCCCCACGCCTCCGCGCTCAGTCCTGAGCTTCGGCATGCTCCCTGGGTGAAGGCATCAGCTTCGCCCCACCACCCACCCACCCACCGGCAGACAGGGACCTCTGGCTCTGGGAGGACTAAACGGCCACCCCTCCAGGGCAGCGAGCTGTAGCTCATCTTTCCCCCACACCCATCCTTAACTGTGCCATTAGACAGTCTGATGGCAGCCCAAGCCGCTGATCTAAGTCGGGCTAGAATGGAGCAGAGGGGAAAAGGAAGAACACATTTCACAAGGACCCAAGAGGACGCGTTGCCCCTCTTCGGAGTCCCCCACCCCCACCCCTCAGCTCCGAGTGGGGCCGGGGGCGCGGACGAACGAGGCGCTGGGAGCGCAGTCGGTCCCGGTCAGCAGCTGCACACAAAGCCCTTCACCTTCTCCTCGCCTTCCAAGCTCCTCCCTGGGCTTCGTCGTTCCGAGGGTCTCGGATGCCCCCTTCGGTGGTCTGCGGGACGGTCCCACTCCCTCTCATAGCGCTGCCCCCTCCCTCGCATCTCAGCCTCCTCCTCCCCGCCCCTCGCCACTGACCCCGCGGAAGCTCATCCCGGGTTTGGGAGCCATGAGAGCACCCCCTCCGCCCCGAGGGAGCCGACAGCGGTCCAGTCGCAGAGGCACAACTTCACCCAGTTGGTCCGCCACCCACTCTGGGAGCACACCCATCCCCGCAGCTGTCGCGTCGGGTCCAGATCAGCCCCATCTCCCAACACGCCAGAGCCCAGCCGCAGGCACGCTCCTACCTGCGCGGCAGCGGCGCAGCCAGAAGCGAGGGCACCGAGCGCCCGGCCCGAGCCCCGCGGCGCGGCTGCCCTGGTGCTGCGGCAGTGGCAGCTGCAGCGGCCGCTGGCTCGCTCGCAGACTGGCTGGCTGCCCGGCTGACTCCTCACTGGGGCTTCCTGTGGGGCTGGACAAAGGACATTTCCTGGGAGGAGCAGGGGAATGTTCCCAGCATGCCTCGATTTGTAGTTCCCGGGGACTTCCTGCCACCACGACAACTGGTGCCAGAAAGGCATCCCGGGACTGGAGGAGAGGGGCTCCCCGCGTCCCTAAGCGCTCCAGGGAAGGGAGCAGCGGGGGAGTGGCACCCTGCGCCCTGCCCGCTGCGCGCGGGGATGCGGCCGCCCAGCCGGCGCTCGCGCTCTGCGCACAGGCAGCGGTCCCCTCACTGGGGGCCTGCCGCTGAGCCGTCTCCCGGTGCGGGAAGACGCCGTGGTGGAAAGGCCTTTTTTTTTTAGAAAGGAGAAGTTTGGGGTGGGTTCACTTTGGGTTGACTTGTTTTTAAGATAGATTATCTTGTTCCTTTTTTTTTTTTTTTTAACTGCCGGAATCCTGCCGGGGGCGGATTAAAGAACTTGACCGCTCACTAGGAATTCATGTTCCTTAAGGTCTTGGCACTTTATCCTTAAAACCATAAGGGCTGATTGTTTCCAGATCCTGACCTGGTGACATTCCTCCCTCCGATGTTGGCCATGTCCCAGACATCTTTTCAAGAAAAGTAATTAAATTAAGAGATTGAAAAAACAAATTACATGAATTAACAATAAGACACACTTAAAAAACACACACAGAGAGAAACAAAACCCTGTGCTGCTGAATTAGGAACATGCTGGACTTTCTGCTTCTCTCGCCCTTATTCATCTTCAGGACTCAACTCCCTGGATCCGACCACACGGACACGACGGCCACAGTAAAGGGGGGGGGGGCGGGAGGAGGGGGCGCTGGTTAGGGAAGGACGACGTTGACTGCGAGAGAGGAGCTCCACCCCCGGCCTATCAAGAGTCTCTAACAGCCTCCACAAATTCCTGTCTAATTATGGAACTGCATGCCCAGGCCCCTCGTGGGAAAATCAAGGGAGGACCACATGGCGACTAAATGACTAGAAGCCGTGTTCTCTCTCAAGGAGCTGGGAATCGAGGTTCTAGAATCCTCTAAAACGTGTCTGAAGAGATAGGAGGTCATAATTACCCGTCACACCCACTTGGCCTCTCCCGTTTCAAGAGCACACGAATTAGAACATTGGAGTGTGGGATTTAATTTACATTTAACAAAAGTGTATCTGCTTTTCTGCGGCAGTTCCCATTCTCCGGAGATCCTTAACCACGGGGAGAAGACGGGGTGGGTTCGTTTAGGGCGCGGAACTGATGAGAAGCATGTCAGATTCCAGCACCTGTCTCCCTGAAGTTCCTACCGCATGTCACCGTGGACTGTCCGCCTGGGTTCATTGTGCTGTGACCCCTGCAATTTCCCTAACTACCACTCCTTAAAGGTTTGCAGCCTGGCAGCATTCTAGTGAAACTGCCCTCCATCCCTCAAAAAATTAAAACTAAAAATAAAAAAGAATTGGTCATCCTTGGCAAATCTAGCAACCTCTTCTAGTGTTCAGTTCGCAAAGATGACACACTTGCCAGCAGCATTTTCCATTGTCTGTGTGCCCTCGCTGAAGGGATTGTTTGTCTTGCTCCCGGCACAGTACCCTGTCTTTTTCTAACTTCAGCCCAGGATACACAAACCTGTCCCTTCCCCAGGATACACAAACCTGTCCCTTCCCTGTCATCTCAATCTAGGACAATTAGTTGCGTCAACGATTTATTTCCCACTTGTAGATACATGATAACACTCGGCAGTAAGATTTCGTGGAGTAACTATGAGCCACGTGTTGCCCTCCAGAAGTTCACATTCCTCTTGGCATCATACAATCACTACGTAGTATTTTAAGGGCTGTGACGAAGGCACATGCAGAGGCTTGTGCTCCCAGAAAGTGATGCCCTGTCCATTAACTCTCTCATTCCAGTGAAGCAGGAGTGGCACGGGAGGGGCCAGAGGAGGGCCCGGAGGTGAGAGAATGCACATCTTACGTAGGGAACTTAGCGTAACATTTGGTTGTGAAGGGGTGCTAGCTGGGAAGGAAGGAAGGTAGTTCTGAGGGCAGGTGTTCCATATGGTTCTTATTTGTTTAGTTTTTATGATAAGAGCTCCTTGGGGATGTTTAAATGCCTGTGGGAAAGGTCTGGGAGAGTGGCAGAGGGTGAAGACAGAGGAGAAAGAAAGGATAAGAGATCACACATTCAACAAATACTTGCTGAATTAACTAGTTCCTGCTACACATCAGTGTTGAAGATGTTGAGATTGGAATTAACAAATTGCACACTCCCAGCTGAGACAGCCAGTCTGAGCCCAGACAGAAATGAATTCCTTTCTTCCTCCTCACACACCCTCCCCACCCTTCATGTCCTTGAGGAAAGGTAATAGAAAAACATGCAAGAGGAGGCAAGGAGGCCTCCCCCGAGGTCGGAGGATGGAGCCTTTTCCAACAGGTTCCAAAGGTATACAGCAACTTCAAGAAAGTCTAAAGTTGTGAGC
This sequence comes from Tonatia bakeri, assembly GCA_004024845.1. Classification (NCBI taxonomy): domain Eukaryota; kingdom Metazoa; phylum Chordata; class Mammalia; order Chiroptera; family Phyllostomidae; genus Tonatia; species Tonatia bakeri. The sequence goes on along the minus strand of PVIA01002643.1, from coordinate 133,298 downwards.
CTGTGGGCTTGGGTTGTATTTTATTTTTAAACCAAACAAATATTTTACCCTTTTCTTTTTTCTTCATTTCAAGGTAAAATAGATAACTATTCTCATCCTTATCTTTCAAAGGGGAATTGATCATTGAAAACAATAATAACAATAAAATCAATTTTATATACACTTAGATATATTCCAGGATTTTAAAAATATGTTCTGTTAATATTCCTATATTTCATTGAATATCATTTTAATGATTATAGCATTATACGTTTAATGTTTGGAAGAATAATCTCCTGTAACTAAGCTTTTATGTCCTTTTTTCTAATCTATGTGCTCACATCTGCATTAAAAACTATTCTAATGTAAAATGTGTTTTACTAAAAATGAATATGAAACTATATACAAAATACTTTGGGGGACAAAGGAAAACAGAAGGGGAACAGACCTGGCTAGATTTGCCTACATTGTTTAAGCTTGCAAATGTAAGCCGGACATCTGTTGTTTTTCTTACCTTAGCAAGCATCCATCTCCCGTTTTTTGGTAACAATGTCTTTGGGGGAAACAACCCGCTTCCTGCCCTGTATCTTTGTGATTTAGGGAGGGGCAGAGCCTGTCTCTACCTCCCTTTCGGTAGTGGGCACATGATCAACACCTGTCAGTGAAGCTATTCCACTGCTGTACAAAGAATAAGCTACTAGAGGAAGCAGAGCTGAGAAAAAGTGTGTGTGTGTGTGTGTGTGTGTGTGTGAGAGAGAGAGAGAGGGAGAGAGAGGAAACATACACATAAGCAAACCCTTATGATACTGTTTGATCATGCCTGAAGCCGAACACCACCAGACTTTTAGTTGCTTGAGCCAAAAACATTCCCTTTGGGCTGAAGCTATTTTGAATTCTGTCTCTTGCTTCCCAAAGCATTCTGTCCAGCTGGCACGGGCCGTTTCCGTGCAGGTCCTTAACTGTGCAATTCCTAAGTTAAGGGAGGGTGAGTGAGAAGGAAAGGAGTCTCAGACCCTAGCATTTCCAGGGTGGCATTTTAGAAATCTGGACTGGTGAATGTCAGGATTTCAGAAGGTTTGGGCTACTTGTAGTTTTCATAAATGTTCTCAAGAAAGAGGCCTGCTGATGCCGAAACAGGCCTGTGGAGAAGAGCAGAGGAAGAAACGACAGCCCGGCTCTGAGCTGTTCCTTCTGCCTGTAGCCAACAAATCCAAACGGTCAAGAGTCAGGTGTATTGGGCCATGCCAGGTTGGAAAAGTGAACTTCTCTGCCCTTTGCAGAGAGTGGCAGCAAAGGCTCATGGGTGGAAAACGGATACTGAAAAGACCAGGGTCGCATCAAACTCCTGCTGGGTCTTCCCTGCCTGAGGGAGGGAAGAATTAACCCCATTTTAAGTAGGGTGGCCACGTAATTTATCATCCAACATGGGACAATTTTGAGTGACTCGGGGGTGTTATTAATAATTACACCGGATGGATGGCTCTAAAATAGGTCACCCTGATTGAAAGAACTATTCACCAGGGCACAGCTTTGCCTGGAGAGGCCAATCCAGTTAGTCCTCCTCACCTCCAGATGATTGTTTCTCATGTTTCAGGCAGAGGTCTGGATGGCCGCCCTAAGGCCTTTCCTTACAAGGCAGAAAGCCCCTGGCCAGGCTTCTAGAGCATAAATGAACTTCACACATCTGAACTGCACTAGCAAGTGGATGAGCACAGCAGGTCAGTCCCCAGAGGGCGACCCTCCCCAATTCCCAATGCAGTTGTGGTCATGCAGGAAAATAGTCAATAAGAATCTTCGTCTTGTGAGTTAAAGTGGAAATAGCTAAATTGGCCAAAGAACTCAATTTCCCAAGGAGCAGGTAATTCTGCTTATTTCTTATTAGCAGAATTGAACCCATGCCAGGGGGCAGTCTCCCTGCTTATCATTTACCCTTTCCTTTGCTGTCAGGTAGGAGTTACCCTTGTTTCCCTCCGCAGTCTTTATACTACCTGTGTGGGGAGCAGTCGCATTTGTAGTTTAGTCGTCTGCTGTCAGAAAGGAGGAGGGAACATCATTTCACGTCCTGGCCTAGGGGGTAGACACAAAGTCCAGCTCTTTCTTTTTGGAGTTTGGGTGAATGCATTTTCACACCTGTAGCATAATTGCGTGCTTTTAAGTGGGGATGTTTTTAAAACGTTGTTATGGAAGTGGATGAACTGCAATTCAAGGCTGTTCTTTATTTAATGGCTCAGCATGTATTCCCACTTCTCAGAACAACACCTTACTTAGTTTCTGAGGAACCCTCCCCCGAAACTTCAGTCTTGTCTGGAAGAGGCTGCCATCCTTCCCTCTCCTCCCACCTCTTCCTCCTCCAGCTCCAGGGCTAGGTCTGTGACCCCGGCCTCCCCCAGTCAGCACTGCCACGATGATGCCCAGACCCCTGCTCTGTTTCAGGGTGGGCATACTTCGCAGAAGCTGAGGCCAGAGAAGCTCTCTTTGTCTGTTGCACTCATTCTTTGGAAAGACAACATACATCTGAAGATGCGGGTGGTGCAGGCTAAATGTGGGGTTAAAACAGAGAAGAGAAGAGCAGAGAGAAGAAACAAGCAATAGAGAAGTTTTTTGAGGTCTTCAGTTCAGCTGTGGCTGATATATTTCTATACTTTTCAGTTATGTGAGCAATGAGTCTCCCACCACCACAATTCTGTCTCTTGACTTATTTGCTTGACTTGGATTTCTGCCTGTTTCAGCAGAAGTAGTTCCAACTGAACTGAGAGATGTTGTATGTTTTGCAGGGTTTCTCCTGGTGAAGATCCCCAGGAGAGACGGTGAGGAGATCGAGGCGGAGACAGGCCCGCCTGGACAACGCTGTCAGTGAAGAGTCCTTTCCCTCCATGAACTCCCGATTGTTTCCGGTGTCAGCGCCCTAGTTCTGTCGTCCAGGCTGGTTATGATCGAGTGTGACAAACTGAACCTTCCGGGATGGAAACGACACTGTACACCTTGATCGGCATGTGCTTGACCTGTGGGAGAACTCGGCTGTGACTTTTACCCTTGTATTGGCTCTTTTACTTAAAAAGATTTTCAACCCTTAAAGTTACTGCATAGCTTGTTTCATTTATTACCGGTGTGCCACAAGAATTTTGAAAACATGCAACAGCTGGCTATTTTTTCAGGGGCACTGACCTCTTTTCCCTTAGATTGTCAAATAAAATAATAACAATAACCAGCACAACAATAGCCATCTGGTATGAATGGATCAAAATTATACCTAGTTTTTGTGAGATCAGCAAAAACATATAACATGTTTTTTGGTGTGTGGCAGAATTTTAGCAATTAGTTTATGTATGCCACTAGATAAAAAAGGTTGAAAATCACTAAGGTAAAGTAAAGCTTAATTTTGGGGGTGTTATGTTTTGTTTTGTTTTCTGGTGGCATTTGGCTTCTTCCTTCAAGTCTCAAAGCTTGTACTCCCACATCAGAGACTTCCCTCCTCACTGCCTGGAGGAAAAGACACTCTAACTCCAGTCCCAGCTCCTCCTAGAGACGAGCTTCCCTGGCTGCTCTCTCTAAAGCAGCCTCCCCCCCCTCCTCCTTTGTTTTCTTCACATTTGAAACACTTTACCCTTTGTTTTCCTGTTTTGTTTCTCTCCTGCAACTTGCACGGAACTTCCGGGTCTATATCTGTTTTATTCATGGTTTTGTCCCAGGAGTCTAGCACAGTACTCAGCTTTTATAGCAGGAATTCAAAAGATGGTTGTTGAATACATTTACTAAAGGAACATTTTTAAGAGAGGAGCATCATGCTAATTTGTAGGCAACTTCCCTTGGAGACACTTTTAAAAAGCAAACTTTTTATTAAAGTGTAGTGTCATGTTAACCAAAGAAAAGGTTCAGGCTGTGATAAACGATGCAAAGCATTCATTTGAGCAAAGGATTGCAATCCGAGAGACACAGATTCAGGCAGCAGCACCCACACTGTGCTCTGGGAGAGAACAAAGAAAGACAGGGTTCATAATGCAACAAACACAAGAGTATAATATTTTCATGCAAATAAAGATTGCTGGCCAGGTTAACAGGCATTGGTTAGTTCCAATATGCAAACGAGGGAAGTGAAAACCACAAGGAAGTCCACATATGTCCACATGGCAGCTGTCCCAGGACGATTACGGCTCCACATCCTGAGCTGGGCAACAGGTTGGCAATTCAACAGCATTCTGAGAACTGAGATGCGAGACGTGCAGAGGCACCTTCCCCGACAGCCTCCTCGTTTTGCATCACGTGTCTCTCTCGGCACTGCTTACTCCATTTTCTTTGTTTCCATTAGCAATGTAAAAGTAACTATTTCATTCAAGTATAACGTATTCAGATGTTGAACGTCACAAGCCCTAGAGGAGCATTTGGGGAAGGGGAAAGTGAGAACATTTCCCATCCGATCAAAGGCAGCAGAGAGAGGCGAGGGGATTTTCCTTTGGGATGAGCTGAGTACTGGCTCTAAAACCTCCTACCTCCTACAAACGATACCCCTGGCACCACAACACTTGGTGTCCTGGCTGGGTTTTGTATGACCTGGAACTTCTTATCCCATAAGGATGAGGGGAGGGGAAAATAATTTATGAATCATAGGAAAAATTACATAATATAAGCCAAGGTATACATTTCAATCAACTCTGTACTCCAAAGTCTAGAAAAATATGGAGTTCACTCAAAGAAGAGGAAACCAGTATGAGATGGATCGACTCCTCAAAGGAAGCTGTAGGCATGAGTCTGTCGGACGTGGTGGACAGCACTCATTCACAGTTCCGCCGGGAGCTGGAGCCAACTCGGCAAGAGGTAACACACAAGCTTTTGAATAAATTGGTGTCTGACTAATTCAGAAACTTCAGATGTCCTCTCTCTGAGGTTAGAAGCGGGTAAGGAAGCTCCTCTTCAGCTCGGAAATCTGTGCCGTCCCAGCCAGGGAAGAAATCAAAGGTATAAACATTCAAAATGAAAACACAACACTGTTATTTGCAGATGATCATCTACATGGAACTTATGATAAACCAGGAACCATCTATTTAATATTCACAAATAATCTTTATTTCACAAATAAAATAAGACTCTGAGAAGCTACATTTACCCCAGATTGTTCAAAAGTAGGCCTCAGAGGCTGAATATAAACCCAGGAGGCCGGAAGAAAGAACAAGAACATTCAGAGTGAGAGTGGAAGGGAAGAGCCAGGAAGTCCCATCCATCCACCCATCCATCCATCCCTCCATCCATCCCTTCCTCCATGCTTCCCTTCATCTACCCACCATTCACTCATAGTTGGACACTTGCAGTGTTAGCGCCTGCCTGCTCTCTACTGTGCACAGCGCTTGGTACTAGGGACACCCACAGGGAAGACACAGATCCTGATCCCAGTCTGGCAGAAGAATGATAACACGTTCAGAGGTAACACTGTGACTGAGTTTGCACAGCAAGCAGTCAGGGCACAGAAGAAACTGGGATTGTCAGAGAGTGCTTTCCCAGTGGCAACAACAGAGCTGAGTCGTGAAGAATTGGAGCTGAGCATGTCAAGTGAGATCAAAGACCCCAGATGCTGTAGGGGTGGGGGTGGGGTGGGGTGCTTGCTCCAAATGACAGTGACTGAGGCGAGAGGAATAGACGTGGGCCCGGGTCCTGAATGACACTGTGAGCCCTGCTAAGGAGTGTGCACAGTGGACACAGCACTGGGGTAGTGAGACACAGACTGGAAAAGGAAGGATCTATACTGGCAGACAGGCTGAAAAGAAAATGACTCAGTCCTTACTGGTTGAGTGAGGGAAGGGAGCTAAGCTGCTTTGTTTTCTTTTATTGTGCGTACACTCAGCAGCATCAATTACCATTTCCATCGGCATGCTGGTTTCCCTGTAATTTACCACGCCACAGCTGTTCTGTGGTGTTACCAAAATGTAATCCTATTCTGAATCAGATCGCTTTAGCATCCAGCAGAGGTGACTAATACCCCCCACCTACTCACACTGTGGCTTCATCACTAGGTCTATCATCTCCAGTTAAACTAGAGGGTTCCCAAAAAAGGTTTCAATGAAGCAGAAAAGATAAATCCATTTATTCAATCAATAATCACAAAACATTTTCAGTGCTAGGATAGAGCGGTGAATTAAATGCGGTTCCTACTCTCAAGGAGCTGATGGACACCAGCTGGCCAATGGGTCACACTTAATCACATCAGAATCAACACACACGGCATAATATGATATGCCTATGCTTACTCTATATGCTTCCGTAGATGGACCCTTCATCATTGGAGACTCCACACCCCCGTGAGGCAAGTCGCAGGAGGCAGCCCCGCTAGGGGAGGCGGAGCCCCAGCGGTGCAGCTCCAGGGTCTGTGCACTTGCCCCCTTCACCTTGGCGGTCTAATGACTATCCAGTGTGATAAATGACACAGTGCAGACATGTCGCATTGGAAAAGTATTCAGGGTGTTCCTGGCACCTAACCCAGTCTTAGAAAACATTTCCTAAGACACATGTTCAAGCGGAGCCTGGAAGGAGGAGCAGGAGCTAGCCAGGCGACAGAGGACAGGAAGGAGGTGATTTGGGGCTGAAGGAATCTCAAGCCCCAAGGAAGCCCCTGAGCCTGGAAACAACTTGGTACTCATTGCACACAGCATGCTGAGAGGCCAAAATGAGGCCAGGACGAGGGTGTGGGATGAGGGTGGGGAGGAGTAGAAGTCAGCTCTTTTAGATCTTAACGGTTTAGTGCTAGAAGAAATCACATAGACAAGGCAGTGGGACTAAATTCCAGAAAATCCTGAGTGTAAATATTACATCCTTTCGAGGCATGATGACCTTTCCCCTTCAAACAAAAATCAGAATGTTTTTGGATTCACGGACTCATCTAGGTTAAGTCTTAGAAAAGTATTTCTTATTAATTGCATGGAGTTACACACTTAACCATCTTTGTCAAAAGGAGTAAATTTGCATTCAAATGTAAAACTACCCCATAAATCAGTTACTACTGATTGAAGTGTCTTGCTTATACTCCACATGTACTGACTGAGCACCTGCTATAAATGTCAGGCCTCATATGACACCAGAGGGCAAATATATTTGTACTATGCATATTTCAGTAAATCCTAAATCTCTTAGAAAGTCTAAAAGCACGGTTTTCATACTCTGGACCTGAAAAATAAATGACGGTTATTTCATTAGCAAAATGGGCTTATTAAGGAGTGGCAAAGCTCCCTAATTTGGGACAGCAAGCTACAGCAAAAGCCACAGGCAAACCCTACGAAGGGAGGGACGCTGCATTAGGGAGAGAAGGAGGAAGTGGGAGGGGTCATTTTGGAAGCCTACTGGAGAGAAACGAGAGGTCGGGCAGATGGCAGTTTCTCATTGGCTGAGCTGCTGGGGTGGTCGATCTCTTGTTAGAGATGCAATGACCATCTCTTCCTGCTGAGGACTGTAACAGATGAGTCTTTCTTGTTGACCTTCCGTCTGCAGGGGGGTCTGTCACTGACAATTCTTCCTGTCATTGACACGCAGTGGTACTGTGCGAGAACTCCCCTTTGTGGCCTCCCAACTCCGTTTTCGTGAGGTTTCCCTTTGTCAATTTTTGTAATACTTGCAGCATATACAAGTGTTCATCCCATTTCACCGCTGAAGAAACTGGAGAGGTCAAGTGATTTACCCAAATTCGTACATCTCGATGCAGCATGGTGTTGGACACTGGGCCTAGAGTCACACCCGTCCGGGCCTCTGCTTGGTGCCGTGCACACCCTGCTCCCTCATGGATTCTGAACTGTGGGTGCAAAGAAGTGTCTCATGAGCAGTGAAGCGGCGCTGTAAGTGGGGATCCCCCTGGGGAATTCTTTACCAACTTAACATTCCCCCTCTCCAGCCTACTCTGCAGTTTTCACAGACATCTGTACATTCATCATCTCATCTGAGCTTCAAGTGGCCCAAGGGCGCAGGTGGCAAACACAAGGCCGGCAGGCTAAATCCCGCCCTCCACCTGGTTTTATTCTGCCCAGCACCTTGTTTCTACCCAGCAGCAGCACCGAGCTCTCGCGTAACTGTTAGCGAGTAGTCACGTTTATCCAGTCCTAAAATTACATTTTGCCCTTTGAAGGCAACCGCGAGGCTGACGTGGCCCCTGGTGGAAATGAGTTTGAACCCCTGCCCTGTGGCGCACACTCTGTAGATAATAATACCCCCATGCCGAGGAGGAAGCCCAGTGTGGGGGTCTCAGCGCCCTGAGCAGGGCTACGAAGTCGGAGTCCGAAGGGCAGGGACAGCTGCCCCAGGCTTAAGCCCGTGAAGCCTAAAACATCCCAGGAATTCACCAGAGATTCCACACCATTTAACTCAGGTCACTGCCAACGCTCTCGGACACAAGTGATGAGCGCGCCTTGGTTCTGCTCCCATTCGAGAAGGAAGTGTGCTTGGGTGGAAATGTAAAACACGCCCAGGGCGGCCCATTTGTCTCAGCTGAGACTTTCTGTGGTATACAGATGCACGCCTCTTGGTATAATAGAGTCCTGTCTCAATCCCAAGAAAAGCTGAAGCTGGAAGCTGAATCCAAGACCAAACTGTGTGTGACATAGCAACAGGGAACAAGAGATTTTTAAAATATAACTTTTGATCCCTTTAATACACGCCCCCCTGCTTGGAAATGAAAACTAAAGGAAGAACAAAAATGAGAAGTGCAGTATATGTTTTATTGGCATGAGAGCCAGTAAATAAATAATTGAAAGTAAAGTTGAAAATATATTCATATTATAGATTATATTTCTCGTTATTAAGAAATTTATCAATAAAGTATTTAGATAAAAAGTAAAAGTCACTCTTTGTATAACACTGGTGGTCTTACCACCCTTTCAGTGATTTAAGAAAAATATTTTTTTCTAGAAAATCTATTTGGAATAAGGCTGTGTGACTATATCCAGGTGAGTTATCTCTGTCGTTGTTGAGAGTGAGTGACTAATGTTTTCTTGTTGTGAGTTCTGAAAAAGCTGCAAGACAAAAGACAATTCCAAATAAGTAAGTAAAACACTCTGTTATAATTTATGTGTATAGTAAATATTTTATTTGAGCATAAAGAGAGATTTTATTTTTGTTAATGGAAATAACATCGATTTTCCCTACTACTCCCTATTGGAGAATATGAATTTAAAGTGACAGCAAATTAGCCAGAGTCTGGGTTCTGCTCCATGAGATCCTGATTCACTGGCTGAGGCTCAGTTTTTTCACTCTACTGTTGTTTTTTATTTAACTCTAAATTCTTTGCTTCTTTCACAATCATATTTTCCCAACCCTGTGAATGCCTAGTGTGCTGGCAGATGGTGCCACAAAGCACTCACATTTTATTTTATCCTCTTTTAATTGGTTCACGGGTGTCTGGTGCAGACTGCCGGTTCTATCTCCCCCACTAGACTTGGAGCTTCTCAGAGCAGGAATCTCTGGTTGTTGCGTGCACCCTCCCCTGCTCCACCCACCCCAGGGTCCTCGTTTCCCTGTGCACAGCGGAGGCTCACAAACCCCTGGAAAAACTGCCACCCTCCCCTTTCTCTTCTTGGGAACTCACAGGAACTACTCAGCAGCCCATGCACACAGGACTCAGAGCAGATCTGGGATCCGTGTTTCCCCAACGTGGAGGTCAAGTCTTGGCTGGCCCTTTGTGTCTGGGCCCTGCGGGCTCTCTTCCTCCACCAACTCTCTAAGCCTCTTCCTGGCCCCGCTCCCCGAAGTAGACTTCCCTTGGTCCTCCAATACTCCAGGTGCACTCAGTTTTTGGCTTCAGTGACATTGACTCTTACGTCACTAACTTTGTCTCCGCCCCCTACTCCAGGATGCACGGTATGAGCTTCTGTTTCTTCTGGCTGCTTCCAGAGACACTTCATCTGTTACCAATGGACTACTCCGTGGTTACCGGATTCATGAACACTTATTTACACAGATTGCCCTCACCAGCCCGTGACCGGCGCACCTCCATCCAGGCTCACGTGAACGGCCATTCTGTCCCAGTATGGCTGTGTCTTAGGGGCTTAGATGGAACCAGCGTGTTCTCCTGCCTAAAACATGGTCTATGTGTAACCCTGCAGAGAAAATAGCACATATTTTTTTTCCTGTGAGATTTTATTCAGGGTCGTTTGCTTTGACTGTTGATATAAAGAAACCAGTTTAACAGCTTCAAAAGGTCAACTGAAAAGGAACTAGTCAACCTGTGTATTCATTAAAAATAAATGGGAAAGTTATGTCAATAATTTTCTTGGGAGGAGAGAGGGTGGAGTGCGGGAACAGGTGGGAGGTGAAGGTTAATTGGGATTACACCCGTAGCTACCTCTGCTGTATGTGAAGATGCTGGGAAATCAGAACCAGGATTTGTCCCAGGCTGGGGTCTCTAGAGATGAAGATTACGTGAAGGGTTTTGAAGGCACAGGATCCAGGAGAGTAACTATTTTAAGAATTCAGATGGCTACAAGGAATGCAGTTTTAACCAGAAGCCACGGATCAAACCCCCTGACGGCCAGGAAACCCCCGGTGTTTCCAAGGATCATACTGAAAAACGGGCCAGAGTTCAGTGGATCTCATCATTTACTTTCGTGATAACCCCTCTGGCGGCAGTGGGCTACTTCGTTGTGAGTTTGATGACACAGTCAGGAAGGATGGTGCATGTCAGCAGTAGGTGCCCACTGAGGGACAAGGTTTTGGAAGAATAATGGCTGGTCATTATTATGCACGTCCTATGTGCCAGAAACTGTGATAAGAGCATTGGACGTCTCTCCTCACGGACTTCTCCTAACAACCCGAGAAGGCATTCCTCCTTTCTCTCGTGAACATGAGGCACTGAAGCTCAGAGTGGCTCAGGAACTTTCCTCGGACCGCACAGCCAGTAAGTAACAACAGTCAGGTTTCAAACCCAGGTCTGACTCCATGTCTCATGCAGCTAATCACTGTGCTGTCTTAGGAAAGGCACCCAAAGGGAAATTAATACTGTCACCGTAGATTTAAAAAATAAAGGTGTCTCCGTTTTCTTCATTTTATCACATCTCACATCCCATATCCAGATGATAGTACAGTGCTATCAGTTAATGCTGAGCTGCGTGGAAGGGTGAGCAGGGTTTGTTTCTATGGAAGGATGCTCAACCATGAAACCCACCTGCCCTTACACAGACCCATGGGAATGACCCAGTCTGCCAGGGTGTGGACAGAGGAGTGCACGCAGCCCTCACTTTCAGGAAATGTTCATTCTCCTTTAGAAGATAAAACATGGGTATCCAAAACGTAATCCAAGACAGCATAGGGTAAGTGCTAACTGAACAGGAAGAGCCGCTCCGAGCGCTGGAGGAGGGAGAGATCCCTTCCTGGGGTGGGTTAAAACAGGAGCCCTGGAGGACCAGGCAGGATCTGCATGAACAGTGAGGGAGGTTATTTGTTTGGAAGTCGTGGATCCGAGGCCTGGAGCAAGGAGGAGAAGGGTGTGCTTGGGAACGGGGAAGGCACCAGTTGACACTAGCTGGGCTCTGTAGGGGACGAGGAGGAGCGAGGTCAGAAAGGTAAGCTGAGATTAGATTGTGCGAATCCTAGGAAACAACGCAGAGTAGCTCGGATTCATTATAATAAATGAGCTACACGGTGTGAAACACCAGGTCTGCGCAGCACTAGGTGAGCTGGGGAAGTTGTCCAGCAGGAACAGCAGAAAGGGCAGGGGCTTTGGAAAGAAGGTGGACTTTGAATCAAAGGCTAGCTCTGTAGCTCACTAGGATTGGGACTTTGACTAGCTACTTCATTTCTCTGAGTTTTGGTTTCTTCATCAGTAAAGTGTGAGTAACTCTCATCTCATATGGTTATAAGTCAGGATCAGCAAACCTTCCCTGTTGTGAGCCAGATTATAAATATTTCAGAATAAAAACAGTCCACCGAATCCAACCTTTGGGCCACAGTTGGTTAACCCTTGTTATAGAGAGAAGGAATATTTGTAAAACACCTGAGCACTAAAAGTAGACCTTAATCAGGGGAGAACCTGTGGCCCGCTGCCTGCGTCGCCCAGCCCAGCATGGCTGTGAATGCAGCCCAACATAAAGTCATAATTTACTTAAAACATTATGAGGTTTTTGTGTGATCACCTGTTGTAATGTATTTAACGTGTGGCCCAAGATAACTCTTCTTCTTCCAGTGTGGCCCAGAGACGCCGAAAGGTTGTACACCCAAAATAATCATTTCCACTTCCACCGATTCCTTTTGCCGCTCCAGTGTCTTGCACTCCCATCACCACACTCTGATGCAGGTGATGTGTATGTGTGTGTACTTGTTACTTTTTTCCTGCCGTGCTGACCATACTATTGTCCAATAAGAATAGGCTTCAAAACTATAGATTTCTTAGGGCATTATTTGCTAAAGGCATAAAGAAAGGAGACTCCTGATTTCTAGGCTGAAAAGGGTTTGGAAAGGTCCTCTCTTTCCTTGCCACTTAAACCAAAGGAAAAAAGCCCTGGAGCTCCACCTGCTGACTTTGGAGTGGCACTGCATTGGGAATTTAGAACGAAAGGGCGCCTCCTAATGGAGATTTACAGAACTCGGTTGAATTCCCTCTTTCATTACTGTAACTAGGTTTCACCAAGATGAATGATCCTTGTAAGCAGTCTGCTCTTCACTAGCCCCCTCACACGTGGCCTCATCTGATCAACAGCTATGTTGTGTGTTGTGGAGTAACTTTGCTCCTGAGTGCATCGAAAAAGAAGTGTTGAAGGACTGGGTCAAGGTCACACTTCGTGAGATGAGTGGAGAGAGTAAGGGAGAGAGCGAGTGTGAGCAGGAGAGGTGTGGGTGCTGGGGACACAGTGGAGAAGGCTTACCAACAGTGGAAGACTTTGCCTGCCCCACAGTTTTACCTGCTGCCAACACCATAACAAACTGAACAACAGTAAGAATTGTCAGCCCATGTCACTGAAACCTCTCCCACTGGAAAAGAGGTCCTTTTTTAAATTGACTTGAGAAAGAGAAAGAAACACTGATTGGTTGTTCCACTTGCTGATGTTTTCATTGGTTGATTCTTGTATGTGCCCTGACTGGGGATCAAACCCACAACCTTGGCCCATAAGGATGACGCTCTAACCAACTGCACTACCCGGCCAGGGCCAAAAGAGTGCTGATTGAGTCTGGTACACTCTAGGTAAAGTGGCCTTTGTGGTTGGTAAGCCAAGCTACCCAAAGTTCTTTACCAAATTCGGCACTTGGAGTCACAGGACACTCCAAGGAGTCACTTGCCGCTAGCTCATCACCCTTCCCCCTCTTACCTGTAAGTCATTCCTTATTGCTGGCTGAGTGAGGTTTTTGACTCTAGGATCAAGTCCCTGCACTGCAGAGCGTGCACTCAGCCCCCTCGGAGCCCTGTGGTAGTCACCCAGGAACAAACAAGAAACACGAGGATGGGAAGTAAACAGGACCGTGTTAAAGGAGAAAGCAGCTCTTCTTCTATGCAGTGAAAATCTCAGCAAATGAACATCCGATTCCTCTCTGAACTGTTTGAATTACAGGATTCGCACGGCAGATAAGAGCAAAATTAAGACTGTGGTAGGACATGTTTAACTGAAGAAAACAGGCAGGTACGGAGCAAGCTGAGCTCAAACCCCGCTGAGTCCTGCCTGCTCCTCACTCCAGCGCTCCTCACTCCAGCGCTCACCGACTCCCCACCAGGAAGGTTTTACGAACGGTCTGTGGACCACCGTGGCATTTCCTCAGGAAAAGCTCATGGGAAAAATGTTCTCAATGCTACCCATCACTGTTTATCTTTCCCTTACCCTAAAATCTACTTTCAGCACAGAGGTATTCCTTCACTGAACATTTCATGGAGCAGTATTTTATGATTAGGGGGCATGGGAGGGCTTTTTCTTTTTTTCTTTTTTTGCTGTTGTTATTTGGTGAAGAGTACGTTGTTCTTCAGCCTAAAATCAACACTGCTCACAATGTGTTACCTGAGAACAATAGGCCAGTGAATATTCTATTATTCTCCAGCTTTGGCTAATGGCAATGAGGCTTCCAGCTGAGTGCACTTTAGCCAACTCAACCTCTTGTTTCCGTCATCCTGCAGGCCATTAGAATGAGAATTTTCTCTCCCCAGTTGACACTCGCTTTAAAGAATTGAGCTTTCCACCTGGCCCCAATCTCTCCTGATGAATGGCCAGGATGTTCGGACTATACCTGGCCAATATCCACATGCCTCTTTTTGGTGATGATCTGGAATAATCCTGACATCCAGCTCACTCCCCCGTGAGGCTCACCTTTATGCAAATGAGCGGGTCTGGAAGGCCAGTGGACTGCCCAGCTCCAGGCTCACTGAGAATCGGCTCGACACGTCACAGCTCGGCAGGTAGAGTCAGACCTGCCATATTTAGGTCAGACTTGTCAACTGCTTATGGATCAAAGACTTTTTTTAAATTCTCAGTTTTCTCATCCAGGCCTAACCAATAGTCCTGCATGTTTGTAAGTAACACTCTCCCCTAAAGGTCCTGGGTGTGCTCTGGGCAGTTAGCTTTCCAACCACCGTGGAAGATTTGGAGGGAAAGGAACAGATGTCCAGCTGTGTCAAAGGGGGCCATTGTGGGGCTCAGCAGGCAGGTGGGGGCCAGTGACTGATCATCTCCATTTGACCAGGACTGAGGAGGATTTTGGGACCTGGGACTCTCAGTGCTGAAACTGGGAGAACCCTGGGAGGAGTGGGATGACTTGATCAAAGTATGCTGGTTGGATAGAACTTGGACCTCGTCTGTAACTGGGTTCAGAAATGTACAGGCTGTTTGGTGAGCTGGAGAACCCTGAGGGAGGCAAGACAGTAGGGACTGCCAACTGGCCCCTGGAGACCAAATGACCAGGAATAGGGGTCTCTGTCTAAGGGGAGGCCAACTAAGCAGTAGCATCTGGAGTTAGAAGGAACAGCTGTTTCAGGGATAATGTAGAATAGTTATTCCTACCCCCTTCGCTCAAACAGTCCCGCATCATTCCCAGGGCACCTGTGGGCCCTGGGCGGGTAGGGCTGTGGTTGAAATGCTGCAGTGGTATCTGTAAGGGCTCACGTGGCACAGAGAGAAGGAGCACAGGGTACTGGGAGAGACTCGGGCGTTCAGAGAAGTGCAGGTGGCAAGGTCAGGACCCAGAGATGATCCAGGCGACAGTGGACAACAGAGGAAAGGGTCAGCAGGGTCTCTGATTATATACAAGGTGGTGGTCCAACTCCCGAAAATCTCAGGGAAAGAGCCTCCAAACACTAGTGATTCCACTAAAGTTATACATTTCTGGAAATTCTCAGAAATACAGGGTCCAGCACAAAGAACACCCCTTTTTATTCCAAAACCATAAGCATGTAATTCTGTAACAACAACATCACACTCAAGACCACCATATCACATTTTAGGTGAAATATTCAAATTAAAACTATAAATTATTACACCCATATCAGCACCCTACCAACCACACTCAAGCGGGCGTCACTTCTGCTGGAGCCTGTAGTTGGAGAAATGAACACAAAGTAAGAGCTTTCCTGCTAGCCACCAGATGTAAACATGACGATCAAGATTTAGATGATTATTATTAAGTGACCCTGGGCTATGATTACATAAAACGGCCTAGTAAAGCTGAGGACATGCAGGCTGTCATTAACATCAAACTTCTTTGTACAGTCAACTTTCTGTGGAAGTACAAGCACTTACAGAAAAGGACACTAATCACAGGTGCGCAGCACAATTCATTTTCCCAAGGAGAACATATTGCATACCCAGATTAAGAAACAGGTGTATTACCATCCCAGGAGCCCACCTCTTGACCCTTTCCAGTCACCCCTCCCTCCACCCCACCCCAAGGAAAACCACTGTCCTTGGGGGGCCTGTCTCAGGTCGGCCTATGGCATGTGGGTTCTTGACTTCGAGTAGGAAAGAGTTCACAACATGAGTCCAGGTGATTCTGTAAATACGTTTAAAAGAAGGACTTGGGGTAGAAGAAACAACGGGAGAGAGCTTAGATGGTGCTCTGCTTTGGCTCCCTGGGAACGTTGTAGGAAAGAAGTGAGCCAAGGCAGGGCTGCTGTTAGCTCACTGGGAAGTGGAGGTCACGGTGACAGCAGTGAGCCAGTGCTGAGCTGCGTTCAGCTCACTGGGAACTCAGAGAGAAAGTGAGCCTTGGAGATGGGATTGGGGTGAGCCCGGGGTGAGCCCAGGGTGAGCCGCTGCTGCCTGCTCCCCACTGCTCCTGGACCCTCAGAGTTTGGGAGGGAATACAGGTTCGTGCCTGAGAAGGGGCACGGGTATGTTCTGGAGCAAGCCCGCACTGATAGCCTTTGCTTTGAGGGATTTGTTTGTTTGTTTGTTTGTTATTTTTTGTGAGTGAGTATCTTACGGGAGAGTTCCAGTATTATATTCATCAGCCTTCCAGGTACATTTTTAATATGCTGATGTATCAAAATGACTGAATAAGGGGAGTTTGGGATTATTACTCAGTCTGCTATACTGTTTTACTTTTATCTTGGGTCTGTCTGGCCCTTATTGGATTTTTGTTATTTCTTCCCCTGACTTCATCTGTCCTTGGGTTTAGCTGGCACAAATGACATTAACTGGGTCTCTGTTCTCCATTTCCCAGACCAGGGTGATTTAAGATACGTATTCTCTGGTCAGGGAGGAGAGGCATGAACCACTCGCTCTCAAGTGTCCTTGGTTCCGGAAGATAAGGTCTTGCAATTCACTGGCCGGCTGTAAGTTGTTACAACTGTTCAGCCTTGTTTAATGTTCTTGTCTCAGTTTCCCTTTTTCACTTGCCCACGACTTTTCCTCGCTTCTCACTATCGCGCCACAGCCAGACGCATAACACTGCACATTAGTTTAGTCAGCTCTTCATTGAACTTTCTATAAATGGAAACGCCCACCATTCTTCTGTCTGCCTTCTTTCACTCAACATTACATTTATGAGGTTTGTCCCTGTTGTTACTGAGGTTGCGGTTTATTCATTGCCATTGCTGTGTAGGATTCCATTACGAAAATGCCACCATTTATTCATCTGTGTGACTTCTGTTGGGCATTTGTGCTGCTTTTGGTTTGTGGCTCTTATGAAGGCTGCTGCCGTGGACTTACTACTGCATGTGTTCTGGTAAATTCATGATGTGTTCCTGCTGGGTATACACCTCCAAAGGGCTTGCTCGTCACGGGGTAAATGCATGCTCAGCTTGGGAAGCTTGGGAAGTGGCCAAGATCCTTTCCCAAAGGGGTCATGCAAATCCCAAGCAATACTTGAAAGTTCTAGTTGCTTTATATCCTTTGCAACGCTATTTTCTCCCAATTTTTGTCTGGTAGGTGTGAAACACACATAAAACTTTCAGTTTTATTTTTAGATCTGGCAGATTCCCTGAAGTATGCCTAATTACTAAGATTACTCTTGAATTTGGCCGAATGGAGTCCTCACTATTTGGTTCCTTCTTTTTGAGGGAGTTGAATATATTTGTAAAACAAAATAAAATAAAACCAAAAGGCAGATGTACGGGTGGCCATACAAGAAGTTTTCCTTCCCCTCTTTAGCTGTGTCTTAAATAAGACATTAAATAAAGCTTAATGCTTATACCCTTCCTTCTAGAATGCACCCCTTCTCTTCCGATGTCTGGCTATAGCATGACACGCGGACCTTCCATTCATTCCGCACAGCCCAGAACAGAGAAGATTAGCGCAGGAGCCCTGCAGCCAGTGTGAGTGTGAGCACTGCAAGGCCTTTCTTGTCTTGACCTTAGAAGGGGAGACTGCTTTCCCATAAGACCGTGTTCTCCAGTGGCTGCTGTGTTAGTTCACATGGAAGAATCTGTTAGGACCGAATCGCAGAAAATAAAATAAATCTGGGGTGGCACGGGGCTTCCATGAATTCCTGTTCTAGAGCTCAGTATGTAGAATGTGCATGATTCGTTTCCTTTGCTTGTTAACACCTTTGGCCTAGAGAGTTCAATTCTGCAGAACGATTTCTGCTCCTCCATTCATCATGGACTTAGCCGTCTCACAAGTATGGGCCTACCTAGGCTGGTGTACTAGAGCATTGAAAAGATTGAGAGGGCAAGTCACCTAGATATAATGTTCTTATATTTTTGAAACTGAAACCAGATTTATGCATTTGTGCAAAATGGGCTTCATTCTCCCCATGCTAGTAACTAGCACACTGAAAAACTGTAAGAAAAAAAACGACCATGTTAATGAGGAGGTACACAAAATGAAACAGGGGAAAGGTTTTCAGAGTCTGTTGACTGCAAAGAATTATGTTATTATTCATAGTTTCCTCAAATCATGTAGCTGTCATAAAGCCTTGTAGGAAACTTTGGGTTTGGCTGCAAGGAGAGAACTACAGACCCAGTTAGCTGGTTCTCTGAGAAACTGCCTCTCAACAGCTCTTGATTTCACAGATTGCGTGTGATAGCCTTGTTCAACCACCCAGAGCATAAAGCTTTGCAGGGCAAGGGCTATTGATTCACTCAAAATATTCAGTAAGCACCTGCCAGGTGCTGGGGATGGTAGGGCGCCGCCCCCTGCAGCTAGGCCTCCCTACTGTCAGCCCCTTACATGACTCCCTGACCAGGGTCTGCTCTCAGGTGCCCGGGAACTCTGGAGACACCTGTGCTCTCTGCTGAGTCCTCATGGTGCCGGTCATTTCTCTGGGCTGGCACCTGCCATTTGCCTGGACCCTCTTCTCCCTCGCAGACCTTTCTGCTGGCCATGCTTCCGATGGCCCCCTCTAATGGTGTAGCTACTTAAAGGTTCTACAGCCTTCCTGGCTGCCACATCTGACTTTTTTCTGGACCATGTCCCTTTATTCATAAATGCATTCATTCCACAATGTTTATTGAGTTTCTACTTAGTTCCAAGTGCTACGTTAGGTACAAAGGACACAAACATTTTTTCCTTTTTTTTTTTTTGGAGTGAAATGGGAAGAGAGGGAGAGCAAGAGGGAAAGAAACATTGATGTGAGAGAGAAACATCAATCGGCTGCCTCTTGTGTGTGCCCTGACCAGGGACCGAACCTTCAACCTTGGTATGTGCCCTGACTGGGAATCCACCCAAGAGACCTTTAGCTTTGCGAGACGATGCCCAACCAACTGAGCCACACCGGTCAGGGCCCAGACAGTTTACAGTCATTAGATTGTTAAGGAAAATACAGACATGTGAACGAATACACGTGTAAAAAAATGTTCCAGAGGCCTCAGCCTGTGTGTGCATGGCACACAGTGGGGCAGCAGGGACAGCTGACCAACTCCTCCAAGGACTCAGAGGCAAACATTGGGTAAATTGGCTTTAACCAGACCTCTCTCCCTGTGATAGTTCTTGACATTCTTACCTGGTTGTGCTGCCTGGTCAGTGCTTCTGGCAGCAGTGGGCAGGAGACGGGGAAACAGAGGCCACCCAGGGGTGTCTGGGCCTGGTGCTGGAGTTTTGAAGAAATGCTGGAGTTATGCCGTGCGGTGGTCATTGCTGCTGTAGGCCCGGAATCCCAGGTCTGCCTCCCAGGCATACGGCAGAACTGTGCTCCACGGCCCCTTGGCAAGGCCACGTAACTCATTCTGGACAAGGAGTTAGGAGCAGACATGACTCTGTGGCCAGTACGTTTAACTGGCACTGTGAGCCACGCCAAAGTTTTCTTCTCTCGTCTGACATGACAAATGACAACACTTCCAACAACTGTTCTTCCACCAACCTGGGACCTAGAGGAACTGATAAAATGCTGATGCCGACGGTTGCTAATGCTGTGTGCAATGCAGCGTCCTTGGTGTCTGATGCTGGAATCTCACGTTCTACCAACACCCAGAAACTGTCACAGGTTAACTTGTTCGTTTGCAAGTAAGGCAAAATCGCAAACCTTTCCCTCTCTGGAGAGATCCACCAAGAGGTGGAAGATTGTGTTGTAAGGATTTCGACTTTCCCAAATGAAGTGATAGTTTTAACGTAATCTTAATGGAATTTGTGATTTGGAGCTTCATTAAAATTATTTTTAGGTTTAACTGAAAGAATAAATAGCTAAGTGTAACTAAAAAAAAATTTAAACAGAAAAGGTAGTAAAGAGAGAGCAGTCACCTAGTCAGATATTAAATTATTCACAAAGTTATAATAATAAATCCAATAATTGTGGTTATGCTATAAAAAAGATATGCAAATCAGTGAAACAGAAGGAAGAGCACAGAAACATGTTCTATCACACAGAAGTTAAAACATGTTGAGGGAAGCATCACAAGTCAATGTTGGAAGATAGAGCTACTGAATAAATTGTGGCTCATAAAAACTGGCTGGACATTGTGGGGAAAACTAATTTAGAGGTTAACATGATGCAACAATATACCCTTTTGATGGATAAGATTTAAATATGAAAAAGCCATACAAAACCATTAGCAAATATAAACAAAGATTAGAAGGACGTTTGATTTCTGGATGATAAAGAACATTTTGAAATATCTTTCAGAATTTTATTTTTTAAAAGATTTTATTTATTTATTTTTAGAGAGAGGGAAGGGAGGGAGGAAGAGAGGGGAAGAAACATCAATGTGTGGTTGCCTCTCACGCACCCCCTACTGGGGACCTGACCTGCAACCCAGGCATGTGCCCTGACTGGGAATCAAACTGGCAACTCTTTGGTTTGCAGGCCCACACTCAATCCACTCAGCTACACCAGCCAGAGCTCTTTGAGAATTTTAAAACTATCATGTCCTTTGACCCAGCAATTTAACTAAAAGAATGCAAACTTCTTTCTTATTGCTGCATCCATAGGACAGTAGGAATGCAATAAATGTTTGTGGAATGAACAAAACAAACGATGCACAAAAAGTTAAAGGCGTGTGTGCAAGGATGTCACTGTAGTCTGGTTGTGTGAGTCAGCTGCCAGCAGTCACTCTGTGCCTTGAGATTTAAATGAAGTTGGCTTGAAAACCCTAACCCTGTAGGGTGTTCTTTGCCTTCCCCACGGAGTCTGTGAGTTTTCGCTGGGATTTCTCGTAGTGTACTTGTACCTTGCTCAGAGCTCTGGCTCTGTCTAAGTCCTTAACCCCACTGGCACCTCACCTCATACAGCGGGTCTCAGTTTTTTGATCCAACCCAACCTGCCCATGGACGGCATCAGCCCCTTCCTTGGTTCTCCACGTGCTGCAAACATGACGAAGCAAAACAACACGAACGCCTCCCACGGCGTCTGGATGTGGAGCAACACTCACAGACTGGAGACAACAAAAGGGGTTTTTGTAGCCACACAAACGGACTCATTCAAAAATTCATATTAAAAACTTACACAACTACACAACTCAATAGCAAAAACCGAAACAATGTGATTGAAAGACGGGCAGAAGGTCTGAATAAACAGCTTTCCAAGAACATTCAGCTGGCCAACAAATGCATAAAAAGATGCTCAGCGTCACTAATCAGCAGGAAAATGCAAATCAAAACCACAGTGAGCTGTCGCCTCACGTCAGAATGGCGACGATAAAGAATAAAAACAAGAAATAAGCCTTGGTGAGGAGAGAGAACCTTTGTGCACTGTTGGTGAGAATGGAAACTGGGTGGGGGCAGTTGAGACGGATGAAATGGGTTAAGAGAATCAAAACGTACAAATTTCCAGTTACAAAATTGGTGAGTTGTAGGGATGTAAGGTTAGTGGTATGGCTATAGCAAATCATACTGTATTGGTCGGAGAACAGATCTTGGAAACCCTTATCGTGAGGAAAATGACTTATAACTCTGTATGGTGATGAATGTTAACTGGGCTTCCTGTGGTGACCATTTTACAACGTACGCAAATGTTGGATCATTATGTTGTACACCCGAAAATAATATGTTAATTATACCCCAACTTTTGAACATTCATCTTAGACATTCTCAAACATAACAAGTCCTCCCACGAATGATTTCCCACCAGCTGCACCTCCCCGTGGGCCCCTGTCCTGATTGTCACCCGACCGGATTGTCACCTGCCCTGCTCTCTCCTCCATCTCACCAGCTTCGTGTTTCTGGGGTTTGCTCCCACGGGGCCGGTTAGGGGGAGCACCAACGCCTGCCTTCGTGAGGCAGAGCCCCTCTGCTTCCCGTGGGTGCAGTCCTGAGCTTCTCTTCACACAGGGAAAGCTCCAGTCACAGGCCAGACTAGTCACAGGTCCATGAACTTGGCCTCAAGCTCTGGCAACACAGAAATGGGTAGAGGTTTTCATATCTCAGACTTGTCCTCTTTTACCCATAAAATAAAAGGAAGCAGTACAGATGTTTGTTTTCCGTTTGATATGAAATATGCCTTTCCTCTCTCCTCAAAAGGCAGAAATGGCTATAGACAATTTGGGTTTTAAATAATGTGTGTGTATTTTTCGCCCAGATACATTTAATACTAGCCAGGAAATTTTGAAATGACCCAAATGATCATCAATAGATGATATCAAGTTAAAGAAATTGTGAAACAATAAAGAATGTAATAGATCGATGTTTTGAAATGGAAAAATGACCAAGGTGTGTTACTAAGATTAAAAAGAAAGAAAGAAAAAGAAGCACATTGCAGGAATGCATGTACAGCGTGAAGTCGTTTGTCGATGTCTTGGAATATATTTTCGGTTGTCACACTGAGTGGTGGCGATGGGGGTTGGCGCGGGGCGGGGGTGGTGGGGTGGGAATGGTGGCTACTACTGACATCTAGTGGTTAAAGGCAGGGATGCTGCCAAACACCCTCCAATGCACTGGGCAGTCCTCCAAAGAATTTTCCCGCCCCAAATACCCACAGCATGGAGGTTAAGAGAACTTGTTCTAGATGCACATATGCCAAACGCTTTTATTTCTCTCTTTTAAAAGACATTTTACTTATTTATTTTTTGAGAGAGGGAAGGGTGGGACAAAGAGAGGGAGACAAATACTGACGTGTGAGAGAGAAACAAAGCTAGGGTGTCCCTTGCAAGAGACACCAGCCAGGGACCTAACCCACAAACCAGGCATGTGCCCTGACCGGAAATCAAATCTGGTGACCTTTTGGTCCCCAGGGCGATGCCCAATCCTCTAAGCCACAGCAGTGAGGGCTATGCCAAACTCTTAACAGCATCCCCAAGAGTTGAAAGTCATTAATTTCTGTTTGCATTACTTTTAATGAGCTTATTATAATCATACAGGGAAAATGTTTTGTAAAACTATAAACAGTTGGAAGAGATGGCACATTAAAGAATCAACTTATTTAATCAAATTATGCAGCATATGAGCAGACAGGGAGAAGGCGAGATCAGAGCAGGTATGAGAGGAGAAAGGTGGCTTTGTCCCAAAGGACGCTGAGCTGGGTATTGAATTCAGGTCAGAATCAGCCCTCAGTCCAAAATAAGGATATTCCCCGAGAACACCCCTCACCGATGGTCAGTTCTTTCCTAGTCTCACAGCAAGTGTTGGCTAGGCAGGGATGCTGTGGGAACGGGTGTTCCTCCTTGTTCAAACGTCACACCCAGAGTCCCGGGGTTAGGGAATGTAACAGTTAGAAGCTAGCCAGAACATCAAAGTGCATGTAAGATAGAAGTCATAATGCTACATGTTCTTCCCCGGGGTAAATCCCCCTGCCCCCGACCCCGCCCCTCCACCCTTATGCAATTGTTTTGTTAAACTGGAATCTCTTGAGTGCCATCTGGTGGACCAGTGGACAGATTTTTATTACCAAGTCAGATTGCTCTCACATCTTCCCCAGTATTTACCTTTTAAGTTCTGTTTCTGGTACGACTGTATCTTGTTTTCGATTCTTCAGCACTTCATGCAATTGACAGATTATAGACAACTAGAAATTGTTGAAACAATAAATATTGACCCATTAAAACTGGGGAGTGGGTATTGGAGTCAAATCTGAACTGGTGTTGGGAGAAGGAGTTGAAAACCAGGAATAAGTTACCCTGGTTGTGAGGTGTGAGGGCAATGCCTGGAACTAAGGAACAAAACCGCCTCCAGGCCAAAGACCTTCTGAGACCCCAAGCAGGCTCCCGGGGGAGAACACAGGAAGCCCATAGAATTCTCCTGGGGCTTAGGTGACTGCTGAGAGAGTAGACTTGTGCACCTCATGGCTGTCAGGCCACGAGAGGCCTAAGCGCTCTGATACATAACTTAACTCATCCCTGTCATTGCAGCTCTGCCCCTCTTACTTCTCCAATCACACAACTCCCGGCCTTCCGAGAGGGCCAACAGCTTCCCTTTTCCGTGGGAACAGCTGCCAATGAGCGCCCCAGTCGATACTCAGACCAGTGTTGCAATGTCTTCAGACTTCTCAAAAGAAATGGACATCTTGATTATCACGTGAATTTTCAAACATTGGTTCAGATTACTTCTGAAACACTTAACACGCCCAAAACACACAGGTTTACGGCCAACAGTTAGCCACCCATCAATTAGAGGATCTCTAAGCTTCTTTCCACTCTTCTGATCTCTGCCCACATGCATGCATGGCTAGTTTTTCAATGAGGTCAAGTGATAATCCTAGCTCAGTGTGAACCAGAAGATCAGCAGTGTTCTTTCTTTAATTTTCAGGACAATCAGCTTCTTTTTAGGAAAAAGACCAAGATGTTTTTCTTTAGGTCAAATATCTTCCAGAGCAGCCCCCTGTCCAGAAGCCCCTAGTACCACCACACCAAAATACAACCATCTCCCGGGCTTCTTTCTGCTGCAGATGCACAAAACAACTTGTGTTCCATGCATGTGAACCAGATCACGCCTCTGCATTCTTTCTCCAGGGACAGGTCCTTAATAAACTTTCTTCATTTACTTAGTAGCCTATGATGCTATCAAACTAATTAAACTAATTTTGGCACTGAGACAAAAAATATGGCCCAAATGAGAGAACAGATCAAAGCTCCAGAAAAAATACAACTAAGCAATGAGGAGATAGCCAATCTATCAGCTGCACAGTTCAAAGCACTGGTAATCAGGATGCTCACAGAATTGGTTGAGTGTGGTCACAAAATACAGGAAAAATCAAAGGCTATGAAAAGTGAAATAAAGGAAAATGTACAGGGAACCAACAGTGAAGGGAAGGAAATCAGACCTCAAATCAACAATTTGGAGCAGAAGGAAGATACAAACTTTCAATCAGAACAGAATGAAGGAACAAGAATTCAAAAGTGAGGAGAGGCTTAGGAACCTCCAGGGTAACTTTAAACATTCCAACATCCAAGTCATAGGGGTGTCAGGAGAAGAGGAAGACCAAGAAATGGAAAACTTATTTGAAAAAATAATTAAGGAGAACTTCCCCAATCTGGCGCAGGAAACAGATTTCCAGTAAGTCCAGGAAGCTCAGAGAGTCCCAAAGAAGTTGGACCCAAGGAAGTACACACCAAGGTGCATC
This sequence comes from Tonatia bakeri, assembly GCA_004024845.1. Classification (NCBI taxonomy): domain Eukaryota; kingdom Metazoa; phylum Chordata; class Mammalia; order Chiroptera; family Phyllostomidae; genus Tonatia; species Tonatia bakeri. Next base: position 108,020 of record PVIA01002643.1, on the reverse strand, counting down.
ACAATTACATTAGCTAAGATTAAAGATAAGGAGGGAATCTTAAAAGCAGCAAGAGAAAAGGAAATGGTTACCTACAAAGGAGTTCACATAAGACTATTGGCTAATTTCTCAAAAGAAATCTTGCAGGCAAGAAGGGGCTGGAAAGAAGTATTCCAAGTCATGAAAGGCAAGGACCTACATCCAAGATTGCTCTATTCAGCAAAGCTATCATTTAGCATGGAAGGGCAGATAAAGTGCTTCCCAGATAAGGTCAAGTTAAAGGAGTTCATCATCACCAACCCTTATTATATAAAGTGTTAAAGAGGCTTATCTAAGAAAAAGAAGAAGATAAAAAATATAAGCAGTAAAATGACAATAAACTCACAACTACCAACAACTGAACCTACAACAAAAACAAAAGCAAACTAAGCAAACAACCAGAACAGGAACAGAATCACAGAAATGGAGATCACATGGAGGGTTATCATCAGGGAGGGGGAGGAGGGAGAGAGGGAGAAAAGGTACAGGGAATAAGAATCATAAATGGTAGGTACAAAATAGACAGGAGGAGGTTAAGAACAGTATGGGAAATGGAGAAGCCAAAGAACTGGTATGTATGACCCATGGACATGATCTAAGGTGGGGGAATCATGGTGGGAGGGAGAGTACAGGGCAAAGGGGAATAAAGGGGAGAAAAAAATGGGACAACCGTAATAGCATAATCAATAAAATATTTTTTAAAATAAAAATAAAAAATAAAAGCATAAAAAAAGAAAGCTTCCCAACTGTTAAAAAATATTAAACTAATTTTAATCAAGTACCACCATGCTAAAGTTTTGAATCACTTGCCAATTGGTCTTTTAAAAGAGCAAGGTTGAATATAAACATATATTAATTTTGCAGGTACCTATATATGTAATTATTTGTTATAATCAAAACACATATCTTCAAAGTTCTAGAGAATTCAGTGTGGGAAGAAAGAGTTGATGAAAAATGTCTGATCTTCTAACTCAACCTTGCTGATAGTTGTGGGAAAATTTCTGGAGTTGTCAGTTACGAGTCCACATGAGACCCTGATCTTGGCAATGGAGCCTTCTCTCAAGAAAAACACTCACAGGCATGCCAGGTCCCAAAGCCTGCACAGAGACCCCGAGGAATACATGTACTCTAGCTTAAGAACCCCCATTACATAAATGAGGGACAAGGCAACTGCACAGAACCTGTCAATTTAATTTGATTTGAACTTGGCCTGTAGACCATAAACTCTCCTTCAGTACATCACACCTCTCAGCAGAACTGAACCAAGATTCCAATACCTTTTTTGTGCTCCTTAAGGATCTCATGGCCCTATACCATTCCCTATGCCATGAAGGCCCATTAATATCATATCAGTCCACCAACCATTCCCACCTCTAACTTTTGCTTGAGTCCTGTCTCCTCCAACTGTCCTTATCTGTCTCCCTTCACTTTGATTAGGGTTGAGTTTAGGGTCAGAACTGAGGTTCTGACAGCACTGGTGTTGGGCTAACCAGGACAAGACCAAGACCCCCAGCCCTGACCATTGTCCCCGGTTAGGCTAGACTTCAGTAGTGGGGAACATGAGGATGTTCAGGGAGTATCTGCTGAATCAAGCATCTAACATAAAGCAAAGGTGTTTCGTACTCACATTGTGTCTAGGTTTTAAGAAGTTTGGAAAGAGTGAGCACCAAATATAGGTGGAAAAGGAATTTCCTCAGAAAAAGAGGAAAGTGGGGGGAGAAAGAAAGAATTAAAAAAATGAAGAAAAAGGAGGTCAAGAAAGAAAGGATTCTGATTCAATAACTCTGTGTTAAAGACAGCGTCATTAAAAAAATAAATGAAAAAAGACCATGTCATTGAACAGAGTAGTAGCAGTGAGTTCTATATTAGACAGGGTTCTCCGAAAAACCAAAATTAATAGAATGTGTACATATACCTATCGAAAGAGGTTTGTGATGAGGAATTGTTTCATGCAATATGTTTCATCCCAAATCTACAGGGTGGGCCCGCAGGCTGGAGACCAGGAGAGGCGACGGTGCAGATGAAGTCCAAAGGCCGTCTGCAGGAGGATTCCCTGCTGCTCAGGGAGGCTGGTCTTGTTCTATTCAGGCCTTCACCTGATTGAATGAAGCCCACCCACACTAGGGAGGGCAATCTGCTTACTCAAAGTCCACCCATTTATATGTTAATCTCCTCCTGAAACATCCTCCAAGCTGACACATAAAACTGACTACCACAATCTCTAAGCTCCCTCCAAAACCCCAAATCACCTGTAAAAGAGAATTCACACTTTTACTATGTTTCTACTCTTCTTTTCTAACACATTCTTTACAAGTGTACAAGGACAAGCATCGTTGTATAGGAAACTTTCGGATATTGTTTGGAAAAGAATGGTAAGTTCTTGCAACGAAAGCAACTTTGATGATGACAACAGAAAAAGCACCAGAGGAGACGGCACAGCCACAAGGCAGGAGGAACATGAGTCCCCGAGTGACCTCACAGTGGAGAGACGCCAACCAGCTGGGGCTGCACCCTGTGGGTCGTTATGGGTGAGAAATGTGAACTTCAGTGTTTTTAAGTACTGTGTATTGGGCCTTTCTTACAACGGCTTAACTTTCCCTAATAAATATAAGCACTGGAATCTGAAAATAGATGCTGCCATAAAAAGATCTTCAATACGAAGCATCAGGGGTAGGCAGTCAGAGGCAGGCAGCGAGTGATATCAGGGCCCAGAAAGTTGGAGAGCCTTGTGGCAGGCAGACCAGTCTTCCCTCTCTTCTCCTAGAGAAAAGTGAGCATTTCTCTCGACTATGTTTCACAACACACATCATTAATAGGAAATACTTTCGATATCTAATTTCTGTATATCTGTTCTCTCAAGAATATTTGCTTAATGGGGTAGTTTATCACCAACATCTAACCCAAGACCAAGCCTGTAAACAGGGGTTAGTTGGATGAATAAGTAAATAAACACCCAATGAAGCAATGAATGAATGAATGCATGAATGAATTACTTTCTGAGATTAGATAGAATTAGAAAACACCTGGGACCTCCAGGTGTCAGGAGGGCCTTTAGTCTATTTTAAGCTCTGAGACTCAAGTTTGTCATTCATCAGAGTAAGTCACTGGTGAGCCGGGGCTTCAGGTCAGACTGGAAATGCCAGGCAATAAATTGCAAGCTTTGCTGACTCACCTTCTCACTGCGGGCCCAGGGAAAGTTCTCTTTGTTTGCTGTGTCCCATTTCTTTCCACGAAAAGGGCCATGATCAGATCCAAGAGAAGAGTAAACTTACTCTGAGTTGATAGACAGGAAGCAGAAAGTTAAAATTAGGAAAAAAATTTAACTCCAAAATACCCTTTATAGTAGATGTATGTTTGTTTCAGAATATACCCTGGTCAGAGAAGATCTTGCTGCTTTATTCTTTCTGTTCTTCTAATGTCTATACTGTGAGACTAAGAGGGAATAAATTATTGAGAAATTGTAGGACAATTGGAAGACTGCACTGTGTAGAACATTAGGTTCTAAGAAGGTAATAATAAACTGAACAGAATCAAAACAAAAGAAACAATGATCTACAATATTACCATTTTACTGTGTTTTAATTGATGTGTTCTGTTTCACACTTTACTCATAGGTTTGTCTATTTCTTCTACAGAGGTGCAGTAGAAACACACACACTCACAGGCACAAACAGACAAGACAAACCTCGCGCCCACAGGCTAGACCAGCCTGGCATGAACATCAGGTCACACTAACGACATTCAGTCACATTTCTCTGGTTCTCTCCCCTCATTCTGCAGAAGTTTCAGTCCTCAAATTTTATTTTATTTTTTAAAGATTTTATTTATTTATTTACTTACTTACTTACTTATATGTATTTATACAAAGAGGAGAATGGAGGAAGAAAGAGAGGGAGAGAAACATCGATCCTCTGCCTCTCGTAAGTGCCCCAGTTGCAGACTGGACCTGCAACTCAGGAATCGTGCTGGTGACCTTTCGCCTTGTGGTAGGGTGCCCAACCAACTGAGCCATACCTGTCAGGGCAGTCCTAAAATTTTAATTCTGGTCCTCCTAACTAGTTCTTGAGTGTTCAGGAACTAGTCCTCACAGCTATCATGCATTTCCAAATGTATGTTTAAACTTGATATTACCATATTGTTTCCTAAAATGCCCGGACCATCGTGCATTCTTACCAGTGATGTGTGAGAGTCCTAGTTGTCCCACATCCTCATCTATACTAGGAATTGTCAGTGGTTTTTTATTTTAACCATTCTAGTAGATGTGTAGCAGAACCTTGCTTTTCATTTGCATGGTCCTAACAAGTAGTGATGTTGAGCATCTTTTCATGTGCTTATTGACTATTTGTGTATTTTATTTTGTAAAGATGTGTTCTAGCCCTGGCTGGTGAAGCTCAGTGCATTGAGTGCCGGCCTGCAAACCAAAAGGTTGCCAGTTCGATTCCCAGATGGGGCACATGCTTGGGTTGCAGGCCAGCTTCCCAGTAAGGGGTGCTCGAGAGGCAACCTCACATTAATGTTTCTCTCCCTCTCTCCCTCCCTTCCCTTCTCTCTAAAAATGAATAAATAAAATCTTTTAAAAAATAGAACTACCATATGACTCAGCCATTCTACTTGTTGGTATTCATCTGAAAAAATGTGAAACACTAATTAGAGAAGATACATGCTTCTCTGTTCATTGCAGCATTATCACAATAGTCAAGATATAGAAGCAATCTAAGTGTTGACAATGTTTTATAATTGGATGCTGTCAACATGTTCATACCCAGAATCTCTTGTATATTCCAGATAAAACCTTAACATTTGATCAATGCTTTACCCTTCAATGCTTCCATATCTCTTTGTCGATGGTGCGCACACTCCTTTGATAGCATGGCCCTTCCTGACCTGGCCAATGTCCATTCTCCTGTGTCATTACTCGCCACTCCCCCCTCACACACTACACCCCGATCTTACTGGTCTGCTTGCACCTTCCTATGTCATAGTTTCTCTTGCACAGATGCTTCTAGGCCTCCCACGCCCTCAGCACAGACTGTGATTTATTTCCCAGGTCGCTCCAGTGGTCTCTCAGTGTTCAGCTCATTGTCCTCAGCGCTAGGAGTTTCATCAGGCCAGCCTTGCAGCTCTACCAGTCAATCAATTTCTTATTTTTTAAATTTTATATTTCAATTACAGTTTATATTCAACATTATTTTGCATTAGTTTCAGGTGTACAGCATAGTGGTTAGACAATCATATATTTTATAAAGTGTTACCCCAGTATTTCAAGTACCCACTTGGCACCAAACATGGTTATTACAACATTATTGACTATATTTCCTATGCTATATTTCACATCCCTGTGACTATTTTGTAACTACCAATCTGGACTTCTTAATCTCTTTACCTTTTTCACCCAGCACCCCCACCCCCCGCAAATTCCTTCCCTCTGGCAACCATCAGTCTGTTTTCTGTATCTATGAGCCTGTTTCTATTTTCTTTGTTTGTTTATTTTGTTCATTAGGTTCCACATATAAGTGAAATTACACAGCATTTTGTCTTTCTCTGTCTGGCTTATTTCACTTAGTGTAATACTCTCTAGGTCCATCCACGCTGTTGCAAATGGTAAGATTTTGCCCTTTTTATGACTGAGTAATATTCTCTTACAGGTATGTGCCACAGCTTTTTCATCTAATTGCCTATTTGTGGGCACTTGGGTTGCTTCCATATCCTCAGCCAATCTCATTTCTAACAGAGCATCTGCGAACACCCTCATCCAAGCACTCTTCACTCTGCTTTGTAACAGTTTTGCTGATGTACCTGCCTGTGTGACCCACACACTGCAAGCTCCTTAAGGATGGAGACTTTTCTTTTTTACATAGTTCCTGGCATATTTACATGGGATCATAACGTGAATAAACAAATGCATAAACGAATACACAAAGATTCAGAGCAGAGCTTCAAGTCTTTTTGCTTGTTTGACTTGTCTTTGAGGTACCTTTCGTAGGTTTGAACAGATGGGCGAAGCAGGAAGAGACACTGGAGCAGAGGAAAGATCAGTAAATAAAATGGTTACAAGAAAAAGAAATCCAATGAAAATGGATGTAGCAGAAAATAAGTGGTCATCTTTGAACGCATCTGCTTTTGGGGGGTCAAGTGGGTACTCTTAAATCATCTCTAGAACAATAGCAGCTTTTTTCTCACCGCTGTACAGTAATAACAAATTAAGATACGTGTTAAATCATTTTCACATCCATTTTTTCAAGGCATGTTCATACCAACTCTGTTTTTTTTTTTTTTAGATGAGGACAATGAGCTCCATAGAGGATGGGTTGTTTCTCAAAGAACATGTAGCCACTAGACGGCCAAACTGAATGCCCATCAGCTCAGGCCTTTAACTCAATATGGGGCCATGGGGACAGCTTCTGATCATTGGAATGCCAACTTATACTTTATTTGTCTACGTAATTCCCAAAGAGTCTCTCTGTACCTTCTTGGGAATACAGAACCATATTGCTTATCTGCATATATTATATCTTCTAACAACTGGCTGTAAACCTAGTTGGAACAAGTTACTAACAAAGATACAATCATGGTTTTGATTTGAGAATTTATCAGTTAACTTGTCTTTTTTCCCGTTATTAACAGCCCAAGTTCTGTGTCAATCTAAATTAAAAACGTCTTCATGACATAAAAGGTTTTTCCATAAGCTACTTTTTTAAACTTACTTCCTTTCTTCCTGAACAAGAAACGTCTCCCACAGCCAGACCAGGCTCCTCCTCCTCCTTCGCCTCCGCCAACCTCCCCTGCACAGTGCTGCCTCCTCATCCTCGCTCAGAACCCTCTGGGAAGGCTCACCGGTCTCTACTGACTACCCCGTCCAACCCCCGCCATTCCCTGCAGCTGTTCGGAAATGCTGTTCCTCGACGATCTAGCTTTCCTCTGAGCCAGACACCAAACATTTGGTCCGTTCCGTGTTCTTGGTACCATATTTTTGCCGTGTGTCATGGACTCCTGTGTATAATGCACACCCATGTTTTAGCCCAAACTTTCAGGAAAGATATCTTTCATTTTAATTTTTTAATTCAATATTTTATTTATACATAAAACCAATTACTGTATTCCAGAGCATTATTTTGCAGATGGATATTGTTATTGCTTACCAGAGTTACACTTTTAATGCATAAACATAAATAAATTAAAAACATTAATATAGATATGGAATTAGTGCTACCCATGTATAATGTGCATCCTTATTTTTCCCTCAAAACTGGGCAAAAAGTGCACATTGTACACAGCAAAACACAGTAATTACTAATATTGACAATAATAACAGCACATTCATCTCCTTAATTCAAGGAGACCACTGAGCTCCTCCACCTGGTTCCCGTCTCTGCCCTGTGACCTCTGAACTCTCCCAGACCCTGAGCTGGGGCAATCACGCACTTACCTCATTTGTTTCTTATCTCTCAGACATCACTGTCTGTTGTTCTGACATCCTTGTACTGAAAACCGTTGTTTCATGTACTTTGTCCATTGTTTTAGGTAGAAGAGTAAAGCTGGACCCTGTTACTTTATCTTGGCCAAAACCAGAAGTCCAATGTAGCTTCTCTGAGCCTCAATTTCTCTCATCTTTGAAATGGTATTGCTGATATCAGTCTGTTCTGCTTTACTGGGTCATCACCATATTATGAGCTATACAATTTCTGTGTAAATAAAAGATCTTATTTAAATAGGTGAAAGGCGTACACAGATAACTGTGAAAGAAAGTTGTATTAAGATTGTATCAGTCATTTGCTCATGAGTGAGAATGAATTAATCAGAGCTTTTACAAGACAGATCTAGAGTTGACACCAGGATTGTAGATAGCAACCCGTTTTTGCTCCAGGCCTCCTCACTCGTCATGATACAAGACAGCTTAGGGGTCCAATACAGAAGAGCGAGCCTCGATAAGAGTAAATTAGCCAAGGGATTATTCCAGACTGTCCTAAAATATCATGTTATGTGTTCCTATCAGGAGTTACCGTTTCTACCCCAGAGCCTGGGCGGAAGAGGACATCGCCTCTTTGAGGACAAGGGGGCTTGAAGAGAGGGCGACGCTGACCTGAGCGTGGGAGAAGGTGACCTAAGAAGGGAGCACACAAATTCCAGGGTCAGGATCAGGAGTGAGGAGTTTGCTGTCTGGAAAAGCAATCAAATTAGAAGAGCCTGGAAAAAAAAAAAAAAGAAAGATTAATGCAATAAAATACAGCCAACACAAACTGAGCAAACAGAGACTTTGAATTTGTAACTCATCTCATTCACATACATGTGTATTCTGTGCCCTGGGCTATGGAAGTATGGACTCGGGCTCCATGTATGTTGAGGAAGCCTGATCTTGGAACCTATGTTTTTGTTGGCAGGGGGAAGGGGAGGAATGTTAAAATTTTGGGGGGGTGTCACAGACCAAGTGTTTATATTGCCCCCAGATTCATATGTTGAAGCCCTAATCCTCAGAGTGATGGTATTTAGAGACTGGGCCTTTGGAGGTGGTTAGGTTTAATGAGGCCGTGGAGATGAAGCCCCCGTGATAAGTTTGGTGCCCTTAGAAGGGGATGAAGGGACCAGAAAGTTCTTTCTCTTTCTCTGTCTGTCTCTTTGTCTGTCTGTCTCTCTCTTTCTCTCTGCCATATGAGGACCAGCAAGAAACCATCTGCAAACCAAGAAGAAGGCCCTCACCCAAAACTCAGCATGCTGGCACCATGATCTTGGACTTCCAGCACCCAGCCTATGGTATTTTGTTACAGCGGCTCGAGCTAAGGCTTTTGTAGGAAAGGACCCCTGTCTTCCACAGGTCTCTCTGATTTATTTTAGTAATGATGGGAGATGAAATGGGTTGAAACGTTCTGTCTGGCATCTTCCTAGAGATGCCCATTTTGTCCTGAGTTCCACTTCCTATGTACATGGCAACCACTAAAGGAGTGACAGCGCCAGGGTCCTCTCCCCACTCAGTCCTGCCTAAGACCCAGGTGGCACGGAGAGACCCAGCTCCACCTTCTCCAAGCATGGATCACCATGCTTCAGTCTTCAAAGGTGTGTTGGGGGACTGCCCCTCAAGCCACAGAAGATCCTTTTATTTAGACGTGCCTTCCATGTTCTTACATGACATTAACAGTGAAAGGCCGAATCCTTGGTTCTTACCCCACTTGCCCACGTGACTGCATGCTTTTGCCTCCCTCCTGCTGCTCTGCTCGTGCTCACTGTGATGACAGCACAATCCCCACCAGTGATGTAGCCAAAGCTCCTGCAGGCACTAGAACGGTGCTCGTGCGTGGCCTTCTTCACTCAGCTTCATCAACAGGCCATGCTGCCTCCCCTACCCCCCAACACCCCTGAAGGATCTGCACTCACTGTTTCCTGAGTGGAGCATTCCTTCCCTTTTCATTCAGTCTCTCTCCCCCTTAAAGGCTCCAAGGGCCAAGTTCACATCTATTCTTTCTTCAGATACCCTCTGGAGCTTCACTCCCTCAAAGAATCCTTCTTGCTCACCTTCCTCCCCCAGGTCTTGATTAAGTTCTCATTCAAGAATCTCAAAGAACCAAGTCTCTATAACATGTGTCCTAGTTTCAGTTATACCCTCATGTGTGCCTATCTGATTAAGTCTTGTTACCTCCACCAACAGTAGACTCCCTGAAATCAGGACCCCAGCGCCTCCCGGCACATCACAGTTGCTCAGTGATCTAGTGTCTGTGGAAAGAATGAATGAGGAGTAAGGACAATGCATCCCTTTCACCCCGTGCCTCTTTCACCTGAGTGCGCTGGGACGGCAATCCTTGTGACCCAGGGTCACCTCCCTCAAATGCCTCTTTAATATTTTGCCTATAGTGCCATTCTCCATGGCTCAAAATCCAGCCCTTTGAAGTGGTTGGGGGTGGGCAGTGTACCATCCCTCATTTTCCATCTCTCATCTCTCAGGCATCTGTAATCAATAATCACTCCAGGAAATAGATGTTTGAGGAGTAAGCAGGGAGGGGACCGTTGGGAGCAATTTCTGGTCCCATCTACCCTGTCTCTCACTTTAGGCTATTTATTGATAAAGGCAATTGGGACTTTAAGCAAACAATCAGTTGGGAGGGCCAATGGGAGGAGCTAGGGCTTGTGGAAGTTCTCGAACTCTGTGTAATGGCACGAACCCTACATGTGAGAAACCTACCAGAATTCTATGTTTGTAGTAAAGGTCCATGGTTCTAAATTCCCCTTCCCTTAACTTCCTTTTCCCTTCTGTCAGTACCCCTCCATCTTGGCACACAGGCAGAGCATGCACCTGGCTCGCCATATCTGCATGCATTGGGTTGCAAACGTTTCTTTTTTTCTGAATACTTTCTTTTCGGTGATGAAATAGCTAGTTGATTTTTTTTTCAGTTGGCATTGTCATAGAGAAAACCACGGGCCCAAAATGGCATCACTTGTTCCAAAACCCATGGTACCAAGCCTAGATTTAATATCTGACCTAACTCCTGTTTCCATCTCTTGGAGCAACAAAATTTTAATCGACCAGTCTGGAATTCTCTGGTCAAGCACCAGTGAGGTAATGAATCATGTGGGTCCTCTCCATTCCCCACAGAAGAAAAGCAAGCTGCTTCACAAAAACCCTTTCCTGGTCTCTTCCCCCAAAAGATGTCCAGGTCTAAAAATGATTGTTTCTTTTCTTTTGTTAATAGCCCCCTTGCCTCACTCTTCTTCCTATAAGAATGGATGCTGCCCTATTCGTGAATCACTTAATAGAGCCAATTAGATCTTCAAATTAACTCAGTTAAATTTTTTTTAACAATTCTTAACAAGGACTACCCAGGGGTTTGTTTGCTTGTTTGTTTTAATGTAAACTCCATAGTTAATTAGAGGCAAGGTGGGGAGTGGGTCCATTCATGTTCTGTCTACCGTCCCTGTCTCCTACAATTTTCTGTTTCACTGGTACTTAATCTCTCTGTCCTGGATAAAATTTTGTTCTTTTTATGTTGCATGGTTTCCAAGTATATTAGATTTCTGTCGCTGTAATACCAAAGTGTCACAATATGGCAGCTTAAACCAACACATGTTTATTCTCTTTGAGCTCTGGAATTCAGAAATCTGAGGCCAGGGTCCTGGGGCTGTAAAGTCCAGGTGTTCTTCTGGAGGCTCCGGGGGAGAATCCGTCTTCTTGACTTTTCCAGGACCTAGAGGCCACCTGCGTTCCTGGCTGGTGGGCCCTTCCTCCATCTTCAAAGCACATCACTCCAATCCCTACTTCATCTTCACGTGGCCTTCTCTCCCACTCTGACCCCTGCGTCCTCCTTCTAAGGGCTCTTGTGACCACCTGTCCCCAGTCCCCAGGGTCATCTCCCCATCTCCAACGTCTTAACATCATCACGTCTGCAAAGTCCTTTTTTTGTCGTGTAAGGTGATGTATTCACAGGTTCAGGGCCCTTAAAGGTGGACATCTTTGGGGGACATTATTCTGCCTACCACACCAAGACTCACATTACTTAGTAAATGTCAATATTAGACAGGTTCTCGGGCAATAGAACCCCTGATCTCTGCCTGTCATCAATACTTATAACACTCAGGACTTTTCTGTTGTTTCTGAATTAAATGTGCTATTTTATCCATGGAAGGACCTTCATGTTCATTTTGAAAGATTCAAGGGCAGCGCAATTAGAAGTTTAACTAGACTTTTAAAGAAAGGCTCTAATCCTACATTTACCACCTCTTGTCAGGTAACCTTTGGTAAATCATTTTACCCCTCTAAATTGTGACGTTGGAGTAAATATAACCACGTGTCTCAGGTTGGTCATTTGTAAAAGGAGAATAACAGTGCTACCTACCCCGTAGAGTTGTGAGGCTTTACTAAATTATATTTATCTAGCACTTAAGAATGTTCAGTAAGCTTTGTATTATTATTGTGGCTATTTTGTGTTTTGTTGCCATACCAATCCATGTAACTATGGGTTTCTAACAAGGGGTTCATGGATCCTAGGGGACCCATGAATAGGCTTCAGGAGGTGCATGAACCCCCAAAACCACACAGTGGAGGTGAGAGGGCTTGTAGCTTTTGTCAGATTCTTACAGAGTTCAGGACTTACACAGTTCTTGAGACATCATAGTTGAAGGTAAGGAGAGGAGAGCTAGCTGGAGACCGCAGAGGGAAGCTCTCTGAAGACTGGACTCCCAAGACAGTAGCTCAGGCCCCATTCCCAGGTCAGTGAGTTCACAGTGCAATTTTATTAGGGTCCTGGTGTTGATCCGAATTTCAGAGTCAACCATTAGCCTCACTCACAGGAGCCCAGGGTACAAACTTGAATGCTCCCTTCATGACCAGGGTCATTGCCTGTCTAGTGTCGGTGACATTAATATTCACTCCCCTCTCCCTGTGTCGCTTGACAGCATGTCACTGTGGACAGGGGCCCTTCAAAAGCAGCCTTTCCACTCCTGCCTGTTTCTGCTTCCGCCCTGGGACTTAAAGAGGACAGGGCCTGGAGAGAGCGGGTCTGCCTGGCAGCCCCTGCCCGGTATCAGGGTGTCTGGAAGTGAATTCCTGAGAAGCATGGCAACAAAAGGGAGTCACACGATCTAAAGGGGTATGTTTGGTACAGACGTGGTGAAATCTGGTGAATTCTCCCTGCACCACATCAAAGCACAGCTTGCCAATGACCCGTCTGCCCATCACCTGAGCTGTTTTCCTCCCTTTCTGCTGGAACGGTGCTGGGTGAAAGCCAGGACTCACCCGGATCGACTTCTTGAACATGCAGCCCAGGCTCTCTATTAATATATTCTTCCTGCAGAGAAATCAGAATACAATTGATTATATCAATTATTTTTCTTCTTGACATTCAGTGCATTTGGATGAAAACAGTATTCTGCTCCCCTTAATTTGAGTGCCCCGAACTCCTTCCTCAGGCATGTACCTTCCCTCGGGATGGGCTACTTTCTTAGGTGGTTAACTTTATCCATTATTCATTGATTAAAAAAAAAAGATTTTATTTATTTATTTTTAGAGAAAGGGAAAGAGAGGGAGAAAGAGGGGGAGAAAAACATCAATCAATTGCCCCTTGTAAGCACCCTGACTTGGGACTGAACCCTCAACCCAGGCATGTGCTCGGACCTGGATTTGAACCGACCACCTTCCACTTTGCAGAACGACGCCCAATGCACTGAGCTACACCAGTCAGGGCTCATTGACTTGTATTACTTGCACAATCAGAGTTGCCTTGTGAAGTTCAGAGTGTACCTTACTGAGCTGCTTCAGGTGCCAAACAAGAGACCAACTCTGCTAATCATTATCATTGTCATCTTTATCATAGTGATAATAAAAAAAAAAACACTGTGAAAGGAGCTTTGTGTGTTAATGTAAAGTGATCATTTTAAACTTTGGTAATACTTGCCTCTCCTTGGCCCTTCAGTGGTTCCCCAACCTCCTTAGAATAAAACCTAAACCCCTTGCCTTGGTGGAGCGACGCTGGCGCTGCCGACCCAGGGACCTCATGCGACTGTTCAGCATCTTCATCCCAGGGCCCAACCCGTGCCTGGCACACCGCAGGTGTTACAGAAATATTCCTGGGCAAGGTCCTTGAATGTGCCAGACCCATTCTGCTGTTCCCTTTGCCCAGAATTCTCTTGCTTTAGTGTTTTCACAAAACTGGCTCCTTGTTTCGGCCTCAGCACAAGTAATCTTCTTCTTGGGAAGGTCTTCCCTGGTGATAGAGTCTAAAATTCACTCCCCTGCCCCGATCCTCCATTACGTCACTTTGTTTTATATTTTTCATTATACTTATCACACCCTGAGATTACCTTGTTCCACTTTCCATTTACTTAGGTATATTCTGTCACCAACCGGAGGTGACAGTCACTTTGTCACCGGCCGTCTTTTCTGGTCCAAGGCTGTTTTCCCAGCAGCCTGAGCAGTGCCCGGCGATGACCGGCTCTCAATACATATGTGTTGCCTGACGGACGGACTGACTGAACGAAGGGGCGAAGGAAAGCCAAGCAACTATAGATGGCCCTCACCGGTGCACTTTGCCTGATTTCATCCTCACGACCACCTTACGAAGTCAGCACTGTCCTACTATTAGTCCCATATTATTGAGAAGAAAACTGTGTCTTAGGGAGCCAGTGTGACTTGCCCACAGTCACATTATTAATAACTTGAGAAACTGGAATTCAAATCCACAAGTGCCTGTTCTACAGATAACAATTCATCTACCTCTCGAAATCGATGTGGGTTTGGAGATCACAGGTGGGCTCCACGCTGAAAAATGGGATTCCTGCTTCTCGTGCTCCTCCCTCCCCCATTAACCTCATCCTCCAGGGGCAAGCAGCTGGCCTCCCCTGGTGGGGTCACCACACTGCTGGGAGCAGCAGCGGGCATATTGTTTGTGGGCTTCCTGCTCCAAAAGAGAGAAGAAGAGGCTGGCCTGGGCTCCGACAGGGACCTTTGCCCCAAACTCACTCATCAGAACAGTTCCCAAGGGGCTGGGGCCAGGGGAGGGGAAGGAGTGAGGAGTCTGGAGAAAAAAGGAGAACTATGTTCCTAATACTTCCAAGGGGGCCAAACTTCCTGTTTTATGGAAGGAGACAACAGCACAGGGAGAGGGAGAACATTCCCCCTGCTCCAACCCTTGATTATAAAAGTAAAACCCTCACCTTGCAATAGGTGTCGGAAATAGAGGTGATTGTTGGGGGTTTATGTGCGGGGAGGGATACAATCTACATTAGCAATATCAGGGCTCAGCTCAGCCGGCTGATTTAATCATATCACTTCTCAAAACTTACTCAGCACCTCTGATGCAAGCTTAGAGGTCAAGTTTAAATGCTCTCTCAGGGCCAGGCCCTTCAAGGGCAGCCCCTGGCCCCTCTGCAGCCTCATCTGCTCCCCTTGGCATCTACTTTGCAATTCTTTACATTTCTGGCTCTTTGTAAGTGTCACTTCTCCACTTGGCTACTTCCTCTGCAGCTCTCAAGGCCAGGCAATTTGAAGAGCAGTTTGAAGGCAGATTAAGTTTTACTTACCTCCACATGGTCCAGCCTCTCAGAGTGGTTGTCTTCAGGGAGCACCCAAGTGTCAGCTCAGCGGCAGCCTTGCCAGAAGGAGCCTGCTTGGTGCCCCTAAGCTGTGCTGGGGTAGGGGTGGGGGTGGGGGGCTCTCCTTCTTCTTCCCAAAGCATTTCAGCACATCCGTCCTTATAGTTCTAATGCTATACTTTAAATGTTGTTTTTCTTTCTGAGGAAAGAGATGCGTCTCATGCATCACTACATCTCCAACATTAACACATAGTACCTGGCACATAGTACGCGTTCAGTACAGTGATTTGTGAATGAAATCTCTTCTGAATCTCCACAACATGGAAACCACCATGCTGGGCACTATTAAAGGGTTACAAAGCTGTATCTCTGATTTAATGGGGCAGGAGAACAGGACACGACTGTTCACGTATATGTTATACAAGGCACTGTGAGATAACTTGAAGACAATGCTATAGAAATTTAAGAAGAACATTTCTGACTTATTGATGGTAAAAATGATCACACACCCTCCTTTCCACCTGGAAGTTGACTCTTATCTGTTAACTATTTTTCTTAATGGGTTTAGAAGTGTCCTTCATCCTGTGGCATAAATAATAAAGAAACAGTTCTGACTGGTGTGGCTCAGTGGATTGAATGCCAGCCTGTGAACCAAAGGGTCACCGGTTCAATTACCAGTCAGGGAACATGCCTGGGTTGCAGGTCAGGTCCCCAGTTTGGGAGAGTGTGAGAGGCAACAGGATTGATGTATCTCTTACACATCCATGTTTTTCTCTCTTTCTCCCTCCCTTCCCCTGTCTCTAAAAATAAATAAATTTTAAAAAGAAAATAATGCCCAGGTGACAAGCGTGGAAGGGCTGGGATGTGACTTCAATAGCATCCAAGAAGTTTGACTTAGGGTAAAGGGGTTAGGTTACACCGTAGAGGGAGCTGGGTGGGTTTAGACTCTACCTTGAATGGAAGCAGAGAGTGAGTGGTGGGAGGGGTTGAATGAAAGTAGTAACAAAAAATGGGTGCTTCCCAAGTCCCTTCCTTAGCCTCCAGCTCTGGTTCTACTGTGTGTCCCCAGCACCCGAGGGGCTGCAGGCCACTTCCTAAGAGGAAAAGAAGTGGAATATTCCTGAGTGCTGGAATGTGGGAACAAGAAATCATCCAAACAAGTAAACAAGATAGTAAAAGATCTTCTTTCCCATTGGGAGCCTTTGGTCTAAAATCTGATTTGTACAAATCTGATTTGTGCTTAGGAACTGGCAGTCCAAAACTTTTATTCCTTTATAGTATCGATGTGGCGTACTTCTCTGGGGGTAAGGATCTGCACTTGAGTTTGAATGGTGCAGAACAACGGCCCACAGCAGCTAACTGGGCCAGACGTTCAGGAGCTCCCCTGATTCTGCTTCTCATCCTAGATGGCCTTCAATAACCCAAAACTGAACAAATTCACGGTCCCCAGAGCAGAGGGGTAGAAAAGGGGAAGGGGATTAAGAAGTACAAACTTCCAGTTATGAAACAAGATATCAGGATGTAATGTACAGCATAGGAAATAGAATAAAAAATAATTAGGGTGACAGATGGTTACTAGACTTATTGTGGTGATCACTTTGCAAGGTGCAATATATAAATGTTGAATCACTATGTTGTACACCTGAAACTGACATAATACTGTATGTCCATTATAATTGAAATACATTATGAAAAAGAGAAATAATCAAAAAACGGAATTCTCCAACACTTCTATAAAGTGGGGCACGGCAGAGCACGCTCGTTGTGGGGTTTAGACAGAAAGTCTGGAGCTGGGAAGTGCCTCCTCCGTCAGCAGGTACATTAGTCTACACTAACATACTGACACATCATTTTCCTTTTCTTCATTTTTATTATCCGAGAGAAAGTGGAGGAGGAGGAGAATGACAAACTTGAAGAAACATTCTGTCTAAATTTATCGGGTCCTTGCGTTTTTTAAACTCAGGATTCTTATTGCATCATTCATTTGGAATTAATCACTGCTTTGAGAGTTCTTAGAAACAGTTTCCTATTGCTTTTTATTTAACCTTCCGTGTCTGTGTCTTTAGTGCTCTCAGATGTTTGGCCACCGGAGGAAAGGGGCTATGTCTCTTTAATGTTCCAGCCCTTTTCAACACCCAGCACAGTGCCTTGCACATAATAGGCGCGTGTTCTATAAACGCTGTTCAGAAATTCATGAATGAGGCCTTAGGAGGGAAGAGGTGAAGATGAAGCATTGCTCTCACAGTGAGAAGGAATCTTTCTCGGTTTATTTCCGATATAAATCAGCCAGTCAGCGTAAAACGTGCTTCTATATGCTCACCAGGTGTAGGGAAAGGTTTTGGCTGAGATTGAGAAATTCAATGCCGGGGAATAATAAAATGGGAGGAGAACTGAAGGCTGAGAACCTCGAGGAGGAGGCGGGGCCATCGTGAGTTGGAGCAGTTCTGTCCAATCAAAAGGAGACGGTAGGAGCAGAAGGGGGAGATAAAGGGGGAGCGGGAGCTTGAGTCCCGCCCAGTTACTCTAGCCCGGCGGTCGCGACAGGAGCTTCAGGGTTTAGGTGTTTCTGCGCTGGGAGAGCAGTCGATTCCGAGGCTGGCTCCAGCAATGGCTTTTGCAAATCTACGGAAAGTGCTCATCAGTGATAGCCTGGACCCTTGCTGCCGGAAGATCCTGCAAGATGGAGGGTTGCAGGTGGTGGAGAAGCAGAACATGAGCAAAGAGGAGCTAATTGCCGAGCTGCAGGTAATGCGAGAGGGAAGAAGACAAGCATCCTCCGCGGAGGCAGGCTGGCAGCTGCGCTCGGGCCAGCGCGCCCCACCCCCACACCCTGTCCCGGGTATCAGTCGGTCCTGGGGCCTCCTGATTTGGGGGTTGGGGGAGGGGGAGACGGAGGGAGAAACAACGGCAGCGAGCTGCAGGATGTAAACTTTCCGTTGAGTTTGCAACCACGCTTTTCACGTTGGCTTGCCTCCCAGGAGCAGTGCAATGAGTAGCCTGCTCCAACGGATCCTGCAGGCTGCCCGCGGGATGCCAGCGCGGCTCCCCAGCGCCTTGGTGCGCAGTGGCCCTAGCATCTGGGTCCCGCGCTCAGGGGCACCCGGGGAGGCGCGCCAAAGTGGCTTCCGGCGCAGGGGCCGGCGATTCTACCCCGACTAAGCCCTGGCTCGCGGAGTGGAGTCCTGCCTTCCCAGGGGGTGGAGGGGGGCGGCGCTGGCTGTGTCCCAGCCTGTCTCGTGGCAGCTGCAGAAAAGGCAGTAAACGTACCCGCTTTTCGTCTGACGCAAGACTGCCGCGAGTTTTCACCGCCCCTCCGCCTCCTGGTAGCTCATAGGAAACGCGCGGGCTGGGGGCGCCGGAGTTTTCCGGGCCGCCCACGCGGCCGCCGCCGCTGCAGCGGAGGTCCAGGCTTGGTCTCCGCACGTGGCCCCGGCAGATGGCCTCTCCTTGGCCTCATCGCTGGTCAGGAATGACAAGACTGGACTACAGTCCATTCCAGGCGGCCCCAGGAAATTGATATACTGTTTCTTAGCAAATCTTTCAGAGGAACGGTATCTCTGTCGTGATGCAGAGTTAGCTCAGTCCTCTTCCAGTCTTAATCTACCTTGGTTGTAAAGGCCCTGTGAGATTTGGAGGCTTTGTCCAGTGGATGTCACTTATTTTGTGAACTCTTCCCTTAAGCTCCTGCACTTCTATACTCCCAGTACCCGGGTGTCTACCCCCCACCCCTCAACTTCCTCACCCCGCAGTGTAGCCTCCTACCAGCCTCAACCCGCCTCAGGATGGTTCTGCCCCTTCCACCCTCCGCTCCCCTTAAAGAGGCAGCTCCGCTACCGCATGGTCCTCAGCACTGTCTGTGCAGCCTTCTCTGCCGTTGTATCTGCTGCTGTTTCTCCATGGACGCCCCCCACCCCCGGCTCCCCAGCCCCATATCCACCCTGTCCTCTACTCCGAGAAGTGTCTGACCGGTCTTTGCCTTCGGGAAGCTTGTAGGCGAGTTAGGGAGCCTGGCCAAACAGCGATTGAGATGATTGACCAGATGAGTGGAAAATGACCAGGCAGCAGCAGCTCAGCCTCTGCTTGATTCGCCCGCTGAAAAAGTGGAGAGAAGGGGCGATCAGCCCTGGCGGGGTGGGGGCGAGGGCCCAGGTGCTGACCTAAGGAGCAGGGTAGGTCTAGATGAGAAAGAACACCTCTCATTCTTCACCTTCTCTTTTGAATGGATGGTGTCAACGACCTCCCCCAGATCACTGGAGTGGGAGAGTGGCCTTCCCTTGGGGGCTTTGTGGCGTTCTTATGGAAGTTTGAGATGTTATGGAGACTGGGGGTGGGGGAGATGGACTACGGAGGGGTAAGTACAGAATTGGAGAGAACAGGAGGCCTCCGCAGTAGTGGAGGCTTCGGTGAAGTTGGGAGTTTGGCCAGGTGGATGCTGGGAGTCTGGAGCTGCAGTCCCGAGGCCTTTGTAAAGGCCCTGCGAACTTGCAGGACAGAAAGGGTGTTTTCTTGGCCAGAGAGCCAGGCATCCTTGGGCTGTGTGGGAGCTCCCAGCCATCCTGTCTGTTTTTGTAAAGCATTCAGTTGGGAGTGCTGGTTAGTCTTCTTGGCAGCCCACTGGAGGGTCCTTCTCTGCTCTGTGCCTTTTTGTTCTGCGTGCAGAGGCCTTTGCGTTAGTGTCCCGCCCCCGCCTTCCGCCCCCCATTTAAATCTTTGTTAACGCTGAAGGAAGCTCCAGCACGTGGCCTGAACCAGGCGTGGTCTGCTCCTACTTGGTATTCTGGGCAGGCATGGCTTGCTCTCTCTCACTCCCCTAGAACGGTCCTTTTCAGACTTGAAGCAAGTCACAGCTAGTCCATTACTGGGTAATGAAGTCGGTTTAGTGGGTCATGATTAGCATTTTAAAAAAACAAAATAAGAAATATCAGAGAGCAGTGGAGATACTAGGGCTAATATTATGTCATGCAATTTGTTTCAGTTATGTGTGTAGTTGGGGGGTGTGGGGTATGTGAGTTTAAAATCACAATTTAATCTTGTGTTAACTGCAGGTCTTAATTCAAAACGTTTAGAGAACACTGGTTTGGCAAGCTAAAGCATCTTGTTCGGAACTCACAAAACAGACTGTACTCCTCCTCTGTCTGCAGGTGCCACGTCTTAAATATGCAAGGGACATTTAACTCTTAGCACGGACCAGTGACTTTTAAACTTTGACCGGGACCCACAATCAGAAATTCACTTTACATCACGACTCAGTACACACACACATATGTGTACATACACACACTAGAGTTTTGTGAAATAATACCTTCACTGTGTGTGGTGCGTCGGCGTGTTTTCTCCTGTTCCTTTAAATAGCAGTGCTGGTCAGAATCCAGTTGGACTGCATGCTGGTAATAACTTAGGGAAGCACATTGACACCTTTATCTCAGAATTTTACGAAAGATAAAGAAGGGAATCAATTTCCATGCAAGAGTCTTTTGAGAGGTTCATTTAAAATAGGAATTTCCAGATGGTACACCAGGACTTAGTTTGCAAAAGTTAAATAATCCCCGACTTAATTGGGATCACACCTGTTGTGCAGAACAGTGCCCACCTGCATCCTCTGTGGCTGGGGAACTGACCTGGAAATTCTCTTGGACTTTTTACATGATTTAAGTCAGAGGCCTGAGCAATGCTAGGCTAGCATCGCCCCCAAGGCCAAGCCTGTCCTTCTTGGGAAAGAAAGTATGTGTGAACTTGGGAAATGTAAATGGGTTTCCACTGCTGAGTTGGCAGTTCGTCCGGAGCAGCCATCAATCCAGCAGAACAGAGGCCTGCTGTTCTCCAGCATGGAGGCAGCTGGGGGATGGGGATAGGGCCCAGGAGGAGGTGTGTCTGCGCCAGTGGATGCTCCTAACACTGATAACTCACTCAAAGAGCAGAGAACAGGGGCAAGAGAGGTGTGCTCCACCCTAGGAGTGCCAAAGAGGACCTCAGGGATGCTGGAGAGAGAAGGCAGAATCACAGCAAACTGAGGATGAATCCCATTACAGAGGATTTGCAAAAGGCTGTAGTTTTCTACATGAGGAGAGGAGAGGAGCAGGCTGCATGGAGCCAAAGCTTGGAAGGAACGGCATGTGGCCTGAGAAGAGGATGGTGCCCGAGGGTGCCCAGTATGTTGGGGGATCGGCAGGAGATAGGTGGGTGCATCGTCTCTCATGAAATACGTGCTGAGTGAAGCAGCTGGTGATGCAGGTGAACGAAGCTGGAGTTGTGGAGGGTGGAAGAGGCCTGGGAAGCTGTGGACTCGGGCCAATGGGGGTGGGCCCGGGGTTTGCTGAAGGGGAGTCTCCAAGGGCAGATTGTCCTCTCGGTTCAGGCAAGCCCTGAGTGCACATCTGTACTGGGTTGAATGGAGATGTTTCAGACTTCCTGGATTCAAAGAAAGCTGGTTTGAGGGGCACTACCCTTAGGGAAAAGTAGAAAGAGGCTGCAGGTAAATGTCCCTAAGGGAGATCCTTCCATAGAGAGAGGCTGGGCTGGTTAAAGAAAAACTAGTACTGGTCCTGAAGTTCCCCTCAGGGCCTACAAGAATGGGGTGGACAGCTGGGGAGCCTTTGTTTTCCCCACAGCCCATCTGTTCTGTTCTGCAGAAGCAGATGCCCAAGGTTTGGGGAGGGTGGTGGCAGCTTTGGAGAGAGAATTCAAGGAGGCCAGACCCTTGGAGGTGATTGGGCTAGCATGTGCAGAGCAGGACGAGGCCTGAGATGTGGGCCCAGAAAATGAAGAGGCAAAGCGGTAATAAGATTTCGACTTTTTGGGTGGTCCCTGCGCACTTCTTGTTAGTTAAACTTTGACCCCTGTGCTGGACTGACCACTTCATAGGAGATTCCTTTTCTTCTGTGTTGCCAGGTACCTAAGGTACCCTTGCTGGTGGTAAAGGAATATGCCTTAAAAATGTGCTCCCGAAATTGCCCTCCGAGGTGGTGATGTAATTTACACTCCTATTTCCCTGTCTCTGCACCAGCACTGAGTATTATCAACTTTCTTTTTGCCACTGTGATACCTGAAATTACCACGTGGAGCACTGACTGGTGAACATAAGAGGTCGCTGGTGAGGATAAAAACATAAAGATAAACAGTAAAGTAAAGCACCGTGTTTTGATCTGAACCTAATACACGGCTTCGCCTTACTACCATCCTGTGGCCAGTTAGGAAGTTTCCGATTTGACTTGATTTTAAAAATCAGTTCACAGAGGTGTCTAGCAAGGGACATCTTAATAATCTGAAAGTAATTTTAAAATTTTGTGTGTATCACTGGTTCGTGAGAAAGTGTCAAGCACGGTAATACTCTGATGTGAAAACGAGGTCAAGTAAAAAGGGTATGTTAAACTATCACTAAGTTAGCTTGTTTATTTTTTTGCTTTTCTCAATTACAGTTGATATTCAGTATTTTACATTAGTGTCCGGCACACAGCATAGTGATTAGACATCTATATAATTTACCGAGTGATCCCCCTGGTAATTCTAGTGCCCACCTGGCACCACACAGAGTTAGTACAGTGTTATTGACTGGAGGGTGGGGCAGACATAGGTTTACAGTTGTTGGCATGGAAGATAATACACTAATTAACAAATAATAGTACAAGAATGAGTTCTGTCTCACGTACTCACAACTGCGAACCTGCGTGTGCCCGCCCCGTACATTCCCTCTGCTGTGCTGGAGAACCCCGTGACCATTTTGTAACTACAGAGGTACAACATTTTAAAGTTCGAGTTTCTTTGATATCTAGTGTTTACAAGTTTTTTATAAATTACTGGCTTCTTTGTTAGTTCTTCTATACATTGCCTACTTACTACAGCTTTGCCTTTTTTTTAACCGTGTTTTCTATCATGTAAGAAATCGACTTGAGCAACAAGTCTTGATTATTTGGAAGGCTGAATGTTTGCTCCGTTGCACGTGTCGTGAGGAGTTTCTCCCCTGTGAAGCTTGGCTTTAACTCTGTTTATGGGATCTTTTCCATACGGAGGTTCAGATTTCAAATGTAATCAAATGTGTGCGTGTTTTCTTTGGTGATTTCTGGGACTCCTGCCTTGCTTGTGAAACTTTATCGTCCCGAGATCATAAATGTATCCCCTTGCATTTTCTTCTAATGCTTGCATTTTAAGAAAGTTCTTTAACTCATCTGGATTTTTAAAAATATGTAGTGAGGTAGCAATTAAATATCTTGTTCATTACCTTTTCCTGGTGCCATTTATTGGACAGGTCCTTCACCCATGAGTTTGAATTCCACCTTTATTTTCTAAGTTCCCACACATACGTGGGTCTGTTTGTCTAGTGCCTATTGGGTTTTGTTCATTGATTTGGCAATTTCTGAACTTTTTTTTCTCTCTCCCAGCTTGTTCTCCCTTTTCAGAAAACTCTTGAGTGTTCGTGTATATATAGACCTTAATCCTCTTTACCATAGTCTGGAGATGGGATTTCTGAGGCTGGATTTTCAATCATGTGACCTATTCGGATATTTGGGAAGGATGGTGGGGGTGGGGAGGATGGTGAAGTTAGGTTTCCAGGGGCCTCTCTAATCATGGGATTCATTTTTTTCAGTGGAGTTTTACTGAGTATCAGCTATTAAAATAATCTTTGCCTCAGAGACATAAGGGACAGATGAGGAAAGCAAACTGCAGCTCAGAGAGAGGACATCTAAATGTGAAACAGATGATAAGAAAATAGAGGAGGCGCAGTGAGGGAGTCCAGGATTTTTTGCAAAGGTTTCATGGAGGGGAAATTGATTGTGTCTTGAAAAACTGGCAGTATGTGGCCAGGCAGGGGGATCCTTTCCTTTGGAGCCAAGTGCGGTGGACTTGAATGTGGGACAGACAGCAGTGTCCCCTTTCTGCCCCGGCATTGGCTGATGTTCAATTAGGGAGGTATTCAGAGTACCTGGTGTTGGCCGTCAGCCCAGACAGGGTGGCTGCTGTCTGTTTCCTCTAAGCTGTCCTTGCCTTGGACACGGGGAGATCACACCACTCACGGGCGATGGGGAACTCTCCTGTGTGTGTCACTGTGAGCTCGAGAGGCGGAGCTGTGAGTTCACCTTGTGTTGACAGGGCCTAGCGTAAGCGTAATGCCAGATCCAGGTCTGCCCAGAAGCTATCCAGCCATGCAATATGAAAAACAGACACATTATTGAAGATACAAGATAAAAGAAACATTGTACATGGGACAATGACACCTCAGTCCCTCACAGTAGACACCTTGAGACCTCACACAGTTCTAATCGCCATCATGTGCCCTATTATATTTTGCTGAATCTTATCAATTGTCTCAAATCTCTTCCCCTTCAAAGGTGATTTTAGTTTGGGGAAAAGCCAGAAGCCGCAAATCTAGGCTGTGAGGGGGCTGTCACTTGGGTGATTTGATGTTTCACCAAAAACTCTGCAGGAGATGTGAGGCATGAGCGGGCACATTGTTGTGATGAAGCTGCCAGGCACCAGTTGCCCATAGCTGCAGCCTTCTGAATCACCCCAATAGTTTCTACAGAAGATTGTTAAAGTTTAATGCAAAATCTAATGCAGATTCATTGCTGTAGTCTCTCAGTCACTTTGAATGCAATGGCCACACAGTACACATGCTCACTCAAGGGGACCTACAGCCCCCACTGGCTAGTACAGTGAGGTCATCATTGTTCACGCATGGCCATTGCAGTCCACTCTCCTGGGCTGCCAGGTTACACTGAGGTCATGCAAACTGTACTGGTTACATTAACAATGGCTGGACTTTTTCCGGACAGGCCTCAAAGGGAGGAAAGAGAGTTCTCGTGGGATCCAGGCCAGAGCTTCACTGGGGAAAATCCAGAGACTTCACTTGTGGGAGTCAGGTCAGATGAGGGAGGGGCTCGAGGGGCCATCCGACCCTCGTACAGGCAGAGACCAGGCTGGGGGTGACGTGACTGGCCTCGGTCTAGAACCCAGCCTCCCAACTCGACTCCCAGCCTGCTGCTCGTGTCACGACTCTTGCTGCTTCCTCACCCACCTGGGACAGCCAGTTTGGGGCAGACGTGTGCTCTTGGGGTGTTTCTTAGGGGTGCTCATTGGGTGTTTCAGCAACAATATCCGTACTCTGGGAAGGTGCCCCAGGGTGGCCTGGATGAGCCTCTGAAGATGGTCTTGGGGTCTAGCTTAGCCCAAGTAAAATGGCTGCGATGACTAGAATCTTTTTTTTTCACATATGTATTAGTTTTAGTCTAACGCTGCCTGGATTTCTGAGCAATCGTGGACCAGTTTCATTGTTCTCCCCTTGCCCCTCACTTTGGTCTCTATTTTAGGAAATGTTATTCTTTCAATCATTTTGCCTTCTACGCACTTCACCTTTTCATTCAGCCAACCAGAACATTCACGGGGTGCCTTCCATGTTCCAGCACCGGGGCTTCCCAAGTGGAATTCGGTCCCACCTCCTGTAGTTGCTCAGGGTCCACGCAGGACTGGCGTCCCTGGACCGGGGCCAGCTGTCGTGCCAGGCGCTGTACCTGTCCTGTCTCGTTGCCTCTTCCCACACAGTTGGGGAAGCTGAAGCTCAGAGTCTTAGCTCCTAAGGGATGGGGCTTGGGTTCGAACCCAGACCTGACTAGTGGAGCCTCTCGGGTGTGTAAATAGTACATGGGTGCCTTTGCCTCCCTTTCCTCAAGAACATCCCAAGTCCGCCAGCCTGTGGCAGCCCCCACTTGGGGCAGAGAAGCTCTAGGAGGTCTTCAGACCAGCTCTGTGCACCCAGATGTTTCTCCTTCTGCCACAGGACTGCGAAGGCCTCATTGTCCGCTCGGCCACCAAGGTGACCGCCGATGTCATCAACGCAGCAGAGAAGCTCCAGGTGGTGGGTCGGGCCGGCACGGGTGTGGACAACGTGGATCTGGAGGCTGCAACAAGGAAGGGCGTCCTGGTCATGAAGTGAGTCGTGGAGGCCAGGGGCAGGTGTGAAGACAGTCCTAGAGGAAGGAGGAGAAACCTTACTTTAGAGAAAGCTGAGTCGGAGTCAGAGGGCTTCCAGGAGGAGGAGGCCTGGTCTAGGGTGGTCAGTGCTTCCAGCTTAGTGATGCCCAAGGGTTGACCCTGAGGCTCTCTTCGTAAACTCAGTGCCTCACAAACCCACCCCACAGCTGTTTGTAGTCTGCAGCCTGGTTCAGGAGGCAGAAGAAAGTTAGTGAATTTGTCTGTTAGTGAATTTCGGTGGAGAGACCACGTGTGTTTCTTTACTGGAGGTCCCTCCGCCTGGAAACATAAAGCCAGCGTTTCCTCCCAGCCCCGGGGTGCAGCAGCGGCACACCCCGAAACCAGGGGTGGCGGCATGGGGTTCGCATGGAGAGCGGGTAGGCGCACGAGGCAGGAGGGGGAACACAGCGGGTCCTCATGCTTCCTGCTGGGCCCACGGTGGGAGTGCTGGGTCTGGGTCCGCTGATATCCCCTCTCTCCTTGGCTCCTCAGCACCCCCAATGGGAACAGTCTCAGTGCCGCGGAGCTCACCTGTGGGATGATCCTGTGTCTCGCCAGGTAAGTGGCTGACTTCTCACAGCAGAGCCAGTCCCTCTGGTGTGTTAGTACGATTCCCCAAGCAGAGTGACCCACAGAACCTTAGGAATGCTCCAGCTTCTCAAGGTGCAGGGTGCTAAGAACCTTCAAGGCTGTCAGTCCCTGCGGAACACTCAGTACACTGGCTCTGGAGCACCAAGGTCGGTTCTGAGTGCTTGCAAAGGGAGAGGGATGGCTATTGGGCTGCCCCTCATCGCCTGGAGCAGGGTCGTGGAGAGAGGAATTGCAAGTGATCTCTCATTTCTCCTTTCTCACTTCCCACCCTCGCATCCTTCCTCTGTGCGGGTCCTGGCAGTCGGTTTCCACACATTACCTTCTATCCTCGGAGCCTTGCAAATGCTGTTCCTGCTGCCGGGAGCACCTTCCCCAACCTCTTCGTCTTCGTCTTGGGAACTGCTCACTCCTTAAGATTAAGCTCCAGTGTTAATTCATCCAAGAAGCTGTCTGGATTCCTCAGCTGAGCTTTGTCCCTCACTGATTCCCCTGGCTTGGTGACAGGGCCTAACTTCTCTGTCACCATCCTCACAGATCTGTGTTGGAATAGAATAGAATAAAAAGCTGCCCTCAGATCCCTTTGCCTCCTTGTGGGCTCATAGCACCAGGGAACACAAATGGTTAAATCTGTTGCTTTTTTCACCAGAATTCTGGGGTGGGGCCTCTTGAGTAGAGGGGACAGCCTAGGAACCTTCGGACAGACACACAATATGCGTGAGTCTTGGTGTGTTGGGTAGTAGCATAACTGTTGGACAGGCATTTCTGTGACCAAGGGGAAGGGCGTGGAGCCAGGTCAGGGGAGGGAGCTGCTCTGGATCCCTTGACAAAACTTGGATTCTTTTTCCTTGATCTCTGGGCGCTTTCCTCTTCATCTCCTTGGCGCTGAGTCCACAGGGGAGGGTCAGAGGCTCCACAGGAGTTGAATCGCTGAGACCTTGGATGCTTACACCAGCAGCCAGGCAGCCGGGTCTCCTTGCTTCTCTGCTCAGGCCTGAAATCTTCTGGGGCCAGGACGTTACTCTTTCCCTCTCCCAAGACCACTCTCCCTCCTGCTGGGGAGGACCTGGAGGGGCTCAGCGGTGTCTCACTCTTCCCCGAGATTTCTACCTACATCCCTCTTACATAGTCACTGGTGTTCACCGGCCAGTGAAGAGGGGAGGAGGTTGGAGAAAGAGGCACAGCGACAGCTGCCACAGCAGGAAGGACCCAGCCTGGAAGGGTCGCTGAGCTGGCTGTTTGGATCTCCCAGGCCACCTGAGCTGCATGTATTCCCCCAGACAAGTGGGGAGCCCTGAGCCCAGGTGTCACCTGTGCTGTTAAATTCACTGTTGTTTTTTTCAGTTTTTCTTGTTTTGTTTGTTTGTTGGAGGGAGGGAGGGATCTCCTTTCTGTCTAGTTCATTCTCACTTTTTTTTTTCCTGGAGGTGGAAAGAAAGGCTTAGGAAGCAGGGATGCTTTTTCCCCTATCCAGGAGTCAGAAAAATGGAATGACTTAAAGGGGGCACCCTGGCCCAGTCCCTCACCCATGACCTCACTCATCAAAGATGCCTCAAAACTAGGAAATAAGTACCCATTAAGAAGGAATTGCCGATTCTCATAACTTGTATGTTTAATCAGACTGCTTTCCTGGCAGGGCAGTAATAGGCGGGAATGGGAGCTGTGAACGGGCAGGTCAAGAGCGCTGGGCCCTGTGGGTGTAGAGGCCCTGGATAGGCCTCACGGTGGGGGAGGGGCGCTTTGAACAGATTCGAGGGGCTCCTCGGGTGCCGGAGAACAACAGCAACGTAGAAAGACAGGAGAATGCAACAAATGCAGGTTTCCCCATTTTTCCTGCCCTACCTTCTCCTCTTGTAAGTCAGGCCACTCGGGAGGCCCCTCGCCCACTTCTTGGTCCCCAAGTCTGGCCTGGTGAGGACCTAACCTGGCGCTACGACCAGCTGGGTACAGCGGCTAGAGGGAGGGTCTGGGGATTTCTCGTGGCCCGAGGTGCATCTTAGACAGCACTGGGCAGTCAGGTGGGCAGAGAGCAGGAGGTGAGGGAACGGAGACGAGGCAGGCGGAGGGGTGGGGGCTCCCTCACGCCAGATGAGGCGTTTGTCAGGATGGCTTTGCTGAAAAGAGAGCACTTCCTCAGCGCAAGTCACTCTCTGTAATTACTTTCCTGAAATGAGGCATGATGGGCAAGAGCAGGGAGATGGAGCCGCTCCCCCTGAGGCTGGTTCCTTAAGTTTGACCGAAGTTACCCACAAGTCCATGGGGCTCTCATCACAGGAGAGCAGCTCTACCCTCAGGTGCAAGTCACAATAACGTGTAGACATGAAAGAATTTGTTTTAAACTTCTCTTTTTAAAAGATTTTACTTATATATTTTTAGAGAGGAGAAAGAGGGAGAGAAACATCAATTTGCAGTTGCCTCTGGCATGCCCCCTACTGGGGAACCTGGCCCGCAACCCAGGCATGTGCACTGACTGGGAATTGAACTGGTGACCCTTTGGTTCGCAGGCTGGCACTCAGTCCACTGAGCCATACCAGCCCGGGCAGAATTTTTTTTTTTTTTTAAATAAGAAGTCAATGAAATAGAAACACAGGGACAATATCTTGGAATCTCTCTTTTTGTGCGTGCACACACAACATACACCACTGAATTTTGTGGCTGGCAGGAAAGCCTGTATTTAAATACTTCGGAGGCTACCTGGTGGGATCTCCCTTGGCTTCGAATTGGTTTCGGCTGACTCCAGCTGAGTGATGCTGGGTGAGGTGTTTAACCCCCAGTGCCACGCATTATACAGTTGAGTGTTAAAAAAAGCTAATGCGGGTCCAAACGTTTCCTATAAGAGTGTCTAAAATAGAGAAGATATTCCTCCAACATTCTAAACATTGTTTCTCGTCTCTTCCTTTTTCATTTCCAGAGAAGCTTGGGTGACCTTGTCCCATGCGACATCTTACCCTGTGACCTCTAACTTTGCCCTTACTCCCTTTGTCTCCTCCAGAAACCACAAGGAGATGCAGACCTGCGTGTTAACCAGCAGGAGGGGAGAGGCTGTGTGGGATGTGGCCTGAGTGTGAGCCTGCGTGTGCATGCAGGGCGGGATGGGAGGTGGAGTAGAAGTTAGAAGTGTATGGACTGTCACACCCACCCATTGAAATCTAGCCTGAGGCCTTGGGGCTTAAGAAACTCCTGAAGAAGAATAAATAACCAATTGTCCCTGATACAGTAGCTGTAGGTTGTGGCCCTGGAGGGACTAGGCAAGTAAAAATCCTTGAGTTTCTGGAGCACTTGATGCCATCCAAGTTCTGCAACACCACATTTTGTTGTCCCTACAAACCCTGGAGGATTGGCTGTTGCTGTTACGTGCCCAGAGTCACACTGATACCCCAGACTCCAAGTCAAGTTTGCAAGGGTTCCGCTCTGCTGCACCACCTCGACCCTCCTCCGAGTTTCTGAACCTGAGACCCCCAGACCCAGGCAGAGGTGGTGGCTGTGCACACAGCACGTCATGCCTCCTTCCTGAGCTGGCGGGGGTCTGCGTGGGCTGGCGAACCTGTGTCCGTCTACCCTTGCAGGCAGATTCCCCAGGCGACGGCTTCCATGAAGAACGGCAAATGGGAGCGGAAGAAGGTGAGCAGCCGGCCTTGCCTCCCCGCCCCCAGCTCGGCGCCTGAGGTTCGCTCCTGGTGCTGACTTTGGCTTCTTTGCCTGTTTGGCTGTAGTTCATGGGAACCGAGCTGAATGGAAAGACCCTGGGAATTCTTGGCCTGGGCAGAATTGGCAGAGAGGTGGCCACCCGGATGCAGTCCTTTGGGATGAAGGTAAGGGGGTCGGTGGGCTTCCCGTGGGAAGTTTGGAAGAGGCAGCTTTGTTTGAGAGAAGCTGAAGGCTTTGTCCTAAGGGTCTGCCCTCCTCCCCACCCCCACTTTTAAAACCCTGACTTAAACAGGTGGTAAAGCCAGGGAAGGAGGGAGGGTTTCCTGCCTGTGTGGACTCTTGAACTCAGAATCTGCAAAATTAAGAAGTACTTGGAGGTGCTTCAGCTCTGGAGGGAGGAACAGCTCTGAGTGCCAGAAGAGCAGAGAGGGGTCGAATCCTGCCAGCCTTTCCTCCCCTGCCATGAGGGCCTCCTTCTCTGCTGTGTCTGCTGCCTGTGATAATTCAGAAAACACAAGCAAGTCAATAGCCTCACAGCAGAGCGATTCCGTCCATCTGGTTCCCCTCCACACTCCAGAAGAGATAGAAAGGCGCTGGTCTGTACGCTGATATGAGTGTAGAGCCAGTGGTGGCTGGAAGACCCCGTACGTTTCTCGGAAGTCATCCCTGACCCCTGCGCCCCCGTAGGGCCCTGCCTTATTCTGTCCTGGGAGGCTTCTGGTCGAGGGAAGGTTGTCATCAATAGCAGTGCCACCCTGGGGGACATGGCAAGGGAGGACACTCAGCCAAGAGAGGGATCCGCAGGAGTGTCGGTGTCGGCCACAGTGACAGCGTCTGTGGGGGCTGGCGGGCGTCTCCCTGTTTACACTGGTGGTGAGGGGGTTGTGGGTTTAAATTGCAACCAAGGACGATTTAGTTAAACATTAAAGAAAAGAGTTTTGAAACTCAGATCTAGAAAATTTACATAACACTTATAGAATTTCCCATTTCTCCCTTGCTCCCTCCCTTTCTGTCCCTCCCACCTTCATAGAGTTAGAGTCACCGTATGGGTGAATTCTTAATTGTATATTGGCCTCTGGAGTTCACATTTTTGCTAAAGGCTCACAGCGAGTGGAAGACAGACAAGAACATAGGTGGACATCTGTTCTGCCATGTTGAGCTTCTTTCTACCCCCCGCCTCCAGTCCCCACCATATTCCAGTCTGCTGCTATCTTTCCTGATCCTCAGTGCTGGGAAGGGCAGGTACACTCCCTAAATCTCTGAGATTGGAGGGTGTAGCCCAGCAGCATCCACTGGTCATGCAAACAAACCAGCCCCACCTCTTTCCGTGCCCGGGAGCCCTGGTGCCGTCCCCACAAAGAGCACTTTCTCCTGCCTCTTTTGCGAGGGATCAAGGTAAAGGTCACAGGGCATTCTGATCATCTAAAAGCAGGGGTCAGGGGTCAGGGG
The DNA here is from genome assembly GCA_004024845.1 of Tonatia bakeri. Taxonomy (NCBI): domain Eukaryota; kingdom Metazoa; phylum Chordata; class Mammalia; order Chiroptera; family Phyllostomidae; genus Tonatia; species Tonatia bakeri. The sequence continues at coordinate 76,346 of PVIA01002643.1, read as the reverse complement.
TCAGGTAAACTCAGAGCACGCATTGCCAAACAGTGAGCCCGGGTTTCATCGCTGATGCAGTAACTTTGGAGGGAACAAGTTCCAGGCCCAATGGCTGTTCTGTTATTGGTACTTTCACTCCCTGCGCCTGGTGCCTAGCACCTTGGATTCTTTTAATTCAGAGATTTTTGTCGTCCAGGATTTCAGACTTTGGCAGTGACTTAACCCAGACAGAAAGCTTCACCTCATTTCCTCAATAATTGATGTGATCAGTCAGCTATCTGTTCATCTGGCGACACGTGGTTACTCAACTCCTGCGGGAAGCTGCTTCTGGGGGGCCCAGGGGGATGGAGGACCTTGAGCATCACCAGTGGAAGGGGCTGCCACCCCCTAGACATGTGTTTGACTCAGAGAGATGGCTGGAACTTGCTCATCGATGTTAATCTGTGTTCCCGGGAGCACCCTGCGTGGTATGCCCACGTTTGGTGTGGCTGCCTCCCTTCTGGGGGTTCTCTCTAGAGGGTTACTCTAGGCTGCCTCGCTTCTGAGACACGCCGTTGTAAACCCCTGAAACCTTCCTTGGACGGTCTCCCCCGCTCCAAGCCCTCGAGGTCCCTGGCCCTGGTCGTTCTGGAGTAACTCGGGTCCTCTCCTCACAACCAGCTGCTCACTTGGATGGAGCTCCTGACACGGTTTGGGTCCAGATGGGTTTTGGCTCAGGGCATAGAGTCTGTTGACCTGCGAGCCTTGGTTGATGGTTGAGGGGTCCCTCGTGGAAAGCAAGATTTCCTCAAGGGCAAGGAAGGAAGATTCTTGAATGGATTGTAAGAGATGGTGTATCAGCTTCCAGATAAGAAACAGTGCTGTTTGCTAAACACGAGACATTTTATTCACTTATTTAGTAGACTATAAAATTACATGGTGGCCAGAGCTGGAGCTCGGGTCCTCTGCACAGAAACTCGGGGGTGGGTCTGTACAAGGTGGTCATTGAGCGCCTGATGGGAGACTTGAACACAGTCTCTCCAGAGGCCCGGGGTGAGACAGCTGTGTGTCTTGGAGACGGCAGCAAAGGTGGCCTCGGCCGAGTTGCCCAGGGTGGCAGTGCGGTGCCTGGCTGAGGTGTGGCAGCAACCAATACAGGCCATTGCTGGCTCCTTCTTGGGCCCAGGGGCTGAGATGATACTGTCTTCCGACAGCGAGTGGGGTCCTGCTGCCCACCGCCACCCCCAGGCAAAATTCCAGAGGCACAGGTTTGGTGATGCAGGAAAGGAGTCTTTATTCAAAAGCTTCCCAATTTTGGATTAACAACTTTCAACACGCGTTAGTCACTTAAGCCTGTCAACTAAAGCCAATCTTTAACTCTTGAGTTCCAGCTTCAATCTCTTAAGCCTATCAGTTAAGGCTAAAATCTTTAACTTTTGAGTTGCCCTGTCATGTCCCCTGTTAGTTTTTAATTATCTTATTTCTATAAGGTTAGTTTGCAAAATGAAACAACATAAGATTCAAAAGCTACACAATTTTGGAAGAATGGCAGGCTTCTGCCTCAGAGCCTATCCCTTCTAGAACACCCAAAGAAAAATAACCTCTGCACCTTCTGACAGGCCACACCAGTTCCCGGCTGTGCCTAGAATGCTTTCTCCGATTTAGAATACCGTCCTTCGGAAAACATTGGTGGCTGCAGCACAATCATTGGGCATCTCCGAGGAATAGATAGTCAGTCTCTGCTTCCTTCTGTTTAAATCTTCTGTCCCAGAGTTCTGAGCACAAGGGAGGCGTTTAGCTTCTCAGCCAACCCTGCCCTAGACTGTTTATCATCGCCTTGGGCAACCTCATCCCACGGCCCCTCCCTTCCCCTCCACAGTAATCTGATCAGGTTTCTCTGTACGGATACCAGTGCCCCTGGGGTGGGGATGAGGCGCCCCAGCAAGAGCCACAGCAGCAGCCTGAAAGGGACACAGTGGAGCGTCCTGATCTTGTTTTCCCCGCAGCCTCGCTGCACTGAGACGGTAGAGCTTGGCCGCGGTGATGGCTGCACGGGTAGCAGTGGCTACTGCCTTTGAGCACTTAGCGCCCAGACCAGCGTGCCCATTGTGGTCCCCAATGGTGAACAAATGCCTTGAACTGGGTCCTCTGGCTAAAGCAGGTCTGCTTTAGCATGGGCATAATCTTCAAAACCTCGTCCTTGAGGGTTGCCCCCAGGAAAAAGTGGATGAGCTCAGATTCTGAGGGGCATTGAGAAGAGATCTCCAGGGACTTGATCCTCCTGCCCTTGACCAGGCAGCTCGTCTTGGTCACGTGGATCCACTCCTTGTCCTTGGCCTTGCGTGCTGCTGCTGAGTCCTTCACGGAAGCCGCCGCAGCCTCCCGCAGCACCAGCGTCCTCTGCCGTTTGCTGTTTTCTCTGAGAAGAAAAACACAAGTTACTTTAAACTGGCCTTGTTCTGTCTTTGAAGATTTTATTTATTTATAGAAAGAAGGGAGGAGAGGGAGAAAGAGAGGGGAAAAAACACTGATGTGAGAGAGAAACATTGATCGATTGCCTCCGGCACGTGCCTTGGGCTCCAACTGGGGTCTGAACCCACGACCCAGCCATGTGTCCTAGCCTGGAATTGAACCAGCGACCTTTTGCCTTGTGGGATGACACCCAGCCAACTGAGCCACACCGGTCAGGGCAGCCTGACTCTGTCTTTGGAAACTGGTATGTTACTGGTAGATCGGCAGTTCCTAGATGTCACATTCCTGGGCTAATTAAAACTGTATTTTAATCATGTAGTAAGCGAAGGCACTGTCATAAAAATTAAAGTGTGTAGATAGGGTCTCCTTGGTCAACCATCCCAACTCCAGTGTCTTCAGGTAACGCCAGTTTGGCCTGTGCCGTCTCAAGACTTTTTCCCGTTCATTTGTATGGAATGCATACATTCTCCAGAGAGAGTAGTGCGCATGGGTTTACCATATTTTTAAGCTGTCGTGTGGAATTCTGTTGTGTGGATAAATTGTTTTTTTAACTGGGCCATTCCCTTAGAGATGGACATTCAGAGTGTCTGTAAATGTGGACTTTGGCAAGACCTTTAGGTCTTTCATGATGCCCTTGGGGAGACTGAGCTTGGTGCTGAGGGGTTAGTAACTGGTCGAAGGGTGGTCCTTTCCAGTCTGGAGGGAGATTGTGCAGGGTGGTGCAGGGTTCTGCGTTACCCGCCACTCTCATCCGTAGCCTGGATGACATGTCATGTGTGGGTGATGGGAAGCCGAGAGGGGTAGTTAGCACTTAAGCATGCAGACTCAGGCCCATAAAGACACAGGAGAGCTAGAATGGCACCTGAGCGGGAAATTTAGCTAGACTACACATCAGTGTCCTACACATGGGCCCCAAACAACTAGACAAGTGTTAGAGTGTAGAGATGTTTATAAAAAGCTTTTCTGGGGGAGGAGGCCTTTGATTGACAGGAGTGCAATGTGGCTAACAGTGGCATGGCCAACAGAAAAATGTGATGTGACTTTTGGCAACATTAAAAGAAGTATGCCTCCCAGAGCAAGGGAGGTGACATTCCTCACGGTCTTTAGGGGTCAGACTCTCTGCAAGCACTGTGAGCAGTCAAGGCCCAATGCTTTGTGAGACCGATAGCTCTGGGGACAGAGGAGACGGTGAGGGTCTCGGGCTGTACTTCCTAAGGAAGGGTTGAAGGTACTGGGGTCACTGAGCCCAGACAAGACTTGAGAGTCACAGGGGAGGCCCTTCAATTAGCCAAAGGGTAACCCTGTGGAAGAGTCGTGCTCCTTAAGGAGTGAGTCCTGGGCGGACCAACAGGTGCAAGCCAGAGCGGGTGACAGAGCTGCAGACAGAACTGGCCCCGAGTGGCGTGGATGGTCTTGGGAGAGCGAGTCTCTCCCGTCACTGCAGGCGCACACACGAGACTGGGTAGCTGCTGGTTGAAGAGGGGACGTGAGCATTGCACTGGCAGGAGGGACACGCCCTGATGTGTCTGGACATCGCCACCATGAAGTGGTCCTGGGCAGTGAGGTCACTGTGCTGTCCCAGGAGGTGATATAGAAGGTTGAGGGCTCTGGTTTGGTGTAGTAGCTCTAACTGGAGACTAGAGTCGACCAGGAGGCGCGGGGGACACTTGGAGTCGTTCTGGCTGGGCCGGCTCGGGCAGAACTGCAAAGCACGGGAAGGTAATTTTTATCATCCCCTTCTCTGCCTGGCACCAGGGGTCTTGTCTCATGCCCTGATCTGTCACCCAGGCTGTTAATCACTAGTGAGGCTATTAATGAATGGCTAACATCTGACCCCTTCAGGGTGTTACAATTTAAGAATTGACCCCTTCCTTTCACAGGAGTTGCAGGGAAAGACTGTCTTGCTCAGAGGTTGGGAGTGCACTGTCCTCTTTCCCCTCCTTTCTTTGTGACTATCTGGTCACGTAGGGAAGGAGAGTCCTAGACCTGAACTCTGCTGGTGGGAGCTTAGCCAGGTGTCTTCCTGCCGTCACCTGGTGTGTGCGTGTGCGTGTATGTATGTGTGTGTGTGTTGTGGCTGGGGAGGGAGAGCCCACCTACACTGCCCTTCCCAACAAGCGCAGGCCTAGGGGAGCCTTGTCCAGTCCCGTAGAGCCGCTGCTGACTTGCTCGAGGCCACACCCACGTGGTGCAGACGTGGGTTTCAGGATAATTCTGGCAGCCTGCTGAAGGTCTCAGTCACCTGGGTCTTACTCTGTAACATTTTTCGGAAGCCTTTTCTCAAAAGTTTGAGAATCACAGGCGTTAACTTTGGAGACGTAACTCAGTCACGCTGGTATTGTTAATGGGAGGAGACAAGGGTGGGACCCAAGTCAGGATCCCGGGTTTCGGCACCATTTACGTTACAGGAAAAACCCCGGTTCTTGTGGCCGACGCAGTAAAGAATAACAGATCTGCAGGTGTGTTGGCACTCAAGCAGGGTTTACTGGGGATGCGTTCTCGAGAAAGAGGATGGGCCTTGCCGAGGCGAGGGGGGAAAAGCACAGGTTCAGGACAAAGCAAGGCAGGGGCGGCAAGAGCGTCAGGTCGATTGTTCTGAGGGCTTACGTAGTTGGCGGGATGGGGTGAAGAAGTTACATGTTGATTGACAGGTAAAGGGGGTGCCAGCTTTCCTGGGGGGACGTGACTACCCAAATGTAGGTATGTGTGGGAATCTGTTAGCCCGAATCCTTATCTTGCTCCAGACTCTATATGTTCATCTTGTTGTAAAACAGATACGTGACAGGAGGCGGTTAATTAAAGTTGGGGCAGTTACCCAAAGTTATTTATGGGCTCTCTCTGTAAGCATTAGGAACTTCCTTGTAAAACAGATAGTGACCAGAGGCAGGCAATTAACCAAAGCTGTTTTCTGGGCTTCTTTGGGCACCAGGGACCCTCTCCCACATTCCAGGCCTTGGGATGAAAGCACAGTTTCAAGGCTTTCCTTCCCAGATAGTGGGAACAATACATAGAATTTCAGGGACTGCCCTCCTCTTATGTTAGACTGGTGTTTCCTGTGATGTCGGAACACCTGGCAACATCACTGGACCAGGCTCAGGCCTGCTGAGTTAGTGGGTGAGACACGTCTCCCTCCTCCTCCCTGCCTAAGTTTACTGTCCATTCTACCTGAGTGCTAAAAGGTGTTTCCTGGCAACCACGACCCTAGTCGCAGGCCAGCAATAGCAGCACAGTCTCAGAGTTCTTCCTGTGCCATCTCCTGCCTCTAGAATGTGTTACAAAACCCAAGTCGGCCAGGAGCTGAGCCTTGCCCTTGTTTTCATGGTTTTCTATGAGGAGCAAATCAGCATCTCAAGTTGCTTTGTGGCGAATTTTACTTAGCCCAGAGGAATGGACATTGAACTTGAGGCACCAGTTTCACTGATTCTTTTGCGTTCAGCTAATGTGTACTGAGGTCTGCTGTGTCTGATACTGTGCTCCAGTAACCCTGTGGAGTTAATATTATTATCCCAGTTGCAGATAAGGAAACTGAGGTCCAGGAAGGTTACATGACATGCTCAAGAAAATCAGACTAGTCAGTGGTGGAGTCCGGCTCAGACGCTGGGTCTCCTGACTTCTGATCTGGTGTGTTGGCTTTGTCACCACTGTCTTCGTTCCAGACCCGTGTGAGTTACACAGTCCCTGCCCGGAGTCCTTTCTGCGACAGAAGCTCTCTTGTCTCACTCTGGTAGCTGGAATTCCTACTGCCCCAGAGCAGCAGTTTTCAAATTCTTTCCAGAGCCTCAGGCCCTAGAAAGGTGCCTTAGGGACGGGAGGGGTTGGGCAGGGTGCTGGGCCAGCACCTGTGCAGCTTTGAATTAATCTGATTTTACCATTGGGCTTCTGTTTAAGATTTTGTGGTGGGGGGTTCCAAGGCTAAGCCAGAAAATTTGGCTGCAGGGTAGAGAGTGGGTGTGGCTGTTGGAGCCCTTGTCCCTGGAAGGCGGCTTTGCCCTCCTCCGGGGCCTGGAGCAGGCAGGACTAGCCCCCAAGGCTGTCTTCCTGAGGCCCTCTAGGAGGTCTCCTTAGAGTTGCACTTGAAAAGCTGGGGTTCTTGCCCTGGCTGGTGTGGCTCAGTGGGTTGAGCACTGGGCGGTGAGCCCAGTTTGATTCCTGGTCAGGGCACATGGCTGGGTTGTGGGCCAGGTCCCCTGCTGGGGGCGTGCAAGAGGCAACTTATCAGTGTTTCTCTCCCTCTCTTTGTTCCTCCCTTCCTCTCTCTTTAAAAATAAATACCACATTTTTCGGGTTATAAGACGCACCCCTCCCCCCATTTGGGAGGAGTAATGGTTGTTAATGGTGCTGTTGAGTTCTGTTTATATTTACATTGGTGAAATATTATGCTATTTATGTTATTAAATATTTTAGCACATTTTTTTGCTTCAAAATTTTTTTCCTATTTTCCTCTAAAACCTAGGCGCATCTTATGGTCCAAGAAATACGGTAAACTAAAAAAAAACGAAAAGAAACCGGGGCTCTTCTGTTGCTCCAACCTCAGGGGTCTGTCCTGGGGCTGCGATTAAGGTGGGGAGTTCTTTTTTTTTTTTTTTTTTTTTAAGATTTTATTATTTATGTTTAGAGAGCCAAGAAGGGAGGGAGAAACAGAGGGAGAGAAACATCAGTGTGTAGTTGCCTCTTGTGTGCCCCCTACTGGGGGTCTGGTCCACAACCCAGGCATGTGCCCTGACTGGGAATCCAAACAGTGACCCTTTGGTTCACAGGCTGGCACTCAGTCCACTGAGCCACACCAGCCAGGGCGAGGTGGGGGTTTTTCTATGCATCTCCCCAAGACTCCTCTGTGGAATAGTGTATCCGAAATTGCCCCAACTTTTGCGCATTCAGACATCTGACCCTTTCCAGGACACAGCAGGACCCCACTGAGGCACTGTTCTTTGGGCCCCTTATCACCTTCCTGTCCCCCAACCCCCCCACATAGTCTCTCGGTATAAGGTCCCCAGGTCTTAGTGAGCTCAGCTCCTGCCTGCCCTGGGCGTCTCCAGTGAGAAAGAAGAACGGGTTTTCTTCCCAGTCCTTTCCTTGCAGTGTGTGTGCCGGCGAAGCAGAAACAGGGCTGTGAAGGGGGTGGGGGGTGCTCATCTCCTCCTGCCCCCATCCACCTCCCTTCAGCCCCAGGCGAGCTGGGCAGGGGCACTGGGCCAGCCTCTGCCCGAGACCCTTCCTCCAGGCAGTCCCCCTCCCCGCTTCTTGCCTTCTGAGAGCTGTGTGAACCTGCTTTCTCAGGCTTGGCTTTGTGACCTCTGTCGGTGTCCGGTCCTCTCCCTTTCGACGTGAAAAAATGCATCTGGACTAGAGATGAAGGGGCCATTGTTCCAGCCAGCCCCTGCGCCGAGGGCAAACGAGACTTGTGAGGATGTGTGCTGACTCCTCTCTCCTGCCTGGACTTCACTCTCCCCACGAGAAGTGAGCTTCTCGCTGAGGGGTCGGCCGTGAGCCTGTGGTGGTCACCAGCTGGTGGTCCCGCAGGGCACCGGGGGTCACCTCCTTCCCCAGAAGCTCCGCTGGTGGCTGGGCGGGGGCCCACTTGGCTTTCCTTCTTCCGCAAGGAAAACGTGACCCAAAACTACACTCAGCCATAACCGTTTTCAGTTCCCTCTCCAGAAGCTCTGGCTTCCATACAACCATCTTCTTTGGCATTATTTTCTAAAATGTAACTTTATTTCTGTGATTTCAAAAGAAATTCATAATCAGTAGGAAAGAGCTAAAAAGCACAGGAAAACACAAAAGAGAAGAAAATGAATTCCACCATCCAGAGATGACCACTGTTTAAGTGTTGCTGTGTTTTCTGTTCTTTCTGTTCGTTTTTGTTTAACCCTGGGCCAGCTCTGAACATTCTCCTCTCAGGGTTAAGGAAGCTTTCTTTTCAAAGAACATTGAACTACTGAAAGTTAGAGCAGAAGGTGACTGAGGGTTGAGGACCCAGGTCCATAGGGCACCGACATGAGCCTGGCCACGGTTGACACCGACTGAGGCAGGCCCACGTCCGGGTCTCCTGGTTCAGAGTCCCATGTCTCCTGGGTCCTGCAGGCCCGCCTTCTTGAGGACACTGATGCCTTTGAGATTCTCAGAGCTCCAACACCTTTTTCCCTCCAGTCAGCGTTACTGACAGGTGCCGAGCTCGCGGAGAGAGCTCTGGGCGGACCCCTGGGTAGGTCTTCGCTGTTGTAAGAGGTAGAAGCTTCACACCTAACTGCAGGTGCTTCCCAGCTGCTCGTGCTGCCTTGGTCACCTTTAGCCTCGCCCTTGCTCAGAGACGCCTGTCTGGCGGCCAGGCTGTTTCTGATGGAGGAGAGGGGTTTTCACCCGAGCCCCGTTTTCGCAGGGGGGCCTTGGGCCTCCCCGCTCCACTCCAGGTCAGCGGGTGGACACTGGGAGTGCAGGCACTGGAGTCAACACTGGCTTGTGTCCCAGCTGTACCTCTCGCTGTCTTTGTGACTTGGCCAAATCACTTCACGTCTCTGCCTTAGTTTCCTCATCTGTCAAATGGGGGAATAATAGTACCTGACCCGTCAGGTACGAGTTAGATGCATGCACCTGACCCATAGTAAATGCTACCTAAATCTTTGCCCTTATTACCTGTCACTACACGTCCTTTCTTCTTTCCTCTGAGCTTTGTCTCCTCCAGCTTTGCTTCTTTCCCCCCGTCACTATACGTGATGACCTTCGGCTGATTTCGGGAGGTAGATGGCACTTACGCCCTAGAAGTTGCCCACCTGCCTCCATCTCCCAGGAGTCAACCTTCCTTCCTTCTCTGCAGCCTAGGGAGGCCTCTGCTTTGGGGGACCACCGCTCCCCAGACCAAGGTCCTTGCTGGGCCCTTCCTCACCCATGATGCTCCAGTGTCTCACTTTTTTCCCCTGCTGTCGCCCCCCCACACCCACCAGCCCTGCTATTGAAAGCATCTCTCTGTTAGTCACTCATACCCTCCAGTGATTAATCACTGCGTTATGCCATCCAAGACTAGCCACATCTTAAGCCTCACTAAAAGTAACTTCAGGAGAGGGGACCACCATCTCCCTGTTGGTGTCAGCACGGGTACGTCACCCCCTTCCCTGATGGGAGTCCTCGCTGCCCCCCATCCCCGCACCCCCTTCTTCTGCACTCCCTTCTTCTGCACTCCCTTTAACTAACCAGCGCCCCTTCCTGTGTTCCGGCCCTGCGGGTTCTCCGGCTGAAGCCAGCCTCTCTCCCCTCCCTTTCCTGGTTGCACCCCGACGTGACCGTCCGCTCTCACGTGGGCCCCCCCTGCTTTCTAAGGGCTTCCGAGTCCTACCTTGTCGGCACAAAGCTGCTCTGCATTTGTGGTGTAGAATGTGTGGGCAGACACAGCTCCTTTTCCGCTCTGGCCCTGCCCCCTCCCAGCGTGTAAGCCCCGCTGCCTCGAGCTCTGAAGCAGAAAGGAGGGTTGCACCAACCCCGCTGTCTCGTGAGAAGTAAACTGGTGTCTGCCAAAGGCTTAGCCTAGCGCTTGGTGTAGGGTAAGTGTGCAGCAGTCGCCGTGATTAATAAATACTATACATACCAATAATCAATAATGACACTCCTTCTCTCACGTTTGACCAGACTGTAGGGTACGACCCCATCATTTCGCCAGAGGTCTCGGCCTCCTTCGGTGTTCAGCAGCTGCCCCTGGAGGAGATCTGGCCTCTCTGTGATTTCATCACTGTGCACACCCCTCTCCTGCCCTCCACGACAGGTAGGTGTGGCCCTACCTGGCTGCAAAAGCCACAGACCAGACACTGGTCCTCCGGCATCGGACGGGAGGGGTGAGCCCGCAGGGAGTTCTCGGGTGTTTGGGTGAGCTGGGGCAGCATGTGTGACCAGTGGGCCGTGGACACTTGCCGGGGCCACTGCAGGCTGTTCTGGTGCTGGCCCCACGTGAAGCAACCATAGCTGAGGGACTTACTTCCAGCATGTTTCTAAACTGAGCCTGGGCCAGAGTCCCTGACAAGGGAGAGGTGAGACCAGAGAGGCTCTTGTCCCGAAGGAAGGAGGCCTGTGCAGAACAGCTGGGCGGGGAAGGGGATCTGGAGCTGGAACCCGGCAGTGGGGTCCTGGCACCCTCACGGCACCATCGCTGCAAGCAAGCTCTCCCCTCCCTCCCAGGCCTGCTGAACGACAGCACCTTCGCCCAGTGCAAGAAGGGGGTGCGCGTGGTGAACTGTGCCCGCGGAGGGATCGTGGACGAGGGCGCCCTGCTCCGAGCCCTGCAGTCTGGCCATTGCGCGGGGGCCGCGCTGGACGTGTTCACGGATGTAAGTCCAGCGCCAGCGGGTGGAGGGAGGGGAGAGGCAGGAGTCTGGGGGCTCAGGGTGGTGTGGAAGGCCTTTCCCGTCACGGTCTCGCAGGCCAAGGTAAAGGGGAGAAATGGACATATATATGTCAAAAATGACACCTTTGTGCTTGGCGGAGTCCTTGCGGAGTCTGGTCCAGCAACAGCCGTGTTGTCCTCTGCAGAACTTGAGTTTTAAACAAGGCCCATGGTCTGTCTCAGCTGTGGCCAGGTGATAACTTCAAAGACGGCAGCAAGTCAGTTCCGAGGTGGAGGACGTAGGGCGGAGAGAGAGAGGGTTTCGTGCCTGGTTCGGGTCTCTGATGAAGTGAATCCCACGTCTGGTCCACCCAGTGTCCACTGGGTTTCCTTTCCTTCCTCTCTGGGAGCAGGGGGGAGGGGGAAAGGAAGCCCCAGGACAGTGGTTAGATGGGTCCCCCACTGCCCGGGTGGGGGGGCTGCTCTCCCTAGGTTTCCCTCATCCACTTCCCGCCCACCCTGCCCTCATGGCAGACGGAGTGATGAAGGGTGCATTTCACTTGAATCTGGTGGCCTCTCCTAAACATCCGAGATCCAGGGAAGGGGCACGGGCTTTGGATGAGGCAGTGGGCATTGGCTGCACGTGTAACAGCCGTGTGGCCTTGGTGAGTTCCCGGCCCACCCTGAGACCCTGCAGCTCGTGGTGTCCGCTCCCTGCCCAGGGTGCACAGTGCACTGGGTTTGCATTCGTGGTGACCTTTCTCGGCTAGGCCGTGGGGTCCCTGACGGCGGGTGTGCCCCGCCCTCTCCCCAGCGCAGCACCTCGCCTTCCCTGCTCTCCTCGGCCTCTGCAGAGCACTCGCTGCCAGGCCCTGGGACTCACGGGGTGACGTGGGAGCCCGAGGAGCCCTAGAGTGGCCAGACGAGGCCAAAGTTACATCCCCAAGGGCAATGCTTTGTGCTCAGTGAGCAGAGGGGTGGAGGGACACCGGAGGGTGGGGTAGAGGCACCGGGCGGGCTGCCTGCCTGCCCTCGTGAGAACCACTGTGTGGCTCGCCTGCAAGGAGCGTGACGGTAAGGGTCATAAGGATGCAGTGAAGTGGGGGTTCAGGAGAGAGCAACAACAACAGTAGTTACCGCTGCTTCAGAACCTCTAGCATTACATCATGACGCTGTTAATGAGGTAGGTGGCACTAACCCACTTTATAGACAGGGAAACTGAGGCTCACAGAGATGGAGATTTGCCCAAAGGCACATGCAGATGTGGTCCCCGGCTCTGTCCACAACTTTGCTGTGACGGGGCGTCCATGAGAAAGTCAGTTATGGAGTCCAGTGACCGCCCAGACAAAATAGAAGTACAATAATAGAAGGCGACATCCCTCCCGGCTGGCTCCCCTCCGACTTCCCTCATGCCCCAGGGCAGTCCATGGCCATCAAGCAGAGGTGTCTCTTTCTGGGCAGGAGCCGCCACGGGACCGAGCCTTGGTGGATCACGAGAACGTCATCAGCTGCCCCCACCTGGGCGCCAGCACCAGGGAGGCACAGAGCCGCTGCGGGGAGGAAATCGCCGTCCAGTTCGTGGACATGGTGAAGGGGAAATCTCTGATGGGGGTTGTAAGTATCTGCAGGTGTGGTGGGGCTGGTGGTCCGAGGAGGGAGCGGGAGTCTTGGAGACAGGGATGGGGACAGCGGGGACGAGCCAAGGTGTGGTGCTCTGGGAGCTGCAGGTAAGGGATTCCACTGGGGTCCGCCTCTGGGTGGGGTGGCTGGAGCTGGCCTGCCCCTCGACCCTGCAGCCCAGGCCTGGCATCGGGTCCGCCTGAGGGACTGTAGCCCCGTGCGGAGATGGCAGCTCTTCCGGGGCCCAGCGTCCAGAGAAAGGCCCCTTTGTTCTCCATGCCCCTTGGGAGAGGGGGAGTGCCTTGGGAGAGGGAGGGCGGCTGGGGTGAGCGCTGGATGCCGTGGGGGCAGGGCGCGCAGTGGCCTGTGGAGAAAGCCCTGTGAGGGGGAGGGCACTCTCACCTCGGAGCCCTGAGCACTCCTTCCCTTGTGTCTGTGGTCATAAGCCCCTGGGTGGGGACTGCCCTGCCCCCCGATGACCTGCCCCGTCCTCCCACAAGTTTACTCAGTGCTCTAGGATTAGAGAGAGTGAGGGTGGGGCAGGGCCACCCTGATCCTACTGGCTGACCCTCCACGCAGGGATTTTAAGTGATAGGACAGAACTGTGGCAGGAGAGACACAGGCTACTTGGCTCGGCCCCTCCAGCCCTGGGTGGACAGCCCAGCACTGAGGGCCACCCTGTCCTACACGTCCTGTGATAAAAGTAAGGGAACAAGCTGCTGCCCTGCAGGAGGACCCCTCAGGGCCAGCTGGTGGCCACCACAGGACACTTGTCCTGTCTGTGTCTGTTGGCTCCTCAAGACAGGGCACACTTTCTCACTACTTGTGCACAACCGAGGCCTCTGAGTAGGGCTGTGCTGCCTGTGTGATGCTGTTCGGAGCCCAGACTGAGGTTTGGGCTGTGACCACGGCAGCCATCGTGGGCCTGGCTTCTCCCCTTCAGCCGTTTCTCGGGCAGGTTTCCGCCCGCGCTGTTGCAGCCCTGGGAGAGTGGCACGTTGTCGTTAGGAAGTGGTGGCATTTCAGCTTTTTGTGGAGGGACTGGCTCTAACACCAGCTCCCTCACGTGGAACCACACATGCCCCCATCTCTAGAGGTAAAAATCCCTTGGTCAAAATAGTTAAAAATGGGCAAATTTAACTCTCCACCCAAAGCAGCTGATGGTCTCAGGGTAGGCATTTGGAAATAAAGATATTTTGGTCGAGTAGAAACTGTGTCTCTCCCCGATTCTTCACTATGTCCTCTTCCATTCGGTTCTGTTCCAACCCTGGACACTGACTAACATCAGGGTTCGGCTGGAGCCCAAAGGCACCCGGCTTCCTGGAGCCTTCCTGCTGGCTTTCTAGAAAAGACTGAGCCTCCTTGTATTGGGCAGACCTGCCATGAGCACCCCCAGAGTTGGGCTCTGCGGGTGCTGCACAGAGGTCAGAATCCAGGTAGGGAGCCTGCTTCTAGAAGCTTCTTAGTTGCATACCTTCCTTCGCCTGCCACAGGCTCCCAAGCCACCCAGCTGTTTTGTGACACTTCGGCTCTGCTCCCAGCAGCTGGCCTTCTCTTGTCCCATCTCCTGGCTCACTGCTGCTCTTTTCTGGGTCCCCTGGAGAGGAGCGAGGGGAGTGCCGGGTGGGAAAGCCCTCACCAGGCTGCCGCCCACACGGCAGAGTCTTGGGGGAAGCCCTGTCTTCTTGGTCATTTCTGACATCTCGACGCTGCCTTCTAATTCCCTGCAGTTACATTGTTACGAAAACGGGAATGCAAGCGTCCAGGTTTTCTGTTCCCCACGTCTTGTAGCAGCCTGTCGATTTCTGCCAAACCTAGGTTTCTAGTTCAATCCCTCTTAGGTGGTTCTTTTTACAAGCTGTCTCCCGAAAGTGGCCAGTGCGTAACTCGGAGCCAGAGCCTCTGGAACCACAGAATGGGGTAGGAGTGTTGACCCAGGGTAAGCTGGCTTTGTTGCCCACCCCCGGTGGGGGTCCAGGTGGCTGGACCCCAGACTTACCACTGAGGAGGATATGTGGTTTCCACCTCCTTCAACTGCCCCACGTGCCTGCAGTGGGCTTCACAGGGGTCCGAGTTTGAAGAATGATGGAGTTGTGAATCCATCCAGTTTTATAAATTGTGTTAATTTGGTCAAAGTGTTGAATGACAATGTAAATACTTCCCTTTTTACCAAAAAAAAAATATCAAGATGCAAAGTGAAAAGGAGGAAAGCATATTAGGAATGCCACCCAGAGAGACCTAGCCCCTCCCGTGTCTAAGTGACGGGGGTGTTGGGGGGTGGGGCTGGCTCCATTCCGGGAGGGGGAGATGCCCCCCTAATCCCCACCCCCTTCTGGCAATTTGGAGTGGCCGTGGCCTTGGATGCCCTTTTCTGTAGCTCTCCTTAGCTGTGGCAGCAAGTGGTGATCTTGCTGTTGGCTGATGGCAGGTGTCAGACCCTAGGCACCGAAAGCCAGCAATGGACCTTGTTTGGACAGGTGTGCCCTGTCCGACCTCTTCGATCCTCAGCCCTACCTCCTGTCTCTGCAGGTGAATGCCCAGGCCCTTACCAGCGCCTTCTCTCCGCACACCAAGCCTTGGATTGGCCTGGCAGAGGCTCTGGGGACACTGATGCGAGCCTGGGCTGGGTCCCCCAAAGGGACCATCCAGGTGGTGACGCAGGGTGAGCTGGGGACACTGCAGGGGGTGAAGGACAAGGGCGTGGGCTCTGCACTCCACTCAGTCTGCCTGCTGCAGATCAGACAGTGAGGGACTTGGAGGTGGCCCTGGTCTTGGGATTCCATGTCTCACATTCTGGGTGTGACTTAAACCTGCTACTGAGTCGAGACAGGAGAGGAGGGAACCAAAAGTCATTGGGAAATAGACTTAATTTCCTCAAATCATGTTTGTGCAGTATTTTAAAGGTGTGCATGTTTGGGGTGCAGGAAAAACCCCCATAGAGACAGTTTCATATGAGGCTCAGTGGGATTGGTGGCAGGAGTCCTGGATGTCATTCTGGTTTTGACCTGTCACGAACCTGCCGTGTGATTTTCCATCTCTGAGCTGTGAGTTCCTCCATGTGTGAAGTGAGAGCCAGGGTGTGTGTGCCAGATGAGCTAGTGGGGACATTCTGTGCTCAGTGACAGACTGGCTGATGGCCTCGGGCATTTATTTGTTCAGCTGTGGCTTGGGAGCAGAACAGCGCCCCCTGTCAGCCCATCAGTGACTGAGCAGGCTCCAGCCACCTTGGCAGTGGGTCTAGCCCTCTGCAGATGTGCTTGAGAGACCAGAGAGGTGCCCAGTCCCCTAAATCTTGCAGAGGCTGGCCCTCCCCATTGATGGTTGGGTGCGGACTCTCTTGGGGAGAGACTGGAGTTGGGGCGGGAAGGCCCAGAGCATTGTGGGTCCTGGGCAAGGCCCCAGAGGCAACAAGACGGGGAACGGGACCCAACCACTTTGGTCACCCCTTTCTTCCTCCATTCCTGAGGCCAGAAGGGGTGGGGTGAGAGCAATACATTTTTCAAGTGTCCTCTTGGAGGATCCAGGCAGGCCAGGGTGGCCAGGCCACGACAGGTATGTGAGGGCACTGGATTTGGGCTGAGTTTTTGAGGAGTTTTTAGACGGGCTGAGAGTGTCCCAGGGTCCTGACCTGGACGGGGCCAGGCCTGCTGACCCACGGTGTCTCCACCCCCAGGGGATGCAGGGCTACCCAGGCAGGCCAGCCTCGGGCCCCCTGCTGTGCAGTGAGGAGCCTGTGGCCCAGCGCTGGGTGCTGGGCTCCCCTGCCCCTCCCATGTTGCTCAGTAAACAGTGACCTTACAGTGGCATCTTTTTGGTCCCCAGGAACATCCCTGAAGAATGCTGGGAACTGCCTAAGCCCTGCAGTCATCGTCGGCCTATTGAAAGATGCTTCCCAGCAGGCAGATGTGAACTTGGTGAATGCCAAGCTGCTGGTGAAGGAGGCTGGCCTCAATGTGGGTGCCCACCTGCCCTCCCTCCATCCCGTCAGCACTGCCTTTCTCCTCCCCTTCCATCTACAGAGCGGGCTCACAGCTCTGCTCCGTGGGCGGGGCCCTGGGTACAGTGCTGCCTTTGACACTGGGTGCCTGTGAGAGGTGGTGTAAGTTAAGTCTCCGTCTGTAAAGTGGGGATACCACCTGACTCCGAGCATTGCTATGTGTGACTAGTGTGTGTGAAAGTGCTGTGTGAGCACATGCTGTGACAGCACCTCATTTCTCAGCCGAGGAAACGGAGGAACCAGGCTGCTTCTGGCTGGAGGCTGGGAGTGAGTCCAGCGCTCAGCCTCTGACTCCGCCCAGTGCTGCATTCACCATGGAACGGGTTTCTGGCTTAGCTTGCAAACTCTGCAGGAACCTGTGCACCCTCTTAGCCTCTGCTGCCCCTGTGGCTTTTCTTTGGCATCTTTCCCTCTGGTTCCCTTTGTAGATCAAAGTCCGTGTTTCTCAGCCAGTGGGAGCTGGCAGAAACAGTGGGAAGTGGGGCTCTCGTAGCCCCCCTCTCCACCCCTGCATTCCAGTCAGGCCACTGGTTGTGTATGGGAAGCAGTGAACAGGAGGGGCTAGACTGAGTCCCCCTCCTGGCAGACCTGCAAACCCCGGTCCTCACAGCCCCGCCTCCCCCTTTCCTCCCTTGCTCCTCCCCCTTCCCTCCAAGCATTACTTGTACCTTGTGAGAGCCACTGACTGGACTGTCCCAGGAACCTGTTGTTCAGGGGCTCAAGGCTTAGCCTATTGTCCCTCTCCCCCTGCCCTGAATTGCTGACCCTTACAAATCGGCCGTGGGACCGAGGGGGAGGGCGGGTGCGATGCAGACAGCAGACCCAACTGTATCTTGTCTCCTGCCTTCTCTCTGCAGGTAACCACCTCCCACAACCCTGCTGCGCCAGGAGAGCAAGGCTGTGGGGAGTGCCTCCTGACTGTGGCCCTGGCAGGTGCCCCCTACCAGGCTGTGGGTTTGGTCCAGGGCACCACCCCTGTGCTACAGGCTCTCAACGGCGCTGTCTTCAGACCGGAAGTGCCTCTCCGCAGGGGCCTGCCCCTGCTGCTGTTCCAGGCTCAGCCCGCCAACCCTGCCCTGCTGCCCGTGGTGGTTGGTGAGCAGGGGCCCACGGGGCTGGCCAGTGTCCTGAGCCAGGGGTGGTTGGTTGGGGCAGGGGGTGTCCTTTCCTGGGATTGAGTTCCATAGACCTTCGAGTCCTTCAGCTCCTCTCCGGCCTTGGGGCATCTCTGGGTCTGCAGAAGACATAGGGTCTGTGGGGGGGTTACTAGGACACTGGGAAGCAGATACGGAGGTCAGAGGGAAGTACCTTACCTGAGGTTGCAGGGCAGCGTGCCCACAGGGCAGGGCGGCAGGGGTTGGGCTTCAGAGCCCCTATTGACTGGGCTGCTCACCATGTGAAGCGCACAGTGGGTGGGGACCTGCTCAAGGAGCCACATCCCAGGAGCTCAGCCGTGGAGGGCCGGTTTCCTTCTGACTGCAGCCAGCCTGCCGGGCATCCCCACCTGCCCCAGTGCTGTGGCGTCCCAGCTTCTGGGAGCTGTAGAGCACTTCCTGGCAGAGAGAGTCCTCAGAGGTCGTTTCCCCATCTTGCCAGCCACCTGGAGGAACTTTCCCTTGCTTTCCTCTCCGTTGGTCTGGGCGAAGCGGGCAGCCTACAGGTCAGGCCGTTGCACTAGTGTGTGCCTTCCTGCCTTGCCTCGTGGTGAGGGAGTTCTGAAGCCTCTAGGACAGCGAGGGAAGCTTCAAGGGTGTTCCCTTGCTCGGCTCTCTGCGTCCGACACCGTCATCCTCCGTTGCAGCTTGGATCACAGCAGTCCGAGACCCCCAGCCCCTCGCTTCTCCTTCCTCGTGCCCTGTGCCAACCAGGGGTTTTGTCTTCCCAGGGCTCCTGGCAGAGGCAGGCGTGCAGCTGGTGTCCTACCAGACCTCGGTGGTGTCAGATGGGGAGACCTGGCACGTCATGGGCATCTCCTCCCCGCTGCCCAGCCTGGATGCCTGGAAGCAGCACGTGACTGAGGCCTTCCAGTTTCACTTCTAACCTTAGGACTCACCAGGCCCAGCCTCGGGGGCTTCTCGACCACTAGCGGGAGAGCACGTGCCTGGGGCTGACACTGCCTCTGTGGTCTGACCCCTGTAGCACAGCAATAACCACCTAGTAAAGAGCCCACCCCGTCTCTTTGTCTTTGTGTTGTCATTACTCACAAGAGCCACTAGGAGGCGTCCACGGGCTGGCTTTGGCCGCAGGAGGCTGGGGCGTGGGGCGGAGGCTGTAGATGGGCAAGCTGCAGGCATGGGTGCAGGTGCCCCAGAGGGGATCTCCCTCCTGCCTCCCAGGTTTCAGATCCCTTCCATCGGGGAGTATACACACACAGAACAAACAGGTGATGTGCTTTAGAGGAGCACGGCACCCCAGGCTTCTGCAGAAGTCTGCACCTGGTGGAGGGACCGTACATGCACAGGTCACTGGGAGCATTGAGCAAGGAGCCACAGCTGGGGCATGTGACCTCTGCAGAGCCCAAGGGAGGGAGCAGTCCAGCCAAGGATGGTTTCTCTGAGACGTTTGAGAGGATTTCATGGAAGGAAGAAAGTGTGAGCAAGGTGTGGGGCATGAGAAGATCAGGCGAGTTTACAAAGCCAGCTCCGTGTGGGTTGGACAGTATATCATTTGATGTTTTTTTAAAGATGATTTTCAAGGCAGATGACAGAATGGAGCTCCCTGGTCCTGAGGGTTTCACCTTTTGAGGGTTTTCCGTTAGTAGGGGATGAGGCATCTCTACTTTGTGCCCGGCAACATCTCTTTGAGACTGCTGCCCAGGTTTAAAGCCTGCACAGGGCATCGATGGGCATGGATAGGAGCGAACCATCCACCTGGGCCTCCTCCCGGCTGTGGTGGGCTAAAGGGCGGCAGGAGGGCTAGCACCGGGAGCCGCTGTGCTAGCTTCGGCAGTGAGCTCAGAGGACTGGCACGTCACCTTGCTGCAGGATCGTCACCTTGGTGCAGGGGATCCGGGAGGGGATGGGCCAGGACAACACCAGGAAGGTTGGCTTTGAGTGACTACGATTTTTTTCAACACAGTGTTTTAGGGGAGTAATGGAGGCAGTTGGTGAGGCTTGTTCTTCTACTCCTGTGCCTTTGAGCAGATAACCAGGTCTGTCTTTTGCAGAGAACTCTTTACACTAAAGAGCCTTCCCCTTGACCTTGTGACTCTCAGCCAGGTTTGGATGGGGTGTCCTGACTCAGGCCACCTACCCCCTCCCACTGAAGAGAGATCTGTGCACCACGTGGCGTCTGGTGAGAGGTCACTTGGAAAAAACAGGCAGGGATTGATGAAATGAAACATCGAGCTTGGCCTCTTCCCTCAAAACTCCCTAGACAGACCATATTCTGTGCTAAGGTGGCCAGGACAATCCTGGAAACCCGAATTACATGAGCATCCCATGGACCCTTCCTAGATGTGAGTGGCACACCCAGGCATGGGGCAATTTCACTGCATTGCCCTGTTTAGTGACCACCCACATAAACGCTCCCAAATTAAGGAAGCAAAATTATTAAAAACCCAGCTAGTGACCCACAGGAGGCGCTGTTTGCTCTTCTGTGCTGCTCTGCAGTTTGTGGTATCTGTACTGCCTGACCTTGGAGTGGAAGACCACAGCCAGAAAGTTCTCATAAGCCCAGTGACGGAGGCAGCAAATTCTGGGGGTGGGGGTGGGGGACAGGCCTCAGAATTCTGGGACGCTGAAATTTAGAAGTGTGTGCGTGTGTGCGTGCTCAGTGTGCCTCCTAGAGACCCCAGGGTCTGGCAGCAGGCTGGGTGGGCCGCTCTCCACATCTGTTTTACCATCACATTCAAGTGTTCTGGCTTGGGTAACGTGTATAACATGGCTCGATGTCCTAGTCTAGGAATCACTTCCTCTTTCCTGCTCTGGGTCCGTGCCCCTGGTTGATGTCTTGCCAACACTAGGAAGTTCTTTCTCTGCATGTTAGCTGTCCTCGAGTGAAAGGGCGATGGGGCGACTGGGAAATCATTCCCTCCTAGATGACCCTATGCAGGGGGAGAGGGCTTTGTTTGGAGCCGGTAGGAGTCTGCATTGATGACATCTGCCCCAGAGTGGCCAGAGGGAGGCCTAGGGCTCAGGGACAAAGTCTGAAGAAGGAGCACTGAAGGCAGTGGGAGCCTCTCTCTGTGTCAGGGTGGCAGTGATCGGTGTCATCCTGAGAGCCCTGAGTTGAACCAGGGCTGATCCCCAGCAGGCGTGCAGGGGCATGGGCAGCCTCCATTCAAACCGGCCAGCACCCTGGTAGCCTCATTGTTAAATATTTTTTACATCAGCCCCGTGCTTTGTCCAAATGACTGCTGAGTGGAGGCTGGTCTGGCCCCAGCAGCAGGTACTATGGAAGGTCTCGGTTGCTGGGGCTGATGGAGGTAGTTCAAGCATCAAGAGCCCCCAGTGAACTACAAAGGCAAGTCCCCGAGTCTAACCTCAAGAGGGCAGTTGAATATGGGTTTTCTCCCGTGGCCACTGGCACTACTTGGAATATCTCAGGCCCCCAAATGGAGGGGAGCAGGCAGCAGGGGTTAGCTGCAGCTTGATTCACAGAGCTGGAACTGCACCTGGGCACCTGGGGGAGAGCCTGGGACGGGAGTCAGCTGATGTTCAAACTGTGGTTTATCTCGGATTTTCTGGAGCCTGTTGGGACACGAACAGCCTTGGGCAAAGAGCAGAGTAGGCGGGCCCAGCACCTCATTTCCCTGTGTCCATTGCCCCATTGTCCCTGGCACCCCCAGGCAGCCCTGCCTCCCACCAATGGGAACAGTCTCTCCTCCAAAGTGCACTTACTCGTCAGGGAGGCTGAAGAAACTTTTTTTTTTTTTTAAAGATTTTTAGTTTATTTTTAGGAAGGAAGGGACTGAGAGAAACATCAATGTGTGGTTGCTCCATATATCCCCCACTGGAGACCTGGCCTGCAACCCAGGCATGTGCCCTGACTGGGAATTGAACCAACGATGCTTTGCTTCGCAGTCCAGTGCTCAGTCCACTAAGCCACACTGGCCAGGGCTGAAGAAACTTTTTAAAAGGAAACAAATGATAAGAATTTGTCGTCTTCTCCCTCCTTCCCGGCCCCTCCTCAGCTCAGCCCCCACCTCCCCAAGCCATGGCAATTTTGTAAAAGAATCTTGAAACAAGCAGTGCGGTAGCCCAAGGTATACAAACAACCCTCTCATGGAGAAATTTCCTGCTAGGTATCAACAATACCTATTAACCTCTGCCCTGTGTTTATTTGTTCAGATAACACTGGTAAAGAGAAGGAGCCTTGATCTACAGGCTCTGGGCAGTTACTTATGGCCCCTGTCGCTGGCTGTCCTCTGTGGGGCATCTTTAGATCAGGGAAGGAAGCTGGGGATCCAAGTGTTTGACTCCCCACCCCACCCCCCATGTTGCCCCAGAGCCTCTCAGAGAACAGAGTGGATGGGGATTGGGGGCCTGGGCGGTGTGTGCTCAGCAGTTGTTCTGCAGTGGGGGAGTCCCAAGGTCAAGGTCCGGAGGGGGCCCTGCCAGCTGGCACCAGGGGCTGGGCAGGCTTCTCTGCATGGCAGCCAGTGTGAATTTTTTTTTGTTCTGGTTTCCAGGAAATAGAAGAACTGTTTCCTCCTTTTCTCTTTTGAGCATCTCATTTCGGGTTTTTGCTTGTGATTTTTGTTTCTGTGCACAGTTGGGGCTTGGTTGCCTCTCTTGCCTTTTACTTTTATTTCTTTATTATATAAATTTCAGGTGCACAACATGCATTAGAATTCGACATCTGTATACACTACAAAGTCATCACCTCCCAAAGTCTAGTTGTTTATTTTATCTCCACCCAGGGACATGTTTTTCATCCCTTTTTAGAGAGAGAGGGATGGAGAGAGAGACAAACATCTGTGCGAGAGAGAAGCATCGACTGGCTGCCCCCCGCACAGGCCCAGACTGCGAAGTGAACTCAGACCTGGGTATGTTGCCTTGATGAGGAATTGAACCCACAAATTTTTGGTTACCGGACGACAGTCCAACCAACTGAGCCATGCTGGCCGGGGCCGAAGTCTAGTTCTTATCTAAGGTCGTGCAATGGATGCCCTTCACCTCTTTCTTCCTCACTTCTCTATCTTTTTAATGGTGTTATATTAGCTTAGTACCAGGTATAAAATTTAGAAATTCACAGAAAACTGAAGGAAAGAATAAAGACAACCGCACAGAGATTTAGGAATAACAATAAAAACAAGCTACAATGGATGATAGGCAAGTTATCCGGATCCTGGAGACAACTGATCTGCTGCATTTCTGGAGGTCAAGGCCAGGCCTTTTCCCCAGCCCTCTTTTTCACAAAGGGCCCCTGACCACAGAGTCACAAGCCTGTGACGGTGACTGCAGCAGGAAAAGGCATGAAGGCCCCACTGAGGGTGGCCGTCACTTGCCAGGGCTTACAGGGCTGGTGCGTCCAATCCATCTGTGTACCAGCTGTGAGTGGGTTGTCGTTTGTTTTTCTTTATATGATTCTTGGGCAAAAGCTCTGCTACTGTATTTTTCCCAGGGACTGCTCCACAGAGCTGTAGAATTTAAAGAAACAATAAAAGGACACTGAATGGTGAATCTCATCCATGGCAGCCCCACCCACCATATCTGCTTCTTGCAGAGGTGGGGCTATGCGTAGGGCTCTCCTAAACTCGTCCTGAAGTCTGGGGTGTTCCACCCTGCCCACACCCCCAGCTTCAAGCCCTGACTCCTGCGGGGCCTAGGACCAGTGCTGGGGAGCCCAGGCCGGGAGGCTGGCAGAGTCCCCGGGACGCAGTCTATCTGGGTGGAGAGCAGGCCAGGCAGGCTGGGCAGTGCGGAGTCCGCTAGAGCTCTGCAGAGCACTGCTGGGACTCAGTGCTGTTTCAGCTAACACCTCACTGGTGCGGGTTCATTCCGTGTGAGTGATCATCAGGAGACAAGTCCAGGAGCTGCGGCTTTTCCCTTCACGGGGACCATGCTGCCTAAGAGGTTTGTTGGCCAGGAAAGGAAGGAGCTGGACCTCGAAACTCTCCCTTCAAAATCCCACATTTCATCCCCCCTCTCTCTCCAAACACACCTTGAAAAACCCAGATTTTTCTCTCTCTCCCTCCCTGCCTCTCTCCCCTGCCTTTCTTTTCCTCCCCTGCCCCCTCGCTGACGATTAAACTAGCTTGACGCACTTAACAGCTCCCTCTTTGCCACGGACTCTCCCTTAAGAAACGTATTTCAAACAAACGAGCAAGCCAACAAACGACTCTGTGGCAGTATCAGAATCTGGTGAACCTGCTTACTGAACCTGCCTTCCCAGCACGCCCTGCAGCCCCCAGTCCGCCGGCCTGGCCCCTGGCAGCCCAGCTGTTCAGCAGCCCAGCCTCAAAGGTCTGACAGCCAAGCACTGAAAGGCCCACCGTGGCGGGGAGTGAGCGGAGGGGCCCCCTCAGCCCGAAGTTTCCCTGCTTCATCCCAGTACCCCTTCACCTGTGGACTCCTACCTCTTGGTCTCCTGCTCCACACCTTGCCCTGGCAAACCTTTTTATTCTTCCCCCTTCATCCACCAAAGGAGCAAAACAAGAAAAACACCAGAGAAATATGGAGGAAGTATTTGGGCAGGGGACTGTATTTATCGAAATGGGAAGTTTGTAAAAGAAACAGCTTCTCACTTTCTGCTTATCTTACCAACTTGGAAGATAAATTAAGGCCGATAGCTGGTCCATGAACTACAAGACTCTAGTTTCAAAAACTTGGTTTTCCTTTAAAAAGTATCTTAAAGAATTCTCCAATCCCTCCTTTAGCCTCAGTCCTCTTCCATTAAATTCTTCTCTCCTGAAGACCCCGTTTCTTTGTGAATCTCCCCACCACACTGGCGCGTACCTTTCCTGACCTTACCCCTTTGGGGTACCAAGTTCCGTGGGATCCTGGTCACAGTCTGTTCCCCCTTACGGGTGCTAATTTTATTTTATCAAGCTTCTAGGGGAGCTTCCTATCATGAGCAGATCAGATAAACAAGTAGACTCTTCCCCCCCCCCCCATTCAGGATTTAAGAATATGCTTGTTCCCTGTGCTTTTGGCTTGCCAGGGCCAAGAGCCCTAAGTGTTTTCTTCTGTCTTCATAGTACAAACTCCCCACCTCTGGTCATTTCAGGAGCCACACCGCTTCCCGGGTCTAGTCACACTGTCTGAACTGCATCTGCCTCTCTGAGGAAAGGCTTTCTTGCCACCAGGCCTGCAACATTTCACTCACCACCATCAGACTGGACAGCGGGCATACTTCCGGCGATACAGCTCATCCACTCTCTCCAGGTACCAGGTGCCTGGGAAAAGGTTCTTTGTGCCTCCAGGGGGTGAGAAATTCACTGTGGAATGAGGACAAGAGGCAGCACTCAAAAAAGGCTATATGCGGCTGGGGAGGGAAAAATAGTAATAGAGACACCTACAGCTTCATGGTAGTCCTCTCCTGGCTGTGCAGCAAAAGGTGTGAGGTCATCTGCTACACACCCAGCAGAGCTCTGGACCAGCAGAAGGACCAGCAGCAGCCATCTTGGATCTAGCACTTCAGGCTCAGCTATTAGAAATTTTATTATAGCACTATGACACTTCCCTACAGGAAACATCAGTTGGTTGCCCGCATCAGTGCGTTGCCTCTCTCATGTCCAGCCAGGAGCAGCCTGCAACCCAAGCACGTGTCCTGACTGGGAATTAAACCAGTGACCTTTCGATTTTCATGCTGGCGCTCAATCTACTGAACCATACCAGCCAGGGTAAACTTGTTGTGATTTTAGAAATGAGACAACTGAGAAGTAATTTTCCCAAAGATAAAGAGCTTGTGAGTGTCACAGGTCAGTGTACATTTGGATATTGAGCTCCAAAGTCTGGGCTCTTTCAGTGTTAGCTGGATGGCATTCTCAAAGACCATACCCCTGGCTTCCATGGGACCACACTGGCCAGTACCCTGTTTTGGGTGGTTGGCTACAGTCCATACCAAGAAGCCACATGTTGCCTGCTACCTCTTCCCAACTCTGTCACCTGCTTCCCTACTCAGTCCCTGCCCCTTGACACCTAACATATCTTCTCCCAGTCATATCTCAGAGACTGCTTCACCTTGGCTCACCGTATTCTAGACTTCTGATGCATCCCTGACTGTCAGATCCTGGCAGAGAATCTGGGGAAAATTGCCTTCTTCTTCTCTCTTCCTGCCTTTGTCTTACCCTTGTGGTAGAATTGTTCTCTTTGGTCCATTATTGCAGTGAACTCCTCAGCAGACACGCGCTTCCTGGAGGCAAGGCGTTTTGGCAGGTCTGACATACTAGATACCAGCTTTTCTAGGGGGGAGCCTGGAAAGCAAAAACAAGACTGAAAAACCTGCTTCATTGTCATTGTCACCGCTACCAATCACCAATCTAGCACAGGCTTTGTGGGAGCTCAAACCCTGGAGAAAAGTACACTGTTTAGTGTGTGGCTTAGACTGCCAAGAGACGAAAAAGGTCAACAAACACGATGCTAGCAGAAGGTAAGGGAGGACACGCTCATTTAGTTGAAGTGGATGTGCTCCTTTTGTTACATTTGTCCTAAAATAATCAACAACTATTGACTGGATATCTCAAACCCACCTACTTCTCTTTAACGAGCTGCAACCAAGCCGTCATTACTCTTGCCTGGACTGGTTTCCCATATCTGCCTTCGTTCCTCTTCAGTCTAGTCTCTCAGCAGCAGCCTGGGAAGTGCTTCGATTGCATAAATTAGACATACTCACTCCATTGCTCAAATCCCTTTAGGGATTTCCTTTGCTCTTAATCAGACTGGGAGCCTCAGTGCTGGTGAAGCAGAAACTCGTTCCTTTTACCAGATGCGTTTTGCCAGAAGTGCCTGCTAGAAAGATGGGACCCACCTGGAGAAGCGTCCTGGGACACTTGAAATGAAAAGAAACTGGCTGCCAAGCCAGAGCCATAGGAAAAGGCACCAATCCTGGAGCCAGCCAAGTCCTGGGCAGAATGCCTGCAGGGAAAGAAATCAAAAGCTAGAAAACACATTGGCATCACATTCTGTGCTTCTAATAAACAACCAACCTATCAGCCCAATGCACTGTGCCTCTCACAACTGGAAATGAGCTCCCAGCACTCTACACAAAGAGCGCCTTTAGGACCCTGGGAATAAGCCCAGAAGGAGAAAAATGTGCCAAGAAGAGAGCAGATAAAATCCAAGACATAGAAGGCACAGTGAACGTAACAACATTTCAAGCTGGAAAAGGAGCTTTCCACCCCCCACGAGGACAACTGGAGGCCAGCGAACACTAAAGGCATCTCCAGATGGACCACTGGGACACCTTTGGGCTTCCACGGTGACTGGTGATGCTTCAGCCCTTCTAACTCTTTCACCATCCCCTCATTAGTAATAATTTTGTCGGTGTGTGTGTGTGTGTGTATGCATATCTCTCCTATAGTGTGTGCACGTGCTATAGTACAAGTATTTCCTTCAAAAACCCATAAAGTAGAATGTCAATAGAAATAACCACTAACATTTGAGCATCTGCTGAGCACAGCAGTCTTAATTGCTTTAGACATTTAGCACTCATCATCAGGACCCTAGAAGGTACATACTGCTGTTGTACATATTTTATAGATGGGGAAAGTGAGGCACGTAGAGGTTGGGTATTTTCCCTAGGTCAAAGCTAATGAGTGATAAAGAGATTTGAACTTAGGTTGTAGGATCTAAAGCTGGACTCTCTTAGCCACTATATTTTACGAGGTATAGCAGTTTAAATGGATGAGATAAAAATATACACAAAATTTCTTCTATTTTCTTGCTGCATCAAGTAGATCTTGTACATCCCCTGATGATATATGAACTTCACTTTGGAGATGACTATTTAATACTGACTGTAAACCTCTAATACTTACCTTTAAAACAATTTTCTTTCATCTTTCCCTCTCTCCCTCCCTCTCCCTCCCTCCCTCTCTTCCTTCCCCCCGCAAAAAAAAAGAAAAAAAAATCTGAAGCAGCAGAGGAACCAAACTCGGTTGACCCCTCAGACCAGACGCAGTACTCACTGGGACAGAAGTGAGGCTAGACACCCATACAGGGACGAGGTGTACGTATTCCCGTTGTACGTGGAGAAGTAAAGGGAGGCCTTGGTTTTCCTGTTGAAAATGTCCAGGGAGGCCTTTTGCAAAGCTTTTTCAAGCTCCTTGTTGTCGTAGGTGTCTTCCAGCTTTAGCCCCCTGTGAAACAGCCAGAGCAATAGGCCAGGTGAGCGACCGCAGGAGGGGAGGGTGGCAGCGAGGAGAAAAGAGATGCTTCTGGAGAGAAGACCCTTGGGCACGTGTTTTTATTGTAGAATATTTAGAAATACAGAAAAGTGCAAAGAAGAAAATCTCACTAACATTCCTGCCATTCAGAGAGAGCACTTAAGTCATATTTTTCTTGTGGAATCCATCCCTACTTTCACACAGTTTATTGGGATATAAAATCATGCTTGCATTCTGTTTAGTGTGCCTCTTTCACAGTTTTCTCTATACATTAAATTGCTCTTGCAATATTATTTTTAAAGGCTGCAAGAATGGACCGTGATGGGATTGTCCCTACGTTGGCCCATTTGCCCATTCCTGTCCTCACCAGTTAAAATACTACAACAAAAAGTCACATGTTCTTTTAAACATGTGAAACTGTTTAGCTAAAAGCTATGTACACCGTTAAGCCCTTTGTTTCATGATTTCCTACTGCTCCCCCAAATCCTTGTATCAGTTTATACATCTACCATCTCCCATGCTCCCACAGCCCCGTCGGTTCTGGGTATTCAAATTTTAAAAAGCTGCATAAAGAACATGGTCACTTATTTAACTTTGTTATAGTGAGCATGCTCATTGAAAAACACGATTGTGTGTATTTCTTCTTTGAGGAAATTTCTTATTCACATCCTATGCTCAGTTTTCTACTGAAGTGTTTATCTTATTATCAACGAGATTTTCTTATATTAAAGATATCAGGCTATTATCTTCAGTATATGTTAGAATATTTTTTTCATGGAGCAGGTTTCATAAGCAAAGTTTGTGCTAATTTGAGTGTTTTGGTTAGTGGCAGGGTTAGCAGTAGTAGTAGTGTGTAATAACGGCAGATGCTGGTAGCATATTACAAAACCTGAATAGTTACCAAGAAGAAAGGGAACATTCTCCTCTTAGTAGGAACTCTCTGTATTGAAGATTCTTCTTTTCCAAATATCTTGGAGTAATGCATCAATAAATGCCATTCTTCCTGCTGTAATGACCTCTAAGAGGGAGAGCTAGGCTACCTTGATTTCATAGATGGGTAAATTGAGGCAATAAGCCAGACATTGATGAGGTCAATGGTGAGTGAGAATGGACCAGATGCTCCCTGAGTTGCTGTCCTGTACTGAGATGATTTGTTTCTAGGTGTTTCTGTCCATACAGACTGTGAGAGCTTCTAGGCAGAGATCATGGAGACGCATTCGTTCTTGTGTCCCTAGAGTTTGAATGATGCCTGACACATAACTGATGTCCATGGGATGTTTATTGACTGAATGAAAGAGCCACACTCTCTCTCCTTTTTCTTATTCTCTGAAGCTTCTCACAGCCACTTGACCCAGAGGTGCCGGCAGCCCCTCTGCACTCCTTGAGATAAAAGGCGGGGGACCCTACGTAGACAATAACCCAATAACCCAGGTAAGGCTCGATGTCATTTCTATTATGTTGGAAGAGTGTCTTTTCTTCCCCACAGGAGTGGCTGGTGGCCAGACTCAAGGTGTGAGGGAGCTCCCTCCTTCCTCACCGCTGATGAGCCTATATCGTCCCCACAGAGAGAACTCACCTGAAGGCCTCCAGCCCCTTGTAGTGGCTGATCTGTGTGTCGTTACTGGCAGACAGGAAGTCATTGAACATCAGGCGAGCCAGGGATTTCTGGGTCAGCTTGCAAAAGGGTGTGTGGAAGATCATGAACTGTAAATCATCGAGAGTGAAAGGTCGGTCGGTGCCAGCTGGAGGAAGAAGTATGAAGACAAGGATGCGGCATGATGGGTAGATGAGCCACTTAGACCTTCGCTCCCAGATCTAACTGTGCAGAAGGATGCTGGGTCCTGCCTCCAGCAAACACTCTTAAGGTACAAGCATTTCACTAAGACCCTACTTATAAAGAAAGAAGGGAAGGAAATGAATAGGTTCTCCTTCCCTACTATTGCCAACCTTTATGACTGGCGATTCCTCCAAGTCAACCTTGTATTCTGTTATTTTCTCTATTGTCCAGAGGAGGAAACAAGGTCCACAAAATGTGAAGCTCAGTTATATGTCCAAGGTCACCCAGCCTGAAAACGGCTGTCTTTGGATTCAGGTTCCGAGTCTCCGACTCGACGCTCCAGACCGCTTTTCTCACTTTGAAGAGGAGAGCAATGCTCATCCTTTGTCTTTAGAAAGTTTACAATTTAGTGCTGACTCCGAAGCAGCATCGTTCAAATTCCATATGAGAAAATGGAGTGAAGTCAGAATGCAGGAAGAATTTAGAGGAGGTGAAAGTGAGTAGCCAATAGCAGCGTTACAGTGGGTGGGCCGAGGCAGGGAGGTCCGGGTTGACTCCACACCCCTGGGGGGCGGCTGTGGCAGCTGGCAGGTCACCCACTGCAGTGCGAAGGGGCAAGGAGTGGCTCCTTGTGCCACCCCTGCAGCGTCAGGCTCTGGCACTTTCGCACTTGCCTTTTCCCTCACTGACACCTGCCCTTTGTGGGTGCCCGTCTGGGCATGGCTGAGCAGGTAAAAACTTTTTTTATATTTCAAAAGTAGGTTTCTCAGTATTTTTAAAATAAAATTTGTTTCTTTTCTGATTATGAAAGCAGAGCATATTTTTAAGCAGGAAAGTTTAGAACCTGAAGGTGAAAATAAAATCAACTTGTAACACTACCATCTGGAGAAAAATTACTGATAATAGCATACCAAAAATACAGGTAAGACTTTCCAACATCAACCAGACTTTACAAGGTGGCAAAGAGTCAGTTTGCCATTGACTTCAGCGGAAGGGAATCGTCGACCCAGCAGGATGTGGCCGCTCTGACTGACCAGAGGACCCCTCCCAGGGGCTGACATTCACTGTTGTCATACTGGTGGCTTGGGTCTAGATGACTTACTTTCTTTATTTAGCTCAAGTTAGAGGCACTTTCATACTTGAACTTGGATGACATCCAAGTACACTTGAGCATAGACCCAGGGACGGGTGTAAGAAGAAGGGGACATGAAACAATTCTCATGAGATCATTTTCAGAGGAGAGAAGAGACCTGGTCTTAAGTTTTTAGGACAAACACTGGGCCCCATGTACTCAGAGCCCCTACTTTCTGCCCTCTGAGCCCCATACCTTGCTTCCACTGGTTCTGGATTTTGTGACGGTACACTGCGTAGCATCGGTCCAAGGCCCGTAAGTAGCACTGGACGGAGAGCTTCCCATCCACCATTGGGTATTCCGTGGACCCGTCTGGTTTGTAGAAATCGTATACGTTCTCCATGTGGGTTCCCCGAAGCCCTGGCAAGGCACACGTCGGGATTCAGGGACTGCACAGTGCAGCCCGCCTAGAGCAGAGAGGATGGGCGAATAGCAACTGCGCAGTCTCCTGCTCTCTGTCTGCCTCACGCCCAAGCCTGAGCCTGATCAACATCCCTCACGCGTACAGAGGAAGTTGAATAGATTGTTGAGCTTATATAAGTGAGACTTACATTTCTCTCTCCATACCTATACAGGCTTAGCAAAATCTGGAATAGGTGCCAAAAGTCCGAAAGGAACGGCTTTTACTTTATGTCCAATACCATGGTTCATCTCCAATCACTGGTTTAGCTCCCTAAGGTTCTTGCTGACAGCATCAGCACCATTAATTTCACACAGCTCTAACCCAACATGGGTGACAGAGCAGAAGAGGAACCTCCCCAATTGTTCTCCCTGCCCTCTGGCCCCCGTCCCTTGTCCAGCCTTTTGAAAGCCAGCAATATCCTCAAATCCAGCCTTCCACCCTGCATAGTGGGTATGCCCATTTAGGATCAGGAGCTACACATTCGGCCACACTGTGCGCAGTCTCTCAGCACAAGGCACCAGCAGGTTCCTACAGACCTCTGTCAAGGACCAGGGGAGCCTCCGGCCCAACCAGCATTGCCACGGCCCCGGCCCCGCCTGTGGGGCGAGCATTTCCTCTGGCGTACACTGCAATGTCCCCACAGACCACCATTGCGTAGCGACCTGTAATGACAGACAAGAAACAATTATCCTCACCACCACATCTCGAGTGGACTGGGTGCCCCTTACATGTGAGCCTCAGTTTCAGGTATTGAAGACAGACCAGCGAACAAGACCCAAGATCCCCGCCCCATGGAACTCACATTCTAGTGAAATGCATGCATCACAGCACATTTGAGACGCAGTCAAAGCTCAGTGCCCCATTACCCTAGCTGTAACATGCTCATTTATTCAGAATTCAATGAAAAAATGTGCTGATGGGCACTTCAGGGTGTCATTTAGGTTTGTACCCATCACCTTTAGCCACTCTGTGGCTGAAATTCCTTCCCACAGAAGGCCAAGAGGTAGGGAGGGAAACTAACATTTGGAAAACTAGCTAGACCCGAGTTATCCCCAGACCAGTCTCACACCATCCAATGAGGCAGTGCTGTGCTGGGAGCCATATCGGTGCATGATTTAATTCTCACGATAAGCCTATAAATCAGATATGGTGATCCCCTTTTTCTAGACAAATTGAGGCCCGAAGAACTTAAGCCGCTTGTCCAGAGCCGCCTGCCTAATAACAGATGGCACCATCAGAATTCAGTCGGGATTCTAATCTAAATTCACTGATACTCAAGATCTTTCTTTTAAGAACTGTAACAACTCTATCCCCAACAAAAAAAAGTATTTTTTCCAAATATGTATATCTATATATTTATGTCTATATCCATCTCTATGTGTGTATATAGAAGTTATTAAGAAAAAAATCAGTAAATTTAACTACTTAAAAGTTAAAACCTATCAGAAACAAACTAAAAAAAAAGTGGGGAAGTATTTATAATCAACAAAAAGCTAATTTTCCTTCTTTTATAAAAGTCTCATAAAAAAAGGACAAAGTATGTAATAAGAAAATGGCCAACAAATGTCATAAAAATGATTGAAGCTCTCTTATAATGCAGGAAAGACAAAGTGATGACACTATTGTTTAGAAAGTTTGATCACGTGCCCTGTAGAAACACACTGCAGTGTACCAGTTTGAAGGCCAGTTGGTCCCATTCTGTCAAACTCTTAAACCCACACAACAGACCTGCAATTCCACTTCTGGAAATCCATTCCTATGACAATGTTGATAGATCATCAACACTGGCCTTGTCTGGCCTTGGCAGGCGCCATTAGGCTCCAGCTTAAATATGCTTTATGTTTTTATACCGACTGACGATTCCCATCTCAATAGCCTCATATTAAAGAAGGATGCATTTGCAGCCTGCCCCTGTGGAATGCCCAGACGCTCAGCAGAATTTTCTTATTTGCAATGATGTGCTTCAAGCTGATGGTGTCCCCAGTCTGGGCTCTGAATGCTGCTTACAGGCTGGCAAGTGCCCCTTGCCTTTTATTTCTACTCTCCAACGAACTGCCTGTCTGGACATACTGGCGATGAAGGTAATAAGGGCTGCTGGAGAGGTAATCACGTAAGTGCCAAGTGGGAGAAGCACTGTACGAACAGACTTGATGCAGAGTCTGGACACCCCGCGTCGACGGGCGGGGAGGCTACACGGGGCAACTGAAGAAACACCCAATGGGCGTGTGGAATCACACTGCTCTGCTGTGTGACCAGAGGCACACCATTACACACTCGTTGGCCTCTTTTTAAAATAAAGCACATTGGGTGAGATTATCCCTAAGGGCCCTGCCAACATTAACGCCTCAGAATTAATTTTATAATTGATGTTCATTATGGTTTCCAAGGCTTTAATTCCAGTTTCCACCTCGTTAAACATCGAGGACCTTGACTGCCCAGACTGTTATTTCTCACCTCCCTGGGTATCTTACTCAATTCTCACCAGCCCTGCAAGCAAGCAGGCAAGTAAGAACTATGGAGCTCAAAGAGGTTGAGAGATTTGTCAACAGTTATTGACAGAACTAGGTTTCTAACTCTCAGCTTGAACTATTTCTCTTGGACCTTTCATGCTATTACAACAGGGTTCTTTCTTGCAATAGAAGGAAGACATAAGTAAGGTACAGGGTAATGTTAATATGCAAACACGAATTCCTGAGAATCAGACAAGGGAGAAAGAGTAGAAATATTCTGTATAATTAGTCTATCCTGTGATCCTTTGGGCCTGTTTTTACCAGCGTGTCTCCACCTTGACACCTCACTTGTTTAAATCTTTCAACATTACCAACCTCTCACTCTCAGACACTAAAGAGGAGCTGCAGAGAAACAGGAGCAGTGAAATGGGAAAGACATTGGATTTGGTTTGGGGTATTACCCTTGCCATACACGATACGTAAGGTATCAGATTTTCCACTTTCTCATCTATAGATCAGGGATAACACCCACTTCCTGAGATGTGGTAAAGATAAAGGAATGGCTATGTGAACAAGTCCATACAAGTCTAAGCGGTTATTATCACGATGGTTGTGTCAATAAGTTGTCCCACCCTCCCTCCCTCCCTGGGTGAAACCGCCTGGGGAAACAGAAGCAAAAGCAAGGGTTCAATCCGCAACCCCAGCTCCTTTCTTACATAAGACCTCTAGCTGCACATACCATCCCAGTAGCTGGACTCCATCCAGTTGGCCGCATTGAAGAGGGAGGCAGTGCCACCGTAGCAGGCATTGGTGGTGTCTATTCCCTCAATGTCAGTGTTGCCTGAGTTCTGGAAGAGCTCCATGAGCACTGTTTTAACGGCCTTGGACTTGTCGATGATGGTCTCGGTGCCCACCTCCAGCCGGCCCACCGAGTCCCACGGGAGCTTTGTGCGCTCCATCAGCCGCTGCACCACCGTCAGGCACAGGGAATTGATGTCCTCCTGGACTGAGCAGAAGCCCATGTGGGTTTGGCCCAAGCCCACTGTGTACCTCCCGGCTTCTACATTGTTATACTTCTCCAGGTCTGTTTGGTCCACATACTGGGCAGGGAAGTACACCTCCATGGCAAGGATGCCCACATCCTTTGGCCAAGTGTTCATTTTGGCCAAGGGGACAGCAGGGACTGTAGAAAACCTGCAGTGGAAATAAGAATCAAAATCCCGTAAATGGTCGCTAGCCAGTCTCCTCAAAAAAACAATATGGCAATCATTTCACTCAACTTTAAAATGTATTTTGAAGCTATGATATAAGAAGAATACAAACTTAGAATTGTTATCTATTTCTTTTGAATTGATCGTTTTATTCCTTATTAAATGTCCCTCTTTATCGTGTGATATTCGCACCACACCATCTACTTTTCCTGATGCTGATAAAGTTGCCTTGGTTTTTTGATTACTGTTTGTCTGGTATATCCTTTCCTGTTCTTTTATTCTTCTGACCTCTTATGGTTTTTGTGTTTTACATGCATCTATTCTAAACAGCATATAGTGGGGTCTTTTTAAATTTTGAACAAACCTGACAATACTGGTGCTGTGATTGGAGTAATTAATCCAATTATATTTATTGCAGTTACTGAGATAGTTGGAATTATGTCTTCCATGTCACTATTTGTTTCCATTGGCCTCACACATTTTTTATTTCTCTCTTCCTGTATTCTTCTGGATTAAGCAAGTATTTACCTCCTCTTTTTCTTTTAGTAAAGAAATTAGTGATTACAATATACATATGAGGCTTATAACTTAATACCTCTACTACTTTCTGAACAGTACAATACTTTAACTTCGTTTGCCCTTTCCATCCCTTTGAGATATTATTGTCGTATAGTTTCTCTGCTACATGTTATAAACCCTATAGCACATAATTTTAAAACATTCATTCATTTTTAAAGTGTCCCTATCATTCCTTCTCTTCTTTTTTTTTTCCTATATAAGAGCATACATATTGCTTTTCTACTTTCTAAAGAAGTTTTCTGCTTGTTTTCATCCTCTCTGCTTTTTTTTTATGGGGCCTCCCTCCCCATATCACTGAGCACACTCAACATGGTGCTGAGTTCCCGACACACAGGAGTGAGGGAGACCTGCTTTGTGCCCACCAGGAGGGCACAGTCTAATGGAAGGGGCAGATATTTTTACAGATAAACACACAGTGGAACAAGCAAAGGCTGTGAGAATGCAGAGAGCAGAGAGCAGTTCTAGGTGGCGGCAGAAAAAAACAGGGAAGGGTTCCATGAAGAAGACAGAGACTGTTTCTTTCCTGGACCCACCCACCTCTCTCCCACCCTAACCCCTTCTCCTTCCGTCTGCAAGCACGGAGCTCACCCAGCCCACCTCCCACCTGCTCCCACGAGAACGGACCTGAAGTCCGGCCACTTGAGTGACAGCCTTCACTCTGCAAATGGTGAGATCAAGGGACCCACAAGTGAGGCGTTGCACTCAGAGCAACATCCCAGCATATCATGTACTGGAAGTATTCCGTCCCTTCACTGTTCGGTGTGTGTGACACTCCTGAGTGTATCTGGCTACAGACTTTCTGACCATGGAGGAGGGACAGGATGGCACCACAGACTCATACATTGAGCCCTTTGCCACAGGTGCTACAGCTCTGATTGAGTGTGTTTGTCAGTCGTCCTGAGGATTCTGGGCTTCTGGTAATGCCACTCCTCCGTCAGGACGGCTACTTGAAAGGACTGCTGTGAGGCAAGTGAATCCTGTGATCTCAAGATAGTGGGGCAAAGTGATAAACGACCAGTCACATCTGACAAGAGGGGTTCACAGGTCAGTTATCCTCCCTATTTATTTGGTGCCCCCGAATAGTTGGAGTCAGTGCTCTCAAATATTTGTGGAGGACCTTCCTCCCCACCACCTAGGAGCTAACGGTCAGCCAGCACGTGGTCCTGTCTGTGCTTGGCTGGCTGTCCCCTCACCTCAGTCTCACTCTGCCTTCTCTGAGCTGCCTCCCTCCCTCTCCTCCCAGCTAGAAATCTACGAGGTTCCAAGAATCGGTCACTTGGTAACTTTTGTAACGGAGTAGGGGGCTGTTTATAGAAATGGATTCCAGAGCCTTGAAGAAAAGTTAACATGTAGAGGTTTCCAGAAATATCAGACCACTGGAATTAAGAGTGTCTTTCACATCTTATACTTTCTTTATGGAATAATCACTTTATTTATTTTTAAATTGGTTTTGTTCCAGAGTTGCTTCATTCAAGAACAATGAGTTTTATGTCTTTCCTTCCTCTCATCTCCTTCCCTTGTATTTCAAGATTAACTCTTAGATGCCAGGCACTGTGCTAGGGAGGGGCTGAGGGCTGAAGGGAGTGGGCAAAGAGAAGATGAGGTCAAGGACCTCCGTGACAGAGGGAGGAATGCAACGGACACCAAGACACATCCCCCACCCGGGGGTCAGAGCATGGTCAGCGCCCCAGGAGAGAGAGATGGGCAAAATCCCACGTGACTTCAAAGGAAGCAGATTCCCTGTAGGGAGGCTCGGGAGAGGCTTCATAGAAGAGGCTGCATTTGAGATTGACCTTGATGGATGAGGGAGCTCCTGCTGGTGAAGAACTGGAGGGGGCTTGAGAGGCAGTGGCCACAGTGGGGGTGACTGAACGGGTAAGGACACCTGGAGTGGAGAGGGAAGGGAGGAGGCACATGAGGAAAGCAGGTGGGGACCACAAGGTGGAAGGCACAAGTCTCCCTTTATTTTAAAGGCAGTGAATCCCGTGCTGAGACGGGACAAGCTCTGAGGATGGCTTTAGAGTCGATGCAGGCTGGATTAGGAGGGGATAGACAAAGAGAGAAAAAAAAGACCCACAAAAAAGATTCTTAATACCTACTCGGACCCCAGAACATGGGATCAGCTGTGAGTACACCAACAAGGGAGATGCGGAGGATGATTCCTAGAGCTTCAACCAAGAACGTCAGAAGAAGGGGCAGGCTAGTGAGGACTGAGGTTCGATTCTTGGCGGGCAGCCAAATGTCGCTTATCGAAACACGCAAACCCACATCATCCTCTTTCTCACAAATACGAAAATGGGGAATTCTGAGCTGGGACATTTGATCTGTACACCGGGTCGGGGAGAGTGTGGACGATGGTGGAGAGTCCTGCAGGAGAACAGGAAGGCTGAGGAGTGTCTGCTACTCCACTCACTCACACACCCAGGCTCTCTGCGCACCAGGCAAGGGAAGACACTAAAATATTAGATCGAAAGCCATTTTTCTAAGCATTCACGGAATGCTGTGTAGAAATGGCAGGAAAGAGAGGGCTGGTTCTAGCGTGCAGTGGATGGCTGAGGGGCCCTGTGGGACCAGGGGTAGCTGGGTTACCATCCACACTGCAGGCCACAAATGCATGGGGCAGACTGAGGATGTGTTTAGAAAGAAAGGAGAGCATAGGTACTTCTGTGCACAAGCAGATTGCACATATATGCATGCACACACATACACACTCACACACATCTTTAGATCTCATCTTACCCTTTCATGAAATCAGAAGGCAGAGAAAGACACTTCTTATCCTTATTCATTTTTTAATTGCTGTGTGACTTGAAGCTGCTGGTTTTACTAACACTGCCGTTGGCACAGAATCTGCAGGTCTTGACAGGCTGTGGGCAGAGGGGATGGCAGTGGAGAGAAGGCTGTGGGACCCCATACTGACATTCCCACTGCTTCATGCAGCCAGGGGAGTGACAGACGTCCTCATGTACAAACAGCAGGTGTCAGAGCTTTGAGATCCTGGAACTCTGTGGCCGTGAGGGACTGTCCATTTAGAGGTGAAGCAGCTCAGGCCACGAGAGGTTAATGTGCTTACCTAACTCTGTGCACAAGCCTTGCCAATGTGACTCGGATTCTAGTGAGCTTTTCCTTGTGGCAGGTCCTCCGCCTAGCTTTTAATGGTTCCGTAACACTCCTCAAAGAGTGACCGATACGGTCCCGGGAACAGCGTGACTTACCTTTGGAGGGCGGCAGGGAGGAGGCTAGCAGCCACCGCAGGTGCTTCCAGCGTCCCTCTCTTCACCTGCAGAAGTCGCTTCGCTGGACTCAACAGCCGCTGCATTTTCAGAAGAGCAAGCAGACAGCCAGAGTTTACACACCACCCTCGGGAGATGTGCCTGGCGGTGCTCAGTCGGTCTTTATAGAGCCCTGAGACACCCGCCCTCTGAGTCATGCCCCAGCGTATCAAAGCTCAGGTGGCTTCTCAAACTGGGCCAAAGGTCTCGCTCGGAACACCGGCAAGTCAAACAAAAACATCTCTCCAACGTGTATGTAGTCGTCCTGCCCCTGGGCGTGTGCAGGACGTGCAGCTCTGGTTCCTTCTTTCTCGGGCTCCTGTGGCCACCTTACTCGTGTCCAGCCCCCACAGGTGGCTACGACGTTCTTGGCAACATGTCCGAGGGGAGCTCCCCCGGGCCTGTCTTGGGCCCTAGCTCCTCACCTGAGTAACTCTCACGTGGAGGTCCAGAATGCTCTCTGTGGAGTCAGCTGTTCTAATTTTAATGTATTATGCATAATAAGAAGGATCTTTCAAAACCAAAGGAATGATAACAGCCCTATCATTTAAGTGGTTGGGAGTATTGGAAAATAGGGAAAGGGCTGGTATCCGAAAGGGCGTGGAGCCTGCTCTTTTTCTCCTGTCTTTATGGTCATCGTTGTATTTGTCTAGCTCTACACAATTTCCGAGAGGAACGCAGTCAGTGTGACAATAGAAGTGCAGGGGCCCCAAAGAGGTGACTGTCACTTGAAGCTCCAAGCCTCCTAGGGACGAAAGATCTGCTTTACTGGTGAGGCCAGAGGTAAGCCGACAGGAGGTAAGACTCTCCCAAAGATGCACCTGCGCCCAGTAGGTGAAAGGTTGCAGACACATCTGTGTCTTTTGACTCCAGATTCCGGTCTTTCCACTTCACTCTTCTCAATAAAAAGGTTCCTGTTATCTGATCTTCCAATGAATATCTGTCTTCACCCTTCTCTCCTGGCACCTTTTATGAGGGCCTTGCGTTCATTCATTAGTTCATTCAGTTAACCCCCGTCTCATACGGCCCTGCAGGGGGCGCAGAGAAGAGCCCCAGTGATTGCCGTTTGAGGGGAGACAGAGGTGACTTTGTTTCCCTGAAGACAGGTGCCCCCGAAGTCCAAGTCTTCTAGATATTCCTTTGCCTTCAGGTTCGTGCCTCTACCATCTTGTACCGCACTCTCCCACCCAGGCCCCCACCTCGCTGTGGCACGCCATGCTTTTCCACAGAGCCTGTTGTGCCTTCTGTCATGCATTTAAAATCCTTTACTTCCAACCTTTTCTCTGAAAAATGCTCTGCCTCCAACTGCAGCTCCCAAATGGCAGCTGTGCTCTCTGCCCATCAAGCAATACCCACCCGCGGTCACCAACCCCCAAAGTGCGAAGTAGGTCAGTGCTCGGAACAAGGTGAGCCCTCTGCTCAGCATCGACACTTGCTTTGTGTTGACACAAAATTACTTCCATATTTTTCTCTTTTTCCCCTCCAGGAGCATGTTTATTGTGTTTGAGATGATACATTAGGTGCTCTCTGAGCTACAAAGGGTCAAAGGAAATCCTCTCGTGACAAACCGACAAAGGTAAAAGGTAAAACATTTTTCACAACAGCATTCATTAACCACATACTCAGAAATAGATCTGGGTTTAATACAAATGACATAATTCCTAGTCATCTGCGGCTACTTTTATAGCTTCATCCAGACAATGACGTAGGCTAAAATGCACTATAATATTTGGTAGACTTCAGGACCAGTATCCTTAGTACATCACAAAATACATTTTGGTATCTCAAAGAAGCAAGACTTACAAGTAGGCATTCTAAACATAACTGATCTACAGCTACAAAGTTCTATTTTTTTAAGATTTATTTATTTATTTATTTATTTATTTATTTGTACAGGGGGAAGGGAAGAAGAAACAGTGGGAGAGAAACACATTGTGTGGTTGTCTTTGCATGCCCCAACTGGGGACCTGGCCTGCAACCCAGGCATGTGCTCTGACTGGGAATTGAACCAGTGACCCTCTGGTTCGCAGGCCAGCGCTCAGTCACTGAGCCATACCAGCCAGGGCCAAAGTTCTACTCTTGATAGCATTTACTTTTGGGGAAAGTCTCCAAAGGATAAAAGCAGAGAGAGAATCAGTGTAACGTATACACAGAAGTCTGTACTCATCTCCCTCTCTCGAAAACCCCTCTCTTCAAGCACATGTGATCAGTCTGGGCCACCCAGTGCCCTTCGCTCTTTCAGTCACCTAACAATCTTGCTCCATGTCCTCATCATGCAGACCAAAGCACATGGGTCACTACCTTCCTCTCTACCATCAACCCTCTCAGCAATCTTGGAGATGTCATTGTCCCCATAGGTAATTCAACCCCCACCTGGCCTCTCGCCCGTGTTCCCACTTCTGCATGACCCGTCTGCACAACTTTAGCCTCCTGTTCTGAATTCATACTCTCAGCCTTACCACCACAGTATCTACACCGTCTCCCACATTTTCATCCCATCAGCCCATTTTCTAACAACCTCTACCTTCCCAGCTCACTTTTAAAGTACCCCTACCTTTTTCTCCCACTGAGACTACCATTGAATCCTCTACTTTGTCACCATTTATCACACTCATGACCTCTTTTCTCTCTTTACTTAGTTCAGATTATTCACGGTGCAACACCATAAACGATCCTTCGCACACCCCTGGCCATGCACTCGCTCTATCAGGCTGGCCCAGCGCACTGTCGACATTTACAACCACAAGTCTCAGGTGGACCTGTGGCATGGCCTGGCTGTCACAGCTGTCTCTCCATATCCCTACAACCACACGTGGATTCTGCTGAGGGAGAGGAAGAGCCAAGGCTGCGGGTGATTTTGTTACTGGTTAACCCATCTCTCCTGCGGCAGGTCTTGTCTTTTTTTACTACCTGGGGTGACATTCAGATCTGGAGTTTTGTGAGGAAGGGGTACTGAAGCTTATGGGTAATGTGAATACGTTTTTGTTTAATTAGGTGAGAGGTCCTGAGAAAAGACGGGGGAAGGCTGTGGAGTCTGATGGAATTTCTCAGTAGAAAATTATTGAGCACCTGGTGTTCTATTGTTTCTCAACCTTCCCTATTCCAGGTGATCTTCATGGTGACCCAGGGGACACAGCCAGCGAGGTGACACACAGTCCCAGGAGGGAAGATTCAATATTGACACAGGGGAGACACAGTGTAGTAACAGCACAGTGTCCGTGATCCTCGGTGAGCAAACCCTGGCGTCGTTCCCTCTCTGGCATTCGTTGTCAGCTTTCACCTTCACAGGCATTTAAACGGTTTGAAAAGGATTGCTTGCTAACAGTCATTTTATGCCGATAGCAAACAATATGTCACCAAGTAACC
Organism: Tonatia bakeri; assembly: GCA_004024845.1. Lineage (NCBI taxonomy): Eukaryota > Metazoa > Chordata > Mammalia > Chiroptera > Phyllostomidae > Tonatia > Tonatia bakeri. Next base: position 34,529 of record PVIA01002643.1, on the reverse strand, counting down.
AATTTACATAATCCATTACCCCCTTTTGTTTTGAGGGCTCAGAATTGTGCCGACAGGTAATTGGCACAGCATCTGATCCTGTGAACACTTTTCCACTTGGCAGCGTGGCTGTTGACTGCTACTTTCCGAACCAACGCAAAAAGCACTGGAAAAGTGAGTAAAGCGTGAATTGGAAGAGCAATTTTTAATAAAAGCTATAAGAATCCCAGCCAGGTGGCTTGGTTAGTTGGAGCATCATCCCAAACACCAAAAGTCTGTGGGCTCATTCCCCAGCTGGGGTGCGAATGGGGGGCAACCAATCAATGTTTCTCTCTCACATTGATGTTTCTCTCCCTCTCTCTCTCTCTCTCTCTCTCTCTCTCTCTCTCTCTCTCTCTCGCTCCCACTCTTCCTCTTTCTCTAAAAATCAACAAACCTATCGTGGGGTGAGGACTTTTGCAAGGGAAATAAATAAAAAAGCTGTGAGAAATCCCTGAGAAGTCTGAAAGGTGGTGGCGGAGGTGGGATTGAGGTTGGAAAGGGGGCTGAAGCCTGGGGAGAAGGGTGGTGGCTGGAGTGGGCAGTGGGGAGAGAAACATTGTAAAAGCCTGCCCTGGTTCATGGGAAGACTTGCAGATTGACGAATCATGCTCCGTTGATGCCTCTAACAAACCTCTTTTCTCAAAGCCGGACTGATGGCCCAGCGGTATTTCCTTCTGTTGCTATTGTTTCCTTGAAGTTCAAATGTGAAACCTTGGTCAGGGCTGTCTCCTGGTGATCTGGCAGCAAACAGGGTTTATCAACGGTGGTTATGCAATGGCTGGGGCTCTCTGCTGAGGGCTTGTCCCCACCCCGCCCCCGACGCACACACATGCTAGGGCCATGCCTTCAGTACTTCCCGACACCTGGCACCAGAGAGTGGCCGTCACCCCCAGACAACATGAATGCCAAAATAACAATCCTCTGAAGACTGTAAAAGAAAGCACGTCAAACGACATGTACCATTGGAAACAGAGTTTTGGGAAACAGACAGAGAAGATAAAATAAACAGCCTGTGTGCTGAAGAAAGAAAAGGAAGATTTCATACCGTCAGGGACTAATAAGAAACTGTAGGGGAGGAAAAATGATTTTCCACTGACCCCTCTAGGTTCTTGGCTGGGACCTCCCTCCCTGCAGTAAGACACAGAGTAACAAGAGAAAAACAAACAAGTTTAATAGCATTCATACCCTCTGTACACATGGGAGAGACCCCGGAAAGTTGAGTAAAACCCCCCAAATGGCCCAGGCCACCACCTTAAGTACCAACTTTAGCTAAAGACAAAAGGAAGGTCTTTTTGTAGAAAAAGTATCTGACAAAATTCACCTCCTATCTTTGATAAAAAGTCAGCAAACCACGGGTAGGAAAGAACTTGTAAATGTTACATTAAAAAAATCTATAAGTACTTAAAGGAGAAACATTAATTTAGGATCAGGAATAAGTCCTGCTTGGTATAGCTCAGTGGATTGAGTGCTGGCCTGCAAACTGAAAGTTCGCCCACTAGATTCCCAGTGAGGGCACATGCCTGGGTTTCGGGCCAGGTCCCCGGTTGGAGGCATGTGAGAGGCAACCGACTGATGTTTCTGATGGAAGTTTCTTTCACTCTCTTTCTCCTCCTTTCCCCTCTCTCTAAATAATAATAAAATCTTTTTTTTAAAAGATCAGCAATAAGACAAGGATGACCACTATTGTTTACAACACTATAACAGAGACATGATCTCACTTACACGTGGAATCTAATGAACACAATAAACTAACTAATAAAATAGTGACAGAAGCTTCGACACATGAAACAGACTGACAGCTGTCAGAAAGGAGGGGGCACCTGATGACAGATGGTGAAGGGATTAACCAAAGAACATTTTAGCACATCCCATGGACCTGACAACTACATGGGGATTGACTTAGGGAGGGGAGTGGGCGGGGCTGTGTGGAGGTGGAGAGAGGGAGAGAAAATGGGAACAATGGTAATGGCATGAATAGTTAAAATAAACTAAAATTTAAAAGAAAACAAGAGAAATGATAGTTGAAAGAACTGAAGACCAGATATAAAATTATTCTTATTTGTAGGTGATATGTTGATTTTTTAGAAACCTCAACTAAAAATAAATTAATAACATTAATTTTTAAAAATAAAATTAATAAAATATTTGAATTAAAGAAAGGATTCAACAAAGTCAGAGGTAATATCAATTTTTTAAAAATCAATAGGATTTCTCTATATTAGTATTAACTGACTCAGAACTATAAAAAAAGTAAATCCAATTAATACTAGCAACAAAAACTCTATCATGTCTAGAAATTAATTTAACAAAGACTATGTAATATCTCCATGGAAAAACTTTTAAAACTATAAACAACATAGAGATAATTTGAAAAAATAGAGAAACATCCTATGCACAATTTAATATTATAAAGATATTTATTCTTCCAAAATTCATGGAAACCCAATAAAAAAATTCCAGTTGGACTTTTTGAGGAACTTGATTGTTTTTCTGAAACATACATTTAAAAAATTTTCAGAAATGACCAAGTGAAACTTAAAAAATGAGAATAATGAAGGAGACTTCTTCCAGGTATGTGAATCCCTAGTAACGAACACAGTGTGGTTTTGGTTCAAGAACAGGCCGTGGGGTAAACTGGGGCACTGAGCAGCAGGCTCAGGTCTATACAGACATTTTCACAATACATATTGCATCACAAATTAATTGGGGGGGATAGATACTTTAATAGACATAAACTTTGTAGAGAAATATAAAACTGAGCTCAAATGGGGAGTCGAAGGTACCTCGGGTGTCCATCATGGGAGAGGCGTCTGTGAAATGCGGCCGGAGGCACGACACCCAGGGCTGTGAGATGGTTAGTGCGTACAGTGCACCCACAGCAGCGCTGCAGAAGTAGGGCCAAGTAACCTTCATGTGAGCTTAAAGTAAATACTCACAAAGCAAAACGCATATTTTACAAAAACAGCCACCAGTAGGAATTGTTGTCAAGGTAGGGTGAGGGATGGAGCTAGAGTGGAAGAAAAAATAATAATAGAAACCAATTTTATACTCATAACTACAAGACTTATAGTACTTGGGTAAACTGAAATAATCATTTAAAATTTCTTAGAATCCACTTCTTTGCCATTTCGTGTGGAGAATAAACAGTTCCTGCATCACTGGGTTGTGATGATGGTTAAATAGGATAATGCACTGAGCATAGTGCCTTGAACACAGTGAGTGTTCAGTAGATGAATGCTGTTATTTTTATCCTTGTGCACCGGGCAGGGGAGGAGAAGAAGAGCCAATATCCGCAGGCTGAAGAGGACCGTCCTGTAGAAAGTCCTGAAGCTCCCTCTCCGCCCACTGCCCGGGTCCTCGAAGAACCTGTGCCTCTCATCCGATGTGCGCGAGTTGGACCTTGGGAAACCGAGGGAGGGTCTGTTGTGTGAATGTCGTCAGCCTTTCACGAGATAAGAAAAAGAATCGTGTGGCTGTGAAGGGAGGAACTTGGCAACTTGCACTTTTTCTGGCTTCAGGGCCTTGGCCATCAAACCACCGCGATCGTATTTGTGGTTGTAACTCGGTGAAAGGGTTTTTCTCTGAATGGTGCATTGTGAAAGTCTGGCTTCAGCTCAGGTCAGAGACAGAATAAATATCCTCTTGTATCCACTGGGAAACTTTTTTGAAGGCTGTTTTTGTTTGTTTGTTGGGCAGCAGGATCTAGAGGAAAAGTCAGGAAATAAAGCTATCCTACAGAGTGAACACAATCAGAAGACCTGGACGCTTCGCTCTCGCGGTGCCAGGGACTTTGGATTTACACTTCTGTCAAAATCCTGGTGCCTGCAGTTACTGTTAGATGTCTGGAATTCTTAGTAAAAAAACATCTGGACAGCAAATGTAAATTTTCCCCCACAAAGGATGTTTCCTTGATTGTTTTCTTAATAGGAAGACAAAACTCGTTTCAGAAAAATGCAAATAAGCAAACGGAAAACATGCCAGAGGCCATCACAACCACGATTAACACCTTCACGTGTGTCCTTGCGGGTGGTTTCTGATCAGATGTGTTAAAGGAGAACAAACATAACCTCAACCGAGAACACTGGAAGCACCTACAGCTGATACTGAGTGAGCAAATTTACCCCAAATGTCCCCATCCCACGCTCGTTTTCCTTAGGTCTAATTTAGAAGTCACTCTTTTTCTTCACTTTCTGCTTACATGCTGTTTACGCTATATTGTTCACTGAAGAAACGGTCTCCCTACGTCTCTCAGCTCTGCAAGGCCGCCCATCCTCTAGAGGCTGATGCGTCCTCACTAGACACTTTCCAGGCCATCCCCCACAGCTCATGTCCAGATGGACGGAACTGGCTATTCTAGACACAGCCGTATTCCTCTGTAGCCCTAGTCCCAATTTATAAATCCCAGGCTCCAAGTGACAGCTCTTCAAACAGTGCCATCTCCCTCATGTGTCATGTCCTGCTGCTCAGGATGGAGCATGAAAAGGGAACTCAAGGATTAAAGATTTTAGCTGTAGTTATAGTTGATAGGCTTACATCACTAGTGCACATGGGAAGTTGTTATTCCAGGAACTGGAATATGTGACCATGTGACTCCAGGAGGTCAAAAAACAATTCAACCTTTGTGCCCCAGGGGGTATGCAAGGGATGGAGTTGGCATCTGAGCCACTGTGTCCCAGGGAAGGAACAGCTGTGTCTGAAAAGAATTGTTGATCAACAGATAAAGAAGCATTAGGAAAATCTGCTGGATTACAACTCTTATCCAATTAACCTTTTTTCCAAACCCCTTACCTACGCTTTCTTCTCCTTATAAAAATGTAGGCTTGAAATGAGAGGTTAAGATGGTTTTTGAGGGTCATTAACCCAACATCTCGGATGGCTGGCCATCTGAACAAAGCGCCCATGAAGATTCAATCCTTGTCTCCATTTATTGGCTCTGGTGGTGGCAGGCATCATGGACACTGCCTCCTGTTTCAGGAGGATGGTTAGAAACTCTTCTTATTGTATCAGAAACTTTCGTTCACCCTTGATTGGGTCAACAGATACAAATCCAATGCCTGCTTTGTAGAAATCAGTACATGGTAAATCATTCAGCAACAGGATTATGTCATTGGTAAATAGAGTTTTACTTCTTTTTTTGCAATTTGGATCCAAAGGATTTTACTTCTTTTTCTTGTATAACTGCTCCAGCTGGAACTTCCAGTACAATGATGAATAGCAGAAGTGAAAAGCAGGCACGCTGTCTTGCTGCCTGATCTGGGGAGAAAGTGTCCGACTTTTAGCCTTGAGTATGAGGTTACCTGCAGGCTTTTCACAAATGTCTTTTATTGTGTTAAATAAGTTCCTTTCTATTCCTAGTTTCTGGGATTTTTTTAATTACAAAAGGACAATAGACTTTGCCAAATGCTTTAAAAAAACAATTAAAATAACCATGTAAGGCTTTTCCTTCATTTTATTAATGCTATGTATTACACAGAGTGATTGATTTTCTTGAGTTGAATCATGCATCCCTGGGATAACTACATTTGGCTTTAATCTGCAGGGCTCTCAGGCCCAGTAGCATTGAAAATCTGCTTGTGTGCTTGCTTACTGGCCATTTGTATATATTCTTTGATGAAGTATTCTTTTGCCTGTTTAAAAAAATGTGTTGTTCGTCTTCTTATGGAATTGCAAGTTCTTTCTCAGATGTATTTTGTACAAATATTTTCTCCAGTTTCATGGCATGTCTTTGAGCTTTTTGGCAGTATATTTTAAGAGCAAAAGTTTTTAATTTTAAAGTAAAATTCACCATTTTTTTCTTCCATAGTTTTTGCTTTCTATGTCCTAAGGCATCTAACCCAAGAACACAAAGATTTGCATCTCTATGCAACCTTCAAATAAATGGTTTCTGGCTTAATCTTTATGCCCTCACATCACTCTCTTTTGCTGTTACTCATACAGTGACTATGCAAACTTCACATGTCTGATGGAACTGTGTGCTAAATGTTTGATCTGATGCTTGGTATGTGCCTCCTTCACTAACCTGTGTCTGCCTCGGATGGTGTAGCCCAGCAGATTGAGCACGGGCCCGTGAGCCAGGGTTTGATTCCCAGTCAGGCCACATGCCTGTGTTGCGGGCCAGGTCCCTGGTACGGGCACGTGAGAGGAAAACACACATTGATGCTTCTGTCCCTCTCTTCCTCCCTCCCTTCCTCTCTTTCTAAAAATAAATAATAATAATAAAAAGAAATTGTATCTTAGCTCTTCAAAAAAAAAAACCCCAAAACTATCGCGTGTCTGTATTGCCTCCTATGTGCTTGTGCACAGCCAGGCAGACATGTCCGTGGGGTTTTCTGGAATCCAGTTTTCTCCTGTGTTGCTGTCCTCCTGTGCCCCAGCAGAGGGTGTCAGCCTGCGTCACAGCAGTCAGCAGCTAATTAAGACAGCTTGTGTGACTTTCGTAGAGGACAATGACATTTGTTAAGCACTTACGCTGGGCCCCATTACAGACTCTGTACCTGTTTTAAGGAATTTGACCCTCAGATCCTTGAGAGAGAAGACAAAGGCTCAGAGACTTCAGGCTGCATGTCACGCAGCCAGTTGGAGGCAGTCACACAATCCGGGCAGCCTAACTCCAAACCCTTTGCTCTTCCCAATATGATCAACTGCCTGGGTTGTGGCTGGAGTTCACGTAAGTGAGCACATCCTGGGAAAGAACATCTCTCTGATTTTTCCCTTTTTGGGCATCAGATGCTTCTCTAGTCCCAGTTCAGACGCTTGGTTCTAAATCCTGTGGTGGGACCTTACGACAGAGCTTCACAAAGGGTGGCCCTTGGCCCTTGGCTCCCCCAAGAGAGCCAACTCACCCACTCCCAGCCGTATGTGTCATCAGCAGGGCCACAGAGGAATTCCGTGCGGTGTGAGCACGGCCCAAAAGTACACAGCTAAGAGGGTGCGTAGGGGTCGAAGTCCTGCCTGCTTTGGTCCTGTGGGTCCCTGAGGCTGTGTCTTCCCAAGGGGCATCCTTCCTACAAAAGCACCACACCTGCAGCAGAGGCCCCTTCCCTGAAGTGAAGCCGACTGAAGTCGGACCCCCAGGCCCGAAGGCAGTTGCATGGGATACGAGCGAGCTAGGTAGGCATCACCTTCCATTCTCCTGGCCACAGTGGCTGCTGGAAGTCACAGTGACTGCTGGAAGAGTGAGCATGTGATGCGAGGTTCCTGGCCACGAGCCTTACTTTGGAGGCTCTTGTTTGAGGGCTGCAGCTCTCTATCCTGATGAGGGGAGCATTGGAGCTGCTCTAGCCAGCCTTGCAGCTCAGTGGGGCTGTACAATGAAGTTAATTACCAGCAAAAAAAAAAAAAAAGGCCAAAAACCCCAGAGAGAAAGCCCTATCCTAATGACTTTGTTGAGCCCGTGGTCAAGTGACTCCTGAAGCCCAAATCTACTTGTGGACTGTGTGGGAACATGAACCAATACCTTCTCTTTTTTGCTGGAGACAGCCTGGCTGTCAGCTGTGATCAAAGGCACACTAACTCTTCTGTCCACACCCCACATGCCTGCTCCCTGCACCTCTTCTTTGCCTTATATTTTCACTGTAACACCCGTCACCTCGTACTACATTATTTCCTTATGTTTCATTGTTTTTCTACCTCCGCTCCTCACCCTCACTAAAGTGTACATATAATGGTCAGGAATTTTATTCCTTTTGTTCATGAATGGATTTCTAGTCCCTGAAATGAGCTCTTAGCACATGGCAGGCATTCAATAAAATTCTGTTGAGTGTTCTGCCTCCTCAATGGATTGCTAGGAATTACTAAAAGTCCACGTGCATAAATGAAAATCAGCACAGTTCTAGAGTTAGCAGAGGACCAGCTTTCTAACTAGACAAGGAACCACACGTCCCCACTCGGGAGAGCCACGGACTCACACTGCATGTACGCACGCTCATGCAAGCTGCAGCTCATTCAGCAAGTGCTGGGAGGGCACTTAGCTGTCGTGACATCGCCACAACTGTTTGAAGCTGGTGATGCTTCTCAGAACTGTTTTAAAATATATTTTAAATATTTTAATGTTTGTAGAATGACTGTTGGATATTCCTTAGTTGTGCATTGGTGTATGTGCTATTTGTTACTTAGCGGATTTTTATTTTGTTCATCTCTACTTTTTTGCTATGGTGACGTATTTTTCCTCTGGAGACGGAGCTGAATTAAGTGCGTCAAGGTGTCTTTTTTTCTCTCATATGTGCCGTCGTCAGAAAATACTGAGAATTTCTACCTTTTGGGATATTGTCATCCAAATTTCCTTTACATTTTTTTTTTTTTAGTTGTAATGACACAGAATCTGGCACTGATCCAACAGGGGTCTTTTTTTTTTTTTTTTTTTTGGCTCGTATCAGCCTAGTACACCCCCTTTATCTACCATCTCTATCATGGAATCTGATATATTGTGAGTTTCTCTGACCTTGACTTGCCCACAACCCTCACAAGAGCTGGTGGTGGCTCTTGCTGAAGTAACTATATGCTTTGCAAGAATGGTCCCTTTCCACTTCCCAATCATCTGGCCTGAGCTTTCACTAGGAAGAGATTTTCCTTTGGGTTAGCCAGTTTCCTAATGCTTGGTGGGGAGAAATGCATTATTTCTGATATTTTCCTCTCTGACAACTGATGAGTGACAAGGGTGTGATGGGAGGAAGGAAGAAGACAGGGAAGGAGAGGAGAAGGGGGTGTGGGTAGGGTCGACGGTCTGTCTGTTTCATTTCCCTCCACGGTGTGCCCTCCTCCCAGCCAGCACTCCCTGAGGGAATTGGAGCGTTCTTGGGTCAGGGTATGACGCTGTGTGTTTATTGGCTGGTGGTGCAGCACGGGTGAAGCAAGTGGCCTTCCGCACGTGGCCCAGCCTCGTGTCCTCTCCTCTCTGGTGGTGTTTAGGGTGGTGTAAGGAATGCAAATGTGATCATACCAAAGCCACGCTTTCCGTAATTGTCAAGCCCATATTATTTTTTCTTACATTGCCAAGTAGGTCCCTGACCTAAGGAGCCAAGAATCTTCATGAGGGCAAAATTGCCTCCTCGGTGTTGGAGTGACTGCCTCCAATAAGGAATCTTAAAGCTCACAGGCACAGAGACTTGAGCAAGCCCACACGGGCTGTTAGTAGCAGGGAAGAGATGAGCACACAAGGGCCAGGTCAGCTCCACCTGCTCTGACATATCATCGCCCCTCATAGGCTGCAGGCTGCAGAGTTAAATAACCCCCAGCCACTCACTCCTGCTCAGAGGTCAAGCAGGCATGTCCCCCACTGCCATCTCTCCTCTGTTGAAGTCAGGGCTGCTCCTGAGGAGGAGCTATTCCGAGGAGATGGGAAGCAAGAGACCAGGAGGAAGGCGATGAAGAAACGCTTGGATGTAGTTTCTCAGTCTCATTTCACCTCTTCTCGTCCATCACCACTGAACTGGACCAGAGCAACCTTCTGTGCACGCATCTATCTGTTAAAGATGGCCCTGGAAGCCCTGGCTGGTGTGGCTCAGTTGGTTGGAGCGCAGTCCCTTAGATCTAAAAGTCTCAGTTTCTATTCCCAGTCAGGGCACGCATCTAGGCTGCGGGCTCGGTCCCTGGTCGGGGTGTGCATGAGAGGTGACTAATCGATGTTTCTCTCTCACATCAATGTTTTTCTCCTTTTCTCTCTCCCCCGCTTTCCCTTGCCCTAAAATCAATAAGCAAGTCCTCAGGTGAGGATTTTGAGAAAAGATGGCCCTGGAATTCATGGTCCACACCAGCCTAGTAGGGACCCTACTGGTGGGTGAGCCCGTGGCCAAAGGAAAAATAAACACGCAGCTGAGGAGGAGGATGTGGGCAACAGAGAGGACAGCAGGGTGTAGAAGTGGAGGGAGCTAGAGGTTTCTCCCTCCCATCTTCAAACCTGTATCCCTGATGGCCAAACACCCAACTCTTTCGTCAGGGCGGATGTGCGCTCTGGTCTGCTCGAGCCAAATGGAAGTGGGGAGGGGAAAAAAAGAATATAAAGGACAGCAATTGTGGGGTGAAGGTGTGGAGCTAGAACCCACTCCTTATCAGTGTTGAGGTCTCTGCCTCTGAGCCTGACAAAGTCAGCGCAGTAAGAACCTCGCCAGCCTTAGGCACTGCGTTTACTCTCTGAGCCAATGATCGGACTTGGCCAGTTTGGCCGAGAAGGAAGAGGAAGGGGCTTGTGCAAAGGGCTGGCAGGAATCTCCATTCTTGCTCTATGGTTGATACGTGGGTTGATACTTGCACAGGAAGTGTTGGTGCTTGTTGCATTCATTGCCATCCCAAGTTAAGAAATCTGTTAAGAAAATAAACAAACATTTTGATGCATCGATTCTATATTGAGCTTAGCAGCATTTTCTGGGTGTTTTGCTTGGAAGCAGAAGTAAGGTATGATGGTGAATTTTTTGTGTTGACTTGGCTAGGACATGGTGCCATGAATTGCTCAAATACCAGTCTAGATGTTGCCGTGAAGGTATTTTTAAAAATGTGAGTAGCATTTAATTCAGTAGACTTTGAGTACATCCCATTACCCACTATAGTGTGGATAATCATCCAATCCGTGAAGGAATCTAGAAAGGAAGACCTTGTTTACTCTGGAGGACAATAGGCACTTGACTGTGAACATGGACTGAATGGAAAGACCTTTGCCTGAGAACTTTGTCCAGTTGAAATGTCAGATTCCCTGGAGGGACTGCGGGAGGCATCTGGTCCACCATTTTCCTCCAGCTGGTCTGGCCTCCAGCCCTAGAGATTCTGATGTTGTAGATCCAGTGAACCCTGGAATTTATATTTTTAAAATGTTCCCCAGTAGATTCTTGTGTGCCATCGAGCCTCTCTTCTCACACTTCTAAGGCTGCAACTACAGCAACAACTACAATGTTCACTTGTGCTTGGTTAACTCCAGTGACAAGTGTCTCACTACTTCCTGGGGTAGCCTGTTACATTTTTGAACAGTGCTTATTGTTCAATTTTTTCCCCTTAGTTCAGATTTTAAAAATCCACATTTTGGTAGCTTCTACCTACAGTTCTTGCTTGTTTCCTTTCATCTGAGCTGCCCTGTGACTTTAACTACAGCTCATCACTCTGTGCAAGTCCTTCCTTCTTCCATGATAAAGCACTCTTATGTCTGAGGGTCTTTCTGGACCCAGTCTCAGAGTTTGCTTTTCCATGTCCACCATTCATCCTTTGCCGTTAGAAAGCTTTCTCGCTCTTTTTTGTGCATTTTGTTCCTCAGACGCAAGTTAACCCTGCTCCACGTCCCTTTCCACCTGAGTCCCAGTCCCTGAGTCCTCCGTCCAGGCCATCCCAGGCCCGCTCTTCACCTCGGAGGGGAGTTCTGGTGAGACTATAACAGCATTTAAACCCACTGGGATGTTCTCTTTGGCATCAAGTCTCCTTTTCATCTTTGCTATTCTGTGTTCTTGTTTTACGCCTGAGACCTTACACATTGCTTACTGGCTGTGTTTCTCAAGTGGGAGTGATTTTGTTCCCCAAGGGGACACTTAGCAATGTCTGGAGACCTTTCCAGTTGTAACACCTGTGTGTGTGTGTGCACATGCGGGTGCTTCTGGCATCCACCAAATGAAGTCAGGGTATGCTAAACCTACTGTGTAGGGGACAAATAGTACTATGTCCAAATGTCCTAGTGCCAAGGTAAAAAAACTCTAGCATATCAGCATACAAAGCCAAGAATGAAGGAAAGGCACACAAGAGAAATGGGGAGGCTCAAGTGCCACGTGCGGCCTGCAGCTGACGTTCTGGGCACTGGGTTCTGGAGGTGGAGCTCAGGGAAACCAACAAGAGGGAAGAACCCAGGCCAGGACGAGGTTTCTGGGCTCCTGGGACCCTCACCATGAAGAAGCCAGAGAAGAGTCACCCACATGTGCTCCCTGTAGCCTGGGTTTCCCGTAATGTGACACATCTCACCCCACCCCGGCACCATGGTATAAAATAGGATTTAAAAATAAATGTATTTAGAAATAAAAGTGAGTGGATATGAAGAAAAGGTTAAGTAAATAACTGAACAGCTGATACAGTGACATGGCAGATTGTGAAATGGTCACAAACAACAGAGGACGGTGTACAATGTTTGTGACAAGGCTGCTGTCCTGTAGAACAGAAGAGCTGCTGGTGTGAAATGGGGGGTGGGGGATGAGTGTCCATTTTTGTGCCTGACAGCAAAAGGGCAGAGGTGAGGGTGCTGCCTTTGAACTCACCGTCTTTGGAGATTATTTCAGCACAGTGCTTGCTCGCACCCACGGACTTGCCAGACCAGGTTTTGAATGAAAACGAGGTGCCATCGGCCCACCGCCACTGCTGATTCTGCAAGACAGAGGGCACACCGGGGTCAGCAGCCCCACCTGGGCCCCTTTCCAATGCAATTTTGATTGTAAAAGCTGGGAAAGCACAGGGATGTGTGAGAAGGAAAAATAGAAAGTCATTCTGTAAACGCTACTAATCTCTTGGTGCATTTATTTCTGGTGTCAACATTTTTGTCTCTCACAATATTTTTATTGTACTAAAAATGTGGTGATCTTTAAAATATATATTCAACTTTGTACCTTGCTTCTTAAACTTTTTTTAATAGTAAGGATGTACCATAATTTACCTTAATAATTCCCCTGAGGATTGATGTTTATGTAGTTTTCAACTCACAATTATTACCAATAGTAGTGCTATATGCAACTTTGTTTATAAACTTGTTTCTGTACCTAAAATTATTTTCTTAGGATAGAATTCCAGAAATAAAATGAATGGTCACAGGGCATGAATAGCTGGAGGTACTGATGTGCATTACCAGACTGCCCTCCGAAACAGCTCATGTGGAGCAATTTACATCCCCACCTGCTGGGCAATTTCTCCACAGCCTTAAAAATATTATTTATTAAGACAAAGCAAGAGTTGGATAACATAAGTCATGTTCTGTCATGCTAATTTGCATTTCTTTTACAACTAGAGACATCACACACTTTTTAAAATCCTCACCTGAGAACATTATTTTTTAAAAGATTTTATTTCTTTTTAGAGTGAGGGGAAGGGAGGGAGAAAGAAAGGGAGAGAAACATTAATGTGTGGTTGACTCTCATGCCCCCAACTGGGGACGTGGCCTGCAACCCAGGCATGTGCCCTGACTGGGAATCAAACTGGTGACTTTTTGGTTCACAGGCCAGCACTCAATCTAGTGAGCCACATCTGCCAGGGCTCAATGACATTTTTTTTTTATTGCTATTAGAGAGACAGGAAGGTAGAGAAAAAATGAGAGAGAGAGAGAAACACTGATGAGAGAGAGAAACATTGATTGGTTGCCTTTTTGTATGCACTCTGACTGGGGATTGAACCCGCAACCTGGGTATATGCCTTGACCTGCAATAGAACCTGCCACCACTTGGTTTACGGGACCATACTCCAACTAACTGAGCCACACTGGCCAGGGACATTGTAACACTTTTTAGAACATGTATTTGTCACTTACTTTCCTCAGTCATAAATATAAATGGGAGTCATAAATTAAATTTTGTAATTTAATTTTAAAAAATAAATTACAAAAACTATCCAGTGGAAAGAGTGTAAATATTTATTTGGTCTCTGAATGAGAGAGCTCTGGTTGATAGTAGTATAAATACATAAAAAATGGAAAATTAATTGTAAAAAATATTTGTGACATCTTTGGCAGAGTTCGATCAAGAAGCAGCCCGGTGTGCCGTCCTGTGCGCCGCGTGTTTGTCTGGGGCAGCGGCAGAAGCCCCGCCGAGGACCCGAACACTGCGGACCCACAGAGATCCCAGCAACCAGCCCAAAGGCCTCACACGCCATGCCTTCCGGTGAGGTGCTGACAGACAGGAAAATGAGGGTGTATGGGAAAAGTTAAGGATAACACCAGAAACATAACAGCATCTAGGAAAAAGCTTAGCTGAAAGTTTTCAACGGTAAGCCAAGATCTAACGGAGACTTCATTACGCTGGGTCCCATAACACGCCTGTGTGTGTGTTTATACATACGTATGTACCCACGCATACTTACACACACACGTTTTTTTGAAGACTCTGTAAAGCCAGCAGTTTTGTGCTCTAAGATTTGGGAGGACTTTAATTAGATAAAAGCTCTACTAAATGATGCCACTGGATGTTGTATTCTCCACTGAGAGCCAGAGCTGGACTTGACCTTGAGGCCTTGTCCTCTCTCTCAGTTGGAGGCAGGTAACTGAAGAAGACCCGCTACGTGGGCCCCTGGTCGGGAGGCGAGGCCGCCAGTTCCCAGGGAGGGGCTATCTCTCGGGCTGCCCCCAGGGGGCACTGCTGAACCGAGTCTGGGTTTACCTTCTGTGGGTCATGCAGGCCGATCCACACGGACAGGTGTCTTTGGTAGCCACGTATGTACTTTGCTACGACTTCGGCTTCTTCCGAATCCTGTATAGACGCCAGGTGGGCTCCGTTTCCAAAGGACTGGCACTCGAGCTGTGGGCAAGGAGAAGCGGCCGTAACGATGCCTGGAGGTTTAGGAGCACAGCCCCCAACTCAGGACCCTGGTGTGCCTGGCCTCCTGGACTCACATAGCCCCACCTCCGCCGGAAGTAGTGACCTAACCCCACAGGAGACTTCCTGTCCTTCCTGTCACCACAGGAGCGAGCACACTGTCACAAGCATCAGGTCTCAGAGGAAGAGGCAGGTCCAGGCCAGGGCATGAGCTTTAGGGTCCACGAGATGCCTGGGGTCCTAGTCTTGCCTCTCCTTACTGTGTGTGACCTTGGTAAGTCCCCTGACCTCTCTGCGGCCCGGTTTCCTCGTCTGTAAGTGGAGAAAATAATGGCGGCCGCACAGGGAGTTGTTAAGAGGATACAATGGTTATAGGTATGCATTATAATACTGCATTTCAAATAAATCTAAGAAATCGCTGATTGTAAAATGTGCTATTCTCTAACCAGAAACTTACTGTCCAATGAAACATTTTATAGATATGTACTTTAGAGATAGAGATATACTCTTTATTTTATGCTCTTTTGGAGTTGTGTTATGGGATCTGCTGATATGATAAAACTTTAATTGAATAAAAACACGAATTGGCTGTGGTTGCTACTCCAATGCATGCCTTTAAGATCGTGCTTGGGACTAGGTGTGGTTACTGTTTGATGACAATTCAGTGCTCTCACTTGCCACCACTTTACAATTCAAAAATGCCTTCCTACTGGGAATTTCATTTGACTTTCAAGTGTATAGGGCATGGCAGCTGGACTGCCAGTCAGCATTCAGTGAGTGCACCCGGCACAGAAATTCCTGGGACGGAAGAGGAAATGGGCTTGCAGTGTTTAAGTGATTTTTTCCCTTCAAGTTCACACTTGGTTGTGATGAAGCTGGAACAGAACTCAGACCTCCGCCTCCGGAGTCCGAGATCAAGTCTACCTATCCTTCTCACTGTCTCCTTGGTCAGGTCCCAGGAGTCTCAAGAACTAAGATCAGCCATCAACACTGGCAAGGAGTCAAAGAGCCGCAGCAACAGGGTGTCCAGAACCTTCTCCGTCCTCTGGTTCTGTATGGTTAACGCTGCCAAAGCTTGGTATCAATTCTGTGGACCCTTTTTTTTTTTTGCTTCAAAAACCTGAATTGAGCATCTACCATGTGCCAGAGACTTTTGGCAAGTTATTTTAATAAATCCTCCTGACAACCCCAAGGGGTAAAAGTGTTATCTCACTTTTTTTAATCCCCACCTGAGGACATTTTTTTCATTGCTTTTTGAGAGAGAGAAAAAAAAAAATCAATGTGAGAGAGAAACATCAATCAGTTAGCCTTCCATACTCCCCAACCTGGGATTGAACCCGAAACCTTTAGATCTGCAGGGCGATGCGCCACCTACTGAGCCACACCGGCCAGGGCAGCGTTGTCCCATCTTACAGCAAGAAATCCTGTGAAGTGCGGTACGTCTGTGACTAATGGGCATCAGCTGTGACTTAAACTCGAGTCTACGGCACTCCCACGTCCCCAGAGAGCTTCCTCCTCATTTTGGCAGAATTAGTGCCGGAATCTCCAGGGACAGGCATACATACGAAGGCCCTCCCAAGATTTATTTCCTCAAGTTGCTTCCCACACACTGAGGAGAAAGTCCATCGCTCTCCGTGAGCTCTTTTTCTTTCACTGGGCCTTGTTTGTTTAGTTCACATCAGCTCAGGAAAGTGCCGGGTTCAGGCTGACTTCCCTGGGTTTGCTAGTTACTCTTACTGGAATCTTGGGAGGTCACATATGCTCACACTGCACTGGAATTTTCCATTTAAGTGTCACAATCTTGCATTAATTCTGTGCTTTTTAAGGCCAGAGAAGTCTTGTATCCTCAGTGGCCATCTCGCCATAAGGATTCCCTCATTGCTGAGTTGCTTATACCAGGGGTTCTGGGGCCACTCTGGACCCAGATCACCCATATTTCCCCATGAGGTGCCCCTACAGTAACTCCATTAAGCAGCCACAATCCAGAGAGGCAGCAGCACGGACTCCCCACACACCTCCGAGGTGATTCAGTTAGCCTGGCTCTTTGGGTATCTTTTAGACTGAGCCTCAGTGGGGGCGGAGGGAGAGGGGGGACAACAATGGTGCATCAGTGTTGGTTGGGCTGAGCAGATTACAAAGCTTTGCCTCTTCCTGCCTCACTTTCTATCCGGGCTCTGAGGTGGGTGCTCCAGGCCTGGCCACACCCCTGTCTTTCAGGTGAACCTCCTGCTGCAATCCAGTTATTCTTTCTGTAAGCTACTCAGCTTCTCATCCTCCTTGGAT
The DNA here is from genome assembly GCA_004024845.1 of Tonatia bakeri. Taxonomy (NCBI): domain Eukaryota; kingdom Metazoa; phylum Chordata; class Mammalia; order Chiroptera; family Phyllostomidae; genus Tonatia; species Tonatia bakeri. The sequence goes on along the minus strand of PVIA01002643.1, from coordinate 17,751 downwards.
TGATGTCTGTCTGTCTTTCTCACTGACAGTGATCTCCTGGAGCGTAGGGGCTGCTCCTTGTTCACCCTTACATCTTTGCAGCCCATCAAGGGTCTGGGCACAGAGCTCCATCAATGCTCAAAAATAATGAGTGAACAGAACACACAACCCTCTTCTCTCCATTTCCTCAGCTGGGTGACTTCTCAGGATGCCAAGCAGGGTCCTCGATTCCGAGTCACACGTGACCCAGAGCTCAGGGCGGCCCCTTGCTTTGGAGAAGCCAGTCTAAGCATGGGCCACATTTCTTACCTCAGCGTCAGACCAGCTCCTCAGCTTCTGGAAGTATCCATAGCAACTGAGTTTGTGGTAAAACCACCCAGTAGGACAGCTGTGCAGCAAGATGACGTCTGCACAGAAACAAAAGGCAACGACAAGTTACGATGGTGAAAACAATCTACTTCTGCACTTGGTCCGGTTTACAGGCCGGGATCCCTTGACTGAAGGGGAGGCTGGGTGTCCTTGAGACGGGACCCTCCTATGCCACAAACACGTCATATTGGGCGTCTGTGTCCCAGCCTTTCTGGGAGGAAACTATGGCCTTTTACCAGGCCAACCGTGCGCCGGGGAAAGGCCACCATCAGATCTGTTGGGGGTTGCTGGGCACTGGCTCTGAACGGATTCTAAGTCCAGGAGGGCTGGAGTGTCAGAGCAGGGGCTGGCAGCGATGGGCTGACCAGTGGGCCTGGGTTTTGGCCTCACAGTGGGCCCGGTGGGCCCTCATGCCCACCCTGCGGTTATTCCCCCACTCGGGGAATGCAGAATTGAACAGACCTGCTCAGCAACAGGCACAGCCCCACCCTGGTATTGCGATCAAACGGCTATCGCTCCAGGCATCACAAGATGGGTGAGGCGCAAACACTGGTGGTTTCAGGCATTACACAAAGGGAATGTTGTTTTGTTTTTGTGTTTGTGTTTGTGTTTTTGTTTTGTTTTGTCTTGTCCAGGAAGACACAGGATAGGTGAAACAGCAACTTGGCTGATGCTTGAGAACAGGTGGACTCGGAGTCAGTCCCCAGGAGGGGAATGTGCCAGGCAAAAGGGCGGCTGAGCAGAGGGATAGAGGCAGGAACATGTGAGGTGGGCGCAGGAAGAACAAGCACTTGCTTGCCTGAAGCGTAGGGTGTCTGCCAGGCAAGTGTGGAGAAAAGGAAGGAAAGTCAGGGCCTAGGACCCAAGGCAGCGCGATGGGGGTGGGGGTGGGGGGTGCAAAGCTCTCCTCCGAAGCGATCAGTGACTGGGCCAGTCACTGAACCATTCAGATTGCCTCGTTCAGTGACCAGAACCTTCCTGAGAGATAGAGGTGCTCTGGTACATCCCTGCTGCACAGATAAGAAAATCGTCTCAAAGAGGCGAAGGGACCTGAGAGGTCACTTAGATGGAGGGCGGTGGGACCTGGGAGAGAGCTAGCGCTCCTCCAGCAGCCTAGGGCCTCCAGCCCGACCCCTCATGGGACCAGAGCCCCTGTCGCTGCACGCAGGGTTGAGAGCCTTCAGCTGCCAGCATACTGCCTGGACTGCTAACAGTCTGTTTACCGCGCACTTCTAGATGTGGCCTTGGGGACATGAGTTAACCTCTTCTAGCTTTAGTTTCCTTGTTTGCACAATGGACTGACAATATATACCTTCCTCGTGGGATTTTCGGGAGGATTAAATGGGATAATGCATGGACAGTGATTAGCGTCGAGCTGGTATGTAGTAGTTGTTCAATAAATAGTAGCTATTTAACCCATTGTACCTATTAAAATAATCATATTATCATTATAACCAGTGTAATATTTTTGCAAATAGTCACCGAATGGAGTGTTTTATTGTCCACAAATCATTGTTCTTCCTCTGTCCACATATAGAGTGAATTGTTTCAGGCAAGGGCTGCTGAGGACCAGGACAAAGAAATCACTGCCAAGACAACAGGGTACTGGTCTTGACCATCGAGTCTCGGGGACAGAGAAAATTCACTTCTCAGTTCCCCATACTCCCCTTAAAGGCAAGATTAGGCTTTCCCATAAGCCACAATGCAAGGAATACACAGGATGTGTCGTGAGAGTTTCTCCTCAAGACAGTAAGAATATAAAGAAAGTCTTCGTGCAGCTGGCAGGAAGATCTGTAAAAAAGGGATGGGTAGATGGACCAGGGGTGAGTGTTCTGGCTTCAGGTTCTCCAAGAGAGAAACTGGAGGAGTTGGGTGAAATCCCTGAGTGGGGGAGGGGCTTGTGTCTCATGCCCCAGGATGGAGCTCGGGCAGATTTCAAGCTGCCTCAGGGAAGCCAGAACCAGGACGATAGGAACTACTTGACCAGCTGGAGGCGGCTTGCAGGAGGAGCCAGCCAGTCTTTCACACTCCAGCAGGCTCAGAGAAAGTGTCGGAGGGTCCAGGTCCTGGGCAGCTGTAGACAGTTGAGAGAGCTGGCAGCTGGACCACAGACTTCAGCCATGGCCACCTACATGATGCCCAGAGAACCTGCTTGTCTTTGTGTTCCCTCCCAATCGACCCCCCTCTGGGGCAGGTGCCAGGCCACGCACAGCACTGCACACCCGCAGGAGGCCCTCTTCTCCACAGAAGTGCTGCTCGGCCTCGGTTTCCTCACTCACCCTCCACGGGCAATGCCCTGCGAAGCCACTGGAGACGCCGAGGCACCCAGGACCAGCAGCCAGAGCACCCCACAATCTTACAGAGTGGCCTGGGGCAGGTCTCTACCCCTCCTCATCAGTAGAACCGTGGAGTTCCACCGGATGAGCCCACATTCCATTTCCTTCCATTTCAGGTATTCAGTGATAATTAGATTTAGCTCCCTCACGGGGTTTTCTTCCTGTTTTCTGCTCTGGTGAATTCTAGGGTTCTCCTCACTTTGTTAACATGTTATATTACGTGTGATGCTGGGTCTATACCTGTGTAGGAGCTATTTTTCCAACCAAAATGCCCTGTATGTCCACATAGGAAAACAATGTCTAAACAGTGGTAGTTCTGATTATAGCTCTCATTTACTGACGGCGAGGTGTTGGGTACTGTAAACACATTAACTCTACCCTTCATAATCTACTAAAATAATCATTATAATCTACATGTAGTTGATGATTCAACTATGGCTCACAAACATAGGAAGTTGGAATCGTTTGATTCTAAATTCCTGGCTTTTAAAAAAATAACCGTACCACATTATCTTTCATCCCTGCCTCTAACACCTATTTCCTGAAGTGCCTAAGTACTCCGGGGGCGAGTGAGGCTCGCTGTGCCATACGAGCTGCATGAACATTGGCTGTGGGCTCAGTGCCAGCTGGGTGGCTGGTACTCACCTCCCAGGACTCGAGTGCTGGCCGTGCAGCTGAGCAGTAGGAGTAGCCACGCGCTTTTGGCAGCCATCTTCCTCTTCCCCTGGGGACAGACGTGCCTCAGAAACTTCACTGAGAGGATCTCAGAGCCCTCGTCAGCGTTTGCTTGAAGCTCCTGGATTCACCTAGATCTGCAATCTGAACACATTTGCACTGGTGAGACAGACCAGGAATTTAGATGCCAAATCACATGTGGAGAAAAAAAATATTTTTCTGGCTTAATTGATGAAGGGAATCTCAGACTCAGTATTTAGGAGATTGGACATTTTAAGTTATGAGGTGTTCTCACCTGCAAGGTGTCTGAGCCAGTGTCCGGGACCTAACTGTAAGTCTGAATGGTTTAAAAGTGACCAATTGGAGGCATTTGGTCTATTGTGGAAAGCTGGCCCCTGTCACTCTCAGAAGGGCCAGTAGATGGCGTCAGAGGCCAGATTTCTCACAGATGAGGCGGCAATGGGCTTCCTGTAGCCAAGTCAATCAAGTCAGTCCCAACAGTGAATTATTTGATGTTAGATTCAACAGTGAATCTGTGGTCTAATACCCACATTTTACAGAGGAGGAAACCTGAGGTTGATGGATCTGAAGTCATTTGCTCATTATCACGCAGCTACAATCAGATTTTCTGACTTCAGCTCAATTCTTTTATACTTAGATGATAACCACATTTTTTTAAAAAGAAAATAATTTGCAGCAAATACTGTCCATGAACAGTCTGCCCAAGGAGATATAAACACGTGTCTACTGGGAACTAGGGGGAAATTTTGTTTCCTATTAAAGATATAACCCCTTTATAAAGATACAAAGAAGGAAGCCTTCCTTTCAGCAATGGTTTGTAGTTTTGTTGTAGAAGTCTTCTACCTCCTTGGTTAAATTAAATCCTAAGTGTTTTATTCTTTTTATTATGCTATTGTAAATAGATTTGCCATTGGTAGTGTAAAGAAATGCAATGCTTTTTCTGGTTGATTTTGTATCCTGATACTTTGATGATTTCATTTATTAGTTTAATAGTTTTCTGTGTATGTGTGTAATCTTTAGAACTTTCTACATATAAAATTATATGATCTGACAACAGAGATAATTTTACTTTTTCTCTTCCAATTTGATTGCATTTGACCCCCCTCTCATTGCTCTGGCTAGAACTTCAAGTTCTATGTTAAATAGAAAGGTGGTAAAAACAGACATTTTTGCTTTGTTTCTAATCTTAGAAGAAAAGCTTTCAATGTTTCACAATTGAGTATCATGTTCATGGGTTTTTATTTATGACTTTTATTTTTTAAGTATATTTTATTGATCATGCTCTTACAGTTGTCCCATTTCTTTCTCTCCTTATTGCCCTCTGCCTTGCCAGTACACCCCTTCTCTCCAGCATTCCCACCCCCCTTAGTCCATGTCCATGGGCCATACATATAAGTTCTTTGGCTTCTCCATTTTCTATACTATTCCTAACCTCCCCCTGTCTATTTTGTACCTACCATTTATGCTCCCTATTCCCTGTACCTTCCCCCCTTTCTCTCCCCCTCCCTGCTGATAACCCTCCATGTGATCTTCATTTCTGTGATTCTGTCCCTGTTCTAGTTGTTTGCTTAGTTTGTTTTTGTTTTAGGTTCAGTTGTTGGTAATTGTGAGTTTGTTGTCATTTCACTGTTCATAGTTTTGATCTTTTTCTTTTTCTTGGATAATTATCTTTAACATTTCATATAATAAGGGCTTGGTGATGATGAACTCCTTTATCTTGACCTTATCTGGGAATTACTTTATTTGCCCTTCCATTCTAAATGAGAGCTTTGTTGGATAGAGTAATCTTGGACCTAGGTCCTTGCCTTTAATGATTTTGAATACTTCTTTCCAGCCCCTTCTTGCCTGTGAGGTTTCTTTGGATAAATCAGCTGATAGTCTTATGGGAACTTCTTTGTAGGTAACTGTCTCTTTTTCTCTTGCTGTTTTAAGATTCTTCCATATCTTTATTCTTGGGTAATTTAATTATGATGTGTCTTGGTGTGTTCCTCTTAGGGTCCAACTCCTTTGGGATTCTCTGAGCTTCCTGAACTTGTATGTCTAGTTCTTTCACCAGATTGGGGAAGTTTTCTTTAATTATTTTTTCAAGTAAGTTTTCGATTTCTTGATCTTTCTCTTCTCCTTCTGGTACACCTATGGTTTGGATGTTGGGATGTTTAAAGTTCTCCCAGAGGTTCTTAAGCCTCTCCTAATTTTTTTTTGAGTTCTTGTTTCTTCATTCTGTTCTGGTTGAATGTTTATTTCATCCTTGTGTTCCAAATTGTCGATTTGAGTCCCAGTTTCCTTCCCTTCACTGTTGGTTCCCTGTATATTTTTCTTTATTTCACTTTTCATAGCCTTCATTTCTTCCTCTATTTTGCATCTGCACTCAATCATTTCTGTGAGCATCCTGATTACCAGTGAACTCTGCATCAGATAGGTTGGCTATCTCCTCGTTGCTTAGTTCTTTTTCTGGAGTTTTGATCTGTTCTTTCATTTGAGTCATATTTCTTTTCTTGGCGCACTTGTTATGCTGTAAGGGGCAGAACCTTAGGTATTTGCCGGGGCAGGGCAACCCACTTCACTGCATTGTGGCACTGTTTATGGGGAGGGGCCAGAGAGGGAACAATGCTGTTTGCTTGGTGCTCACCCAGCTTTCAGTCACTTCCCCTGCTATCCACAAGCAAATTATGGTCTTCTGGTGCTGATTCCTGAGTGGGTGGGTTTGTGTACATTCTAGCACCCTGTGGGCCTCTCCAACAAACTCTTCTGTGAGGCTGGGAGTTTCTCCCACTGCCAAAACCTCCACAAATTTTTACAGCCAGAGCTTTTGAAAGTTTCTTTTCTTATGCAGGAACCCTGGGTTGTACAGTCTGTCTCACTCCCCAGTTGTTCCTCCCAGTTTATCTGCACACATATGTGGGACTTCCATGTCCACCAGACACCACCTCAACCTCCTGGTCCACCGGCCACCTTGCTGCACATCCTCTCCACCCCAGCTTCCCGTCTCCGCCCCTCCTATAGTCTGGACAAATGTTTCTTCTTGAACTCCTTCAATTTTCTAGAAGTTCTGGTTGTTTTTTGCTTTTAAATTGGTTGTTATCCTTCTTTTGGTTGTGCAAGGAAGAGAAGCATTTCTAACTGTGCTTCTGTCTTGGCCAGAAGCTCCTATTTATGGCTTTTATTATGTTGACATAGTATCCTTCTATCCTAGTTTTTTACTATAACAAGGGTATTAAATCTTGTCAAATGCTTTTCTTGCATCAAGTGAAATAATCACATTTTTCCTTCACTTTTAATGTGTTGCATTATATTAATCAGTTTTCACTTAATGAGCCATCCTTACATTCTAATAATAAAGTCCCTCTGGTTATGGTGTATAATCTTTGTAATCTGTTAATGAATTTGGCTTGCTAGTATTTTGTTGCTACAAGAAAGACTAGTAAATACATTTTTAAAGCTACGTTTTGCTGCACTGAATGAACACCAGGCTTGCATTAATAAAAGGGAAAGGGAGGAAGGGTTACAGCTACACAACTAACGATGCCGGGTACTAAGCCATTACATTTGCACTTTATGGGTGACCTAGTGCATTTGACTGTGTATAAAACAATAATGCAGATTATTTTACAAAACTGTTAGGGCATCTAGGGATTATATGTACTTAAAAATAAACAAAATCAATAAACATGGCAATTATTTACTCCAGGTAAAACAAAAAATTGTGGAAACTTGAGCAATCATGATTGACCTTTTATCTCAACAATAAAACTTAATTTCATAGTAATAATAAAAAAGAAAACAACTGTTATCTTTTTCCATCATCAGATAGCACATGAATTATTAAATGACCAATGGAAAACCAGAAAACAGGAAGTGAATCCCATCTCCCAGAGAGAAATAATTTAGTGACTTGCTTGAAGACATCTTGCTATAAACACTTGTGTGTGTGGGTGTGTCATTTTACATAAATGGAGTCATATAGTCCTGTAACTTGGTTTTCTTTCTCAGAAACACATTGATTGTAATAAGACTTTTCCACTCACATAATTTTTACGTAGTCATGATTCTTTCTTGAGTGCAAACTCACACACGCAGGGTTTCAACTTCACCGAGCTCGGTCACTGCCACGTCGTTCCCCGCGGCTCAGACGCCCTCCCGCTGGGCCACAGCGCATGTCCCAGTAACAGCGCCCAGGAACGCCGCTTCCTCAAACCTCAGCGCATGCCTAATTTGTCCACTTTTCTTCCTAATTTTGGTCTACTAGAGAAAAACCTCATGCTTTTCGTTAGCATTTAAAAATGCTAATGAAGTTGAACATTTCTTTATATAATGCCTACCTTTTAATGTTTCTTTTGTAAACTTTTGCTTGCAGCTTTGTGCATTATTCTGTCTGATTGTTTATTTTTTCCTCAGGGATTTGTGAAGACTTCCTTTGAACATTTATTGTCTTTTGTATATTACTAAGAGTATTTCCCAGTTTGCATTTTCTCCTATTTATCTTTTTTTGCTATACTGAACATTTCATATATCGTCATATCTATTTTCTCCTTTATAAGTTTTGGAATTTATATCAGGAAAAAACTGGCCATCGCCACCCATGTATCCACCCATATTCTCCTCTATTTTTTTCCCCTTGGCATTTATTTTAGTGTAAGCATGGGATTGGGTCCAAGATTTTTCCCCAAATAATTATTAAGATGGGAAATTCATTGAATCTCATTAAGCATGTTTTTTGTGATCCAAAAAATCAGGATACACGTTGTAACTCTCGAACAACAGATTGCTTAAAGGGAATAATGGAACATATAAAAATTGAAATGGAAACTTTCCTGAAAAAGTTAAAGATTGGTTCCGTATTTTTATCCATGTGAACATTCGGACAGTGTTAAGAAGAAGCAAAAGGATGAAGAGCGTGGGGGGTGGTGATGACCTCCACCCTTTTTGGAATCGCCACATTAACCCTGCACTCTCTGACAAACTTCCCCTCCAAGAGTGATGGAGATATCTTCAATGTCCTGAAACCCTCTCAAAACACAAATAGTCAGAATTTCTCTGTCAAGCCAACTGTCTGCGGGGAGGGAGTTACAGCATCTTTTCAAATCATCTGTCAATGAATGTTACAGGACTGACGATCACTGAACGCTCATATCTCAACTAATTTAATTCTCACAACTAGGCTGCATGGCAGGTATTGTTAACTTGTTTCACATGCAATGACACTGAAGTTCATTAAGATTAAGTAACTTTCCTAAAGTTCCACGGCTGCTGTGTTGCAGAGCCATGATTCAAGCCAACACCGTTTGACACCAAAGCCACCAATGCTTTTTAGAATCAGGGAAGAAAGAAAGCAAGTCATTCAAATCAAACAAAACATGCCTACCACCATTAGAGCTTCAGCGTGTCGTGTCTGGCCTAGTTAAGAGCTGAGGAAAGCAGATACTCAGAGAAAGCCCTCTGCTCTCACCCGCAGGGAGGATTACCTGGTTGGCATTCAAGGCCCTGATGTCCTGCCTTCTTCAGCCTCCAGAGAGACCCCAAGCAGTTTCCAGAGTTCTTATATCTTCTTCCCTCAGAAATTGTATGGCCTTTTTAAAATCATAGAGCAATAACATTGTGTACAAATAATAACCCATCCATAAAACCTTATCTATAGTCAGAGCAGGCCGTATGAGAGATGACTTGGTAACAGATGCAAACCTCTCCCTGTTCGCACACAGAAGCTTTTCTCTCCCTTCTCCCCCCTCCCCTCCCCTCCCCTCCCTTCCCCTCCCTAGGTTGTCAAAAGTGCAATATCCTGTCATCGGTTACAGCCTCTCCACTCACTCACTTCTCCTCTGGTCTCTCCTTTTATCCCTTCTCTTTGTTGATTTCTTTTATTTCTCCTTCCTTTCTACAAGGATGCCCCACCTCAACTCTGGAGACCACTGCAGAAAGGATTTGCCATCAGGGTGGGTGTCAGTTATGTATCAAGTGGTGAGTCTGAGGAGAACATACAGACTCTCTCTACAGCACCAACCCCACCCTTCTCAGCGTGCCCCTGGTTCTGCCCTGAATCTTGTCCTAACATGGGGCAATTATTGTCTAAATAGCTCACACTGACACACAATATTTTACAATAAAGTGTTTTCACCTAAGTCATCAAATGAGATCTTAACAGAACCCCTGGGAGCGATGTAGGACACACATCCTCATTCACATCCAAGAAACCCGATATTAAGAGAATTAGGAGGCCTGCCCAGGCTTGTATTGCTGGTCCCTGGTGGAGCTGGTCACTGACCCCAGGCTTTCTGACTCTAAATCTAGCTCCATCTTTGAAGAATCACAGCCTTATTAAAAAAAAAAAAATAGCCTATTTGGAAAGGGTAACAAGATATCCTCCTGTGAAGAAAGCAAAGGATGAACTATGCTGTAGGTATCAGAGATTATTCAAACCTCAACTAGACTAGAACCTCAACAGACTGGAACTTTAAGGCTGGAAAGGATAATGGTGTTGATTATCAAGTCCCACTTGCATTCTTACGAGGACCCTGAGGCCCAGAGGAGCCCCACGACTGGGTCAGTGCACAGCCAGTCAGGCTTGTGGCTTCAGAAGTCAGGCTTCCTGACTTCCAGCCCAGTGTCCTCAGCCACGGTCATTGGATTTCTGCAGCCTGTGCATAAATTCATGGTAGGACAGGAGAAAGCAATGTTTCCACAGTTTCCAAAGGATGTTTTAGAGAGCTTCTGCCACTCTGATGATGCTCTGGAGAGAGATCACTGGGGTTGGCTTCCAATGGGTCTTGGTTCAGGTGCTAATTCTCTTACCCACTCACTGTGTAACATTGGGCATGCCCCTGAACCTCTCAGAGCCTCAGTTTCCTAACTACTGTGTGTGTTTGATACTACCGGATTAGTTTTATTTCTTCCACTACCTGTTAAATGCAAGCCCCTTCCCCTTTGGGTGGCTGAATGAGACTCATCATGACTTCACAGCCCAGCACAGTACAAAGATATGAACTCCAAGGCTTTTCAGTTCAAAAGCACTAGTCCGGACTCAAGAGAGAAAAATTTTGCCCAAATATGTGTTTAGATAAATCTCCCCCTCCCCTAACTCTCACTCTGCTATCTCTAGGCCACTGTATAAATGTTTTAAGTCTAGGGTTGAGAGAGGAAAAAGAAGGACATTAGATAAGAGAAGTAGATGCTCATAAGATTTTAAGAGGTCTTTCACTGAATCCCTGTAATAGTGGGGAATTGTAACTGTGGGAAACTATAACCCACCCCACCATGCTTTTGAATTGTTTCTGTAAGTGCAGGCTCTGACTAATGTGTGGCCTGTAGGTGAACAACATGTTTGGGTAAGACTCCTAGGAACTAACTTCAGAAAATACGGGCTCTGACCTTTGAGCAGCCCAGCTCTGGGAGATTGGCTGACCTCCATCCATTTGTGGGGCCAGGATGACATGAGTGAAGTCAGGATAGCGTGAAGCCGGGATGACTAAACCAGGATGCGGCCCACCGGACCATCACTCGCCTTATCGTAATGGACTGTGCTTGTTTGCACGTAGAGAACTTTTCCATCCCCCTCCCTTGGTTTCTTTGTCTGTTCCCCTCTGCCTCCTTATAAAAACCTCTGCCTCCACTGAGAGGTGGAGATGGGCTTTGAGACATGTGTCCCCCACCTTCTAGATGACTGGCATCTGCAAATACACCACTTTCCTTTACATCAGCACCTGCCTCTCCAGTATTGGCTTTCACAGTGGCAGGCAGCCGGACCTGCGTTTGGGTTACATCCCCACTAGTTTGCACCAAAGGTGGGCATTGATAAGACCCACGTCAAAGTTTGGGACACAAGGCTATAGCTAATTGGAGAAATATCTGAACTGAAAAGGCCCACCGAATACTGAGTGGAATTATTAAAATAATTTCTATATGAAATTTAGAAAGAATCCTAAAATCACAAACCGACATAATTACCTACAAAGCCACAAGGAGCAGAGTAGCACTGCACTGGAGAAATAAAGATGGAACTCAGGTCCTGCCCAGCGTGGCTCACTTGGTTGGGTGTTGCTCCACAAAGCAAAAGGCCACTGGTTCGATTCCCAGTCAGGGCGAACCCCTGGGTTGCAGGTTTGTTCTCCAGCTGGGGCACATAGGACAGGCAGCTGACCGATGTTTTTCTCCCTCTCTTCTCCTCTCTCTAAAAATGCATATATAAAATCTTTTTAAAAAGTGGAACTCAGGCAACCTTAAATTATCTTTAAAATGTAAAGGGAAACAACTTTTTCTTTTCCAGGACTTTTGTTGGGAGTTTTTTGATTACTTACTTGATTTTGTTAGTAGTGGTTTGTTCAGATTTTTTGTTTCTTCTTGATTTAGTCTTGGGAGATTATATATCTTTGGAAATTTACCATTTGTTCCAGATTGTCCAATTTGTTGGCATATAATTGTTCATAGTATTTTCTTACACTCCTTTGTTATTTCTGTGGTGTCAGTTGTTCGTTCTCCTCTTTCATTTCTGGTTTGATTTATTCGGGTCCTCTTTTTTCTTGGGGAATCTGGTTAAAGATTCATCAGTTTTGCTTATTGTTTCAAAGAAGCTGCTCTTGGTTTCATTAGTGTTTTTTTTTTTTTTTAGGTAGTATGAAGGGAACCAGATTTTTCAACCTAGAATTCTATATTCAGCCAATCAATCACTAAGGGTAAGCATGAAATAAAGACACATCAACATTGCAAAAACTTAGAAAGGTTATTGTGCACAGACACTTATTGAAATTACAGCTCAAACACATCCTTTAGCAAAAATTAAAATGACCATCGAAGAAAAGAATGTGGTACAATAAAGAAATATGTGTTGGCTGTAAAAAAGAATTATAATGATATTTAGAATAAGATTAATAGTGACTTTATTTAATTTTTAAAATACAAGCCAGAACTAAAATACCAGATAATAATTGCTGGAGTGGGAGAGAATTTGGAATAAAGTTAAAATGTGCTAACATGTGATGCTGATTAAAATTAGATTCCATTAGAAAATTTTAATGAGTATATGTACTTCCAGAGTACCATTTGTATAATGCAGACTTGATGTTGTAACATCTATGATGAAATACTGAAATGGAGCCCCACCCCCATCCAAACTTAAGCACCACAGGAAGACCTTCCCAGTCTCAGCCCCCTTCTGTGACTCTAGCCTCCTGCACTGACCCCCCATCCGCTCAAATTTGTGCTCGCTCTGCACCACATGTTGCTGTTTCCTGGAAAGCCCCATACAAGGTCATGTCCCCATGCCTTTTTTTTTATGCCATTCTTCTTTTTGCAATGCTCTTCTTTGATTGGTCATGTTTATTCGCCTTTTCATTAACTAATTCAATAAATGTTGAATGCTATTGTGGATGAACACGGGGTTCTATGGAAAGTAATCTCATAGGGAGGTTTGGTAATAAATTTTTAACTGGGCAGGTCATGGTGGGTACTCACACATGAGGCATATAACTTCTTTAGTAAAAGTTTTATCTTTGCCTTAAGCCAGTCCTGTCCTGGTGTTTTTGTACATATAGGTCAACACATCTTTGAAATAAGCTACCCACCCTCAAGAGCACTTAATCATGTTAACTGTCCTGTAATCTAATCCCCACCTTGCTTCTACCACTTCCATGTAATCTTTCTGTCTTGTTTTTTTTTTTTTTTTAGGTTTTATTTATTTTCAGACAGAGGGGAAGGGAGGAAAAAAGAGAGAAGAGAGGGAGAGAAACATCAATGTGTGGTTGCCTCTCACGTGTCCCCTACTGGGGACCTGGCCTGCAATCCAGGCATGTAGCCCTGGCTGGGAACCAAACTAGCAACCCTTTGGTTCACAGGCCAGAGCTCAATCCACTGAGCCACACCAGCCAGAGCCCGTGTAATCTTTCTCCCCTTCTCTCCTTAATATCAAAAGCATAACAAGAAATGTAAAACTGTCATTCTCTAGGGCGTTTGACATCTTCCTTCCTGGCAGGTGGGCTCAAATAAATTCTTATGAAAGTCTCTACAGGCTTGGACGTTCTTACATCAATACTCTTAAGTGCAAGAACTGTGGGTGTGGAAAGGTGGGGAAGAGAAGGAGAGGTAAGAAAAAGTTAAAGGGGACCCATCTGGTCCCCATCCTGAGGGAGCTCCCGTCGCTCAGCTTGGTTTGGTTGGCAACCTCCTTTTGGAAGCCTGTGCGTGCATACTCCTCTCTCTGACGGAAAGACGCCCCTCCTCTGTGCTCCTACCGCACACTTGTACTTACCTGTATTTTACCATGTATGATGTGCAACTTTTTGCCCAAAATTTGAGGGAAAAATAAGGATGCTCATTATACATGGGTACAGACCATGAGTGTACATACTGATTACACACCATGAGTGCAATAATGGGTGTGATAATCCCATGTATAATGCACACAAAACCATGGGTGCGCATTATACATGGCAAAATATGGTAAGTTCTGTTTCCTGCCTGTCTTCCTAACAAATCTCTATGCGACTTCCTCATCTCTGTAACCTTATGCTCAGGAAGTCTGAACGCTAAACGAACCCAAAACCTAAGAAACAGTAGGTGCTTCCAAACCTGTTCCTTTTCCTTCTCAGGTGTTTCTTTCCAGAGGACAAGCAAGCTCCTGCATATCCTTTTCCCTACCCACGGATGAGAGCTTCACTCGCTCTTTTTTTTTTTTGAGAAGACGTTCGCCTCTCTCTGAATGTTTTCTTTCCTCTCTTAGCAGAATTCATGCTCTAATTAAACTGGTTTCATTTGAAGCATCTCACCTTCACCTACGTGGTGATTCCACCTGAATTCGTGAAAAGACCCCTGCAAGTGCGAACACTTACAATGCTCCGTCTCCGTAGACGGGGGACACATTTCTGAAAAGAGGAGGGTGGTTGGAAGTGCTGACAGTGAAGTGAATTTTCTGATGGAAAATAAAATAAGACCCCTTGAGATATTTTCATAAATATTCAGTAAGCTTCTGTTAATAAGTGAGTGAATGAATGAATGAATGAGGACCCACAGGTGGAGCCACTTGTCCCCAGGACAGCAAACCAAGACTTAGCAGCAGCTGCACTGCCTCACTCTCAGGAGTGGAGCTTGAAGCTGGAATTTCCTGAACGACGGGACTGAGGTCACCTGTCTGGTAAGACCCCTGCTGGTCCCTTCCTCCAAAGACAGGTGGCCTTCCCTGGGACAATCCTTTCTTCCCTTTTGCTAATAACCTTCTTGTCCCATCCAGCTTCCTACAAACCTTCCGTGTTGCACAACTCCTCATGTCACAGACGGGTCCTTGCCCCGTTTCAGGGCAGAAATCAAGAGCAGGTGAAACAAGTTCAAGAGAGAAGAGGGTTACTAACAATGGGGGGAGGGACAAGAGAGAGGGAGGAGGCACACTGACAGAGGGGGCTCCCGGAAGTGCCGTGTGGGCAGTGCGCTGTCCTTTAACGCAGGCAGAGGGGATCCCTCAGTTCCCCAGGTTCGTGCCCCGGCTGGCACTGACCAGTGCTCCACGTGACCAGGGGCTGCCACACAGGACAGACCAAGAAGACCGGAGCTGATTTTTTGTAGAAACACGTAAATGTGAAACAAAAGAGAAATTGTCCCCATTGGTGAGGAAGCTTAGAGACAGAGGGAAACTGGAGAAGTGAGTCCTGAGAACTTGACAGAATGGAAGGGAGTTTGGGGCAGAAAGGTGTGGAACTTGAATTTCAGTAACATTTAATTAGATGTCCAGGACGACACCTAGTCACGCTTCAAGAAGAAATCTGTTGTGTCTGCAGGATGCTTTCTGACTCCAGTTTCCCCGACGAAGCTCCAATGACTGTGATCTTGGCCTTCTTCAAATGACCAGTGAACTTCATTTTGAGTCAGACACCAGTGCGTCTCATAGCTTCTTCCTCTGAGGTCAAGGATAAGTTGTCTACAGCTTTGGTGTGGTAGCAAGTCACTTAGTACTCATTTAACTAATGAACAGTTCTTATTTTACTGGTGGTGCCTATTGGAAATATTTTAAATCGTCGATTATCTTCTGGATGTTTAAACATTTCAATACTATTAGACTGGCAGGCAAAAAGGCCTTCAGCCAGGCAGGGGCAGTGGGGTGGGTAGCACCTAATGGAATGGCCAGTGTGAGAAACGTGCTTTAGGAAAATGTGGGAAGTGAAGTCTGGTAGAGGGATCTGGGAAAAATCTAAAGTGGCTATATAATGAAATGGTGAGCCTTGAATTTTTAAAAAATTCTAAATCCTGAGAAAACAGCATCAACTACTCATTTGAAAAAAAAAAAAACTATGGAAGAATTCCTCCTCACCACCCCAGGATGTAAATTTTTACAGTCTTGGACTTTGTGCTTTCATATTTGACAAAGATATTGATCACGACCACTGCCCCAAAGCAAACCCTGTAATATCCCATGATCCTGGAGCAAGTGCTATCAGCAGGAGAGAGGAAATGAGTCACCGAGGATGTGCTCGTTAACTTTTACAGCCGTGGGGGAACTCTTGTCTGGAGGAGTAGAGTTTATGCCCACTCACTCAGCCCCGATGCGGGGACAGGTGGCATAGCACAATCACCCCTTCTCCATGTATCCTGGACAACCCAGTTATCTACTTCGTGGAAAGCTCTGTCAGCTAGAAAGCATCAGCTGACTTGCTCAAGATGTACAACGGAAGTTACGCCACAGAGATGGCAACTGAAGAGTCCATACCTAACTAGCTCCCCCCCTGCCTCCCTCCCTCTTTCCCTTCCTTCCTTTCCTCACTCTTTAAGTCACTTTATTTCCACTGTACTATCCACTTCTTTCTCATCGTGGGGTAGCGGGGTGACTTACCATATCACATCTTCAGAATGACTAGATGAAAATGTAATTCCCCTTGTTGCCAAACTCCTTGTCTAATATTTCTTGTTTTGCATTTTTAAAAGATTTTTATGATGATATTACTTTATTAGGTTTAATTTACATTGAATAAAATGCACACACCTTAAACATAAGCCTGAAGGATTTTGGAAAATTTATACACGCGTGTAACAATAACCCAGCTCAAGATATGGAACATTTCCATCACCCCAGAAAGTTTCCCCCTGCCCCCCATTCAATTCCCCACCAAGGCAACAACTACTATGACTCCTAACACCATAGATGAGTTGTGCCTTTTTACAAAACTTTATTTGAATGAAATCATTTAATTTTCACTCTGTTATGTCTGGATTATTTTTACTCGACATGAGGTTTTAAAAAATATTTACTTATTTAAGACAGGGGAAGGGAGGCGGGGGAAGGGGGAGGTGGGTGGGGACAAACACTGCTGTGAGAGACGAACATCAATGGGTAGCCTCTCGTAAGGGCCCCAACTGGGGCCCAGACCCACCGCCTAGGCCTGTGCCCTGGCCAAGAGTCAAACCAGAGACCTTTTGCTTTGTGTGACAATGCCCTATCAACTGAGCCACACTAGTCAGGGTGACCATAAGGTGTTTGTCACTCTTCCACATTGCTGCCTGTATTAATAACTCATTCTTTTATCACGCCGAGTAGCATTTCATTCCATGAATATAGCACAGATTGTTATTATAGTTACTCATTCTTGGTTGATGGACATTTTGGCTATTTCCAGCTTCTGACTAGAGCTGCTATGGGCATTCTTAGTATCTTGGTGGACATATGGTTTCATTCCATGATTTGCAGGGGATTGCTGGGTTGTGGGATGGGTGCATATTCGAGTTTGTTTGAAAGTGGCAAACTGTTTTCCAGAGTATCTGAACCATTTTATACTTTCACCAGCAATGAGGGAGAGTTCCAGGTACTCCAGATCCTCAGTACCGCTTGGTGCTGACAGCCTTTTACTGCTCTCCTTTTGATTCAAGAGTAAGATACAGGGTCACCATGAATAACACCCCTGTTTTTTATTACAAAATCATAAGCATGTAATTCTGTAACATGACAATATCACACTCAAGCACACCCTATGACATTTTAGGTGAAGTGTTCCTATTAAAACTATAAGTTATCACACCCATGTTATCACCCTGCCAGCCACACTTGAACAGGCCTTCCTTCTGCTGGACCCTGTATTTGTTGCCTGTGCTGTAACTGACCCCAGAGTATGGGGTCAAAAACTACCCAAAGAAAATGACCCAGAGAATTAAGAATTCTCTTCTTAATGAAAAGAATTAAGAATTCTCTTCTTAATGAAAGAGAATTCCCTGTGCGTGGCTGGGCAGGGTCAAGGGTGGGGAGTGGCTGCAAGGTCACAGGAGGCAACTGGGCCTCAGTGCCTCTTGCACTGCACCCCCTGGGAGTCTAGCTGCAAAGTGAACTCCATGCCCTCAGGCAGCTTCTTCTCGGTCACAGGCCAGTTGCAGGCCTTGCAGCCTTGGTTCTGGGGCACAGTCTGCGGGGTGA
>PVIA01002642.1:0-199509 GCA_004024845.1 Tonatia bakeri | reverse complement strand
GTCTCTGAAATCAACGCATCAATATAAATAACAACGCAAGCGACTTGCTTGAAACAACAGAGCGGTAGATTTCAAGCCTGTGTACTCATTCCCTGTCCCACCAAGCCCGGGGTGAAAACCTCCCCTCTGCTTTCTCAGACACCACACTGCCTGTCACGGACTGGGACAGCGTAGAGAGGGCAGAGCGTCTGTCCATCCGTCCATACGAGGGCACCGTCACTGTGGATATGGGGGCAAAGCCGTGAAAACGTACTAGGGCCACACTCTCCCGGGATCCTCGAGACACTCTCCTCCACCACTGTGTTCTGATCCCCAACCCCACACAAAAGGAAAACAGAAGAAAAAGCTGTAACAAGGATGGGATCCGCAGGGTAAAAGAGATCTGACATTTCGGGCCAGGAGCGGTTGATACAGAGTGCAGTTCATTCATTCTCCGTGTCGGACACTGGAACATCTTCTATGAGTCTTTTGTTTTATTTTCAGGCGGTCTGTACAGTGACTCCTCTTACATGTGACTTCATTTCATGAGTTTCATTTTAAAACTTGTATCATTTCATGAACTGATGTCACCCCAGTCAACGCCATGCGAGAACAAAAGAGAAAAGAGAAGAGAAGAAGATCATCATCCGCGGCTGGGTGGATTGAGCACCTGCCTGGGGAACAAGGGTCACAGGTTCTGTCCTCCCTGAGGGCAGAAGCCTCAGTGGTGGGCCAGGTCCCTAGTGATCGGCTTGTGAGAGGCAACCACACATGGATCTGTCTCTCCCTTCCCCCACCCCCTCCCTTCCCTTTCGACTCACCATAGGTAGATGAACTCTTTGGAAAAGAAGAAAATCAGAGACACGGATTCACGAGTTGCTGTCTTCGGGACATTTGCCTCCCTCAGGATGGACACTCTCAGGCCCAAAAGTGTTTTTTTATTAGGACAGGGAATAACTCATGCTTCACCCCAAAGCTTGGGCCTCATATTGGTGACTCCAAGAAATTCTTTCCCAGGCTGTGTCACCCAGCTAGTTTTCTGTCGCAGCCACTGCCCTAAAAGGATGTTCCAAGTCCCACTTTGGCTGGTCTGCAGCCCCTCCCTCCTCGGTGACACAACTGTGTCCATATCAGCAGGCAGGATTTACCTGGAGACATTGTGGAGACCACCAAACACATAAGCCCGCAGGAGGCACCATGCCTGGTTCTAAGCAGAGGAGGACACCACGCAAGGCTCTATGACACAGATGATAGTACCGGAATCGAGAGAGAGTTTTAAATAGAACGAGAGGAAAAGGAAGAGAACTCAATAAAAGGAAAGTGACATTATTTTTTATGGAAACTGGCATTCAGTGTTCAGATCACATGGTCTGTATTGTGTTTAGGGGGAAACCGGTCGGTTGAGATGGAGTGTCAAAACAAAGATGTGTGTATCAGGAGGGAGGGTCTGCTAGAAGTCACTGTGCAGATCGCCCAGCTTGCAGGCTCATGGGAGGCACAGGGTCTGATCCTCAGTGTGACGACAGCTATAGAAGATGAAATGGCATGTTTGATAACACGCTAATTTCCTGAATTCCACCCCCCCCCCGCCCACAAAAGGGAAAGAGGTAAAAATGTGGCCTGAGTGGTGTACATTGTCAAAGACCACTTGGCCCACAACCCAGGCCTTTATCAGGTGGTATTTCGAGGTCCATCTCACCCTTCCTTGTAACTTTGCCACGTCTGAGGTTTTCTTTATCAAACACATGCAATACCAGCTCACAGGCGTCGTCCTCCACCTGACATCATAGACACATGATGATTGATGTCTTTGTAAATGAGTTTCCGGTACCATCCACACTGTGGACATAGAGCCTCCAGTGAAGCCTGGAGAGACACAGTAGCTTCTCCAGGACACTAAACTTGTCAGGAAACCACACTCTACACTGAGGTCTCCTTTCCAAAAGCTTGAACAACAGGTTACGTTTCTTGGAAGAAAGAGGGCCTGGGCGGGGAGGCCCCTGGTGAATACCTCATGACATTTATGGAGTTTTTACGCAAGTCTGATTTTTTCAAAGGACCAGGTCACGGAACCAGCAGCCCAGGAGCTGCATTCTCTGGCGTCTGCCATCCACAGCTATCAGTGTCACAATGGGGGACTCTGGGCACCAAGTTCCCCCAGATGACTGGGCCTGGATGTAGAATTTTTGCCACAGCACCTGGCTCGACCAGATGACCAGTCAGTCCCCTCCTCGCCAATTGCCTCACCTAAAGACTGTATACTGGCAAGTAAGCCTTTTGCAAAGGTGGATAGGAAAGGAAAGCTGAGGCATTGTGCAGAGTCTGGTCACAGGGAGTAAATGTTAACACAGTTATAATTTCCTCTAAGTACACTTGGTAACTTTCAAGTGTACAACACAGCTATTTGACATTTACCTTGCTTACAATGCAATCATCCCACAGTCTGTTCACTTCTTGCTACCATGCAAACTTATGACATTACAAATGTATACCTTTCTTTATTAAAAAAAAGATGAATTATAATTGCGGTGATTACCTTTTCTATTACTGTCTTTCAGGGATGTTTGGTGGTGGCATTAGCCACTACAAAACAAAGATCCCAGGCAACTGTCCCCACCAGAAAGGGTTCCCACTTGACCCTAGCTGATGCAGAGAAGGGAGAGCTTTCCTTCAGGGACATTTCTAAATTAACTTGGGAACTGGTTGCCCTGGGTAGGAGCCATGTGTGACTTTTCCAAGCTCACCAGATGGCCTCATGTTGGCACTGTAGAAATGTTGGGGAGAAGTCCTTCCTTGACTTGGTGAACATCTCAGTCCCAGGGGCTTTGGAACAGAAAAGGAAGGGTGAAAGGACAGATGAGAGAGAGGAAGGAAGAGAGGAGAAGAGAGACAATAAAGTTTCCAAAGCCTCCTTCTGCTGCACTATATTCGAGGAAACCTAACTGCTGAGTGGCTGGCTGTGTGTCCAACCTGGAGGGCTCAGTATGCAACCTGCTGGTCAGTCCCCCATGACAGGAGGCCAATTTTATAACTTCCACAGGAAAAAAAGTCGACCCCATGTCTGGGCTGAGAGTGGCAGGAGATGTGGAGGACTGAGGATGGAAGCAAGCAGGGAAAGGGCATAGGGAAGGAGGGGAGATGAGAGCGTGCCACACACAGTCATGAGTGGAAGGCAGTTTGGAGGTTCGTGGTAGGTACTCATAATAGCAGTTGTCATTGTTGACATTTATGCATATCATTTAGAAATAACACATAGAAGTGTCATAAATATGAATTTATTTCATGTACATGAAAAATGAGGCCACACCACTTTCAGAATACTGATGCCTGGTGACCTGCAGAAATGTAAATAAACTTTCTTCCCATTCCTCCCCCTGCCTTCCTTTTTATTTTCTGCCAAGTACCAGAGGTGGTGTGGCAGCTCATACTCGTTTAACTCCACACAGGTTATTTTTTGTGTGTTCAGGGGAAAGGGAATAAATAAAACAACAACAACAACAAAACACTCAGAATAATACCCATATCCAGTGTCCTTAACTAAGTAGCTCCTTAGATGTTCTCTCTTTTTCCTTTCTGCTTCTTCTTCTTCTTCTTCTTCTTTTCTCTCCTCCTCCTCCTCCTCCTCTTCCTCCTCCTCCTCCTCTTCCTCCTCCTCCTCCTCTTCCTCCTCCTCCTCCTCTTCCTCCTCCTCCTCCTCTTCCTCCTCCTCCTCCTCCTCCTCCTCCTCTCCCACCTCACAGTAACCCATCCTACCCCACCCCATACCACACACCGTCAACACCACCACCACTCTCTCCCCAGCCCCCAACTTCAGACCACCCAATCTGCTGCTGTCTCCATCCAGGTTTTGACTTTCCTGGCTATTTCATAAGAAGGGAAATGTACTTCCCATCATCTTTGATGACTGGGCACATCTCATGAAACACAAGGTTTTCCAGACTCACCCACAGTTTTGCAAGCAGCAGTGCTTTCTTCCTCTGTATGGTTTCAAAATTTCCCATCATGAGCCTTTCACATAAAATAAATAGTTGATGGATTTTCCACATGTTACCAAATCTGAGTATCCCTCTGAACTTTGAAAAAGAATGGGAGTTCATCTGATTATAGAAATAATAAGAAGAGAGAAGCATGGAGATTTCATTTGGCCGCCTGTGGTCCTACACCCACCCCAGAACTGAGAGCCCTCTAAAGTCTGGATGAACCATATTCCCTTTAAGCTCTGAGGCTTGATCTGCCCCTGACACGAAGGGAAAGAATATGGTGAATGTCCCTTGTCCCCAATGTGGAGACAGGGCACAGGAACAACACACACACACAAGAAGAATCTTCTCACTTTTAAATTAAGAGACTGCTTGTTTATTGTTTTACTTTAAATTGACTTTTGATCCTCTCATGAGGGAGATTTCAGCTTTAGAAAAGTGACAAATACTTATAGATTTCAGGAAGACAACCCATTTTAGGGAAAAAAAATCAAAAATGATGACTCAGGAGAGAGGATTGGTTTTGCCATTAAATACCTGACAGGTGACCCAAAGTAACATCAAAATGAGTGCACATCAAGCACCACTGTGATGGAACTGAATGACCTGAATGCAAGGGTGGTTTACATTTAAAGAAATAAGTTGAAAGTCAGGACTTCTGGCCAAGATGGAGGCATAGGTAAACACACTGTGCCTCCTCACACAACCAAGATAGAGAAAACAACAATTTAGAAGTAGAATAACAACCAAAACTGACAGAAAATTGATCTGAATGGAAGTCAGACAACCAAGAAGTTAAAATAGATGCGTTCATCCAGACCGGTAGGAGGGACGGAGTCGGGCAGCCGGGTATGGGTCACGGCAGGGAGAGCAGAGAGAGTTGGGACCAGGAACATGAGTTGACCCAGCAATTGCACTACTAGGATTATATCCTGAGAACCCTGAAACACCAATCCAAAAGAGCCTATGCACCCCAATGTTCATAGCAGCACAATTTACAGTAGCCAAGTGCTAGAAGCAACCTAGATGCCCATCAGTAAATGAGTGGATCAAAAAACTAAGGTACATTTACACAATGGAATTCTATGCAGCAGAAAGAAAGAAGGAGCTCCTACCCTTTGTGACATCATGGATGGAACTGGAAAGCATTATACTAAGCAAAATAAGCCAGGCAGTGAAAGACAAATACCATATGATCTCACCTTTAACAAGAACCTAAACAACAAAACAAGGAAACAAGCAAAATATAGTCAAAGACACTGAAATAGAAGACAGGCTGAAAGTGCCCAGAGGAGAGAGAAGAGGGATTTTCAGGGGAAAAGGGGAAGGGTTTACAGGAACAAATTTAAAGGACACATGGACAAAAACTAGGCGGAGGGTGGTAATGGGAGGGAAATGGGGAAGGATGGGTGGGTGGGCTGGAATGGGAGTAAAAGGGAGAAAACTGTACTTGAACAATGATTAAAATTAAAAAATAAAAATAAGGAATATTAGTATTGCCAAAGGTATACCCCACCTTCTGTGAATGGTGTAGTTTTCTCTTACATGTGGAAATACATAAGCATTTCTAAAAAGCTGGTGCTTCTTCCTAGGAAATTCACATCTCATTTTGAAGCATAGTGTTCTTGCCATGCATATATTAAGACAAAAGAGAGGTTTTTGGAGGGATTAGTGGACCAAACCACTGATGGCTTGTCTCTGTTTCCATGAGACTATAGCTCCTTGATATTTGAAAGCAAGTGTCATCAGCCTGCTTTCCCAGAGTACATAGGATGACATTTTGTTTATAGCAAGTGCCAATAAAGGCTTTGTGAATGAGTACACACAAAAGAAGTTTTTATTTATTTGCACATTGATCTATTTATATTCCTCTTGCTATGGCTGAGTCTCATGGCAGAGATTAAAATAATAAAATTGCTGAATCACTAAGTGAACATTTTCTTCTTTATAATCCACACAGATAAATGTTAGGGACTTTGAGGGATGGACAACCCTGTACCAGATGTCCTCAGTTTGAAAAATTCATACCTAGAAAATCAAGGCATTGGATTGAAGGAACTGCTCCCCAGATCCTGAATACCAGAACTATGTTACAATCAAAAGCCCAGTAAGGAGTCAACTCTCTTCCTCTCTAAGGAAAATTCCTAGGAACTGCACACTTTGCAGTCATTCCCACTTCTGAGTCTAAGCTTGGAAATAAAATAAATAAATAAAAATAAAAACCCACCCAGGGCCATAGGCCTTTTGCCATGTTAAACTTAAAACCAGCAGGTAATAGTAAGGAGAGTAAATAATCATGGAAGGCATTCATATTTGTCTTATTTAACCTGCAAGGGACAGAATTTATTGTAGGGAACAGACATCTGACAACAGCTTACGTAGAGGACCAGATGGGTATTAAAGACTTGGAGATCTATACTTCCCAAATGGTACCTGGTGGATTCACTTCATTACCTCCACCACTTATTATCCGTGAACTTACATATTTCTTGGAGCAGAGATAAGGTTCTCATAGAAAGTGGGGAGTGAAGGCTCTCTGGTTGAATCAGCACTTATTTGGTGGAATAAATAAACAAGGTCATAGAGTTCATCATTTTCTATACTAACAAGACAAAACCAATTCTATCAGTATGTCTGCTCTAGGCTACATCAAAATGAAAATAGGGGAAATAAAAATTTCCTAGTCAGTTGTTTCACAAATCACACTACCTCCCACTGTGTCTGCTCGAGACCTTGGTGTTACTTTTAAAGAAGTATAGATGTATGTTTAGGACTCGGT
This sequence comes from Tonatia bakeri, assembly GCA_004024845.1. Classification (NCBI taxonomy): domain Eukaryota; kingdom Metazoa; phylum Chordata; class Mammalia; order Chiroptera; family Phyllostomidae; genus Tonatia; species Tonatia bakeri. Next base: position 192,771 of record PVIA01002642.1, on the reverse strand, counting down.
TACTTTCGGACTTCATCAAAAAGTTGTAATAGTAAAGATTAAACTGTGATAAAGTGATTTGAACTTTTTAGGGGAAAATAACTATATACATGTATATAAATATTAAACCACAGATGATAGCAAACAATCAGTACTTTGAGTACAAGCAATAACTACTACCATTAAGGAGTTTATTCTCTGACCTACAAATCAGAATAGATGTGCTAACTTCCCAAGGATGAATTCTATAATAATAGGAACTGATAGATGGTGTTACCCCTTTAGTGGCTAAAATAAGAAAGTTGTACTACCAGTACAAAAATGAAATATTTTTATTTTCCCAATGTAGGACATTGCTCATCTCTACCTGAATTACTGATTTTCAAAGAGAAAATTCCCATCTGACACTTGACTATTCTAGAGTCCTTGGAACTAAAACCTGGCAATGCCTTTGTTAAAAAGTCAACTTTTAAGCTTCTTCAAATGCAAAGATGTTCATACAGAGTGTTTCCTCTTATAGTGATTTTAAATTATAACCCAGTTCTGGGATAATTGGCTAATATCTCTCCTCAACTACAATCTCACTTTCTTCAAGAAAATTCTCAATAATCTGTGGTAAACCTAGTTTTGCTATTTCTCCTCTCATGGGTTGTCCCAAAATCTCAGTAAATTTATATATGTTTTATATATACTATTTATAAAGGTTTCAGAATGTGAAAGGAGTCTTACAGTTCTTGTAAAAGAAAACCCTTAATCTTTCTATCATCAAATTGTATATATGCAGCCTATAAAAATTTTTTAGCCAAATTTTTACCAACTCAACTATATTATTTAAATAGAAACTATTTCAGATTTTAAGTTGTGAAAACAAATTCTTTTCACCAAAGACTATTTGTGTTATCACAATACACAATTGTGAAAGATGTTTATTTAGTTTCAGTATTTTCATTTTCATAATCTTTAATTTTTGTGTCATAAAGTTGAAACTTGCCTTGGCTGGTGTAGCTCAGTGGATGGAGTATGGACTTGCAAACCAAAAGGTCACCATTTTGATTCCCAGTCAGGGCACATGCCTGGTTTGTGGGCCAGGTCCCCAGGAGGGAACGTGAGAAAGGCAACCACACATTGATGTTTCTCTCCGTCTCTTTCTCCTTCCCTTCCCCTCTCTCTAGAAATAAATAAATGAAGTCTTTTCTTAAAAAAGTTTGAACTCATTCTGTTTTTACACAAGTTATCTTTTTGTTATAAATCTTCTTAAAAGATTTCATTTTTATAGCTACAATAAAAAAGCAATGAAAATTGTAAATTTCAATATCTATCTTGGAGAGCTGGGGAGAAATAGCTAGTAATTTGCTTGATAAGTGAAGTAAAACACATATTAAATGATTTATTATCAGATTTTATATTGTACTGAGTATCTGTGACATAAATCTCACTATATTTAAATAATAATGGTGAAAAAATCACTTTCTAGAACTTCTTTATCATAGTAAAGGAACTATTGTTATCCTTCACTGATTTAAAAATGGTATCTATTTGTCACTTTTGACATGACGGGGCTCTCATGTTAGGGTCCATGTAATAACCATTCTGAATGTCTGTATTCGGGAGGGGGAAGTGGAGAAAAATGCCAATGGATAGTTAAGGACAGTAAAGAGAATTATGAAGGATTGTTTTAAAAAATACAATGGAAGGTAATGTGTTGAGTTCAAGCAAAATGTATCTCTGTGTGTGTACATAACATTAATGAAAATTCCACAGGTTTTAGACAAAAAAACTATAAAATGTACTCTGAAGTATGAATTAGATATACAAACACAGAGAAGACAGACTTTTTTGTGGATGAGAAAATTAAATATTTAAAGATGCTATTTATTTAAAAATACTTTAAAAGTTTAATCTGAAATATAGTAAACCTCTAATCAGATTTTTTAACAAAAATTATTTTTAAATACTTTGGGAAAAATAAACATTTTGTATTAGCTAAAAACTTAAAAATTTTTAATTTATCTATCAGGTAAAAAGTGTACTACAAAGTTATAATAGTTTAGTTTGGAAACAAGAACAAAGTAAGGCTGCAGCAGAGCAACTGAGCAGAGGGAAAAACTCTGCCACACAAGCACCTCCCCATATCTATATTTTATGTGTATATGATCACTTGCTATTAATTTTGTATAAAACAGAGAAGGGCATATCATGCTTGATATTTTGAAAATAGGATTATTCAATAAGTATAGAATTGGTTAGTTCTATAAAAGGAAAAAAATGTTCAGATCTTCATTAAAGAGTTCTTTGCAGAAAAATAAACCATAAGAATAGTGGAAGACTCTATAGATAGATAGAAATTAATCTTGAAATTTAAGAACAATGGGAAAGAATTAGAAATGGTTAATATGAATATTACAAAAACGCCCCAAGAAGACTAAGGAAAAAGTGAGAAATTAACAATACAGTAAAAAGGTCATTACCCTAATATAAAAAATACATGCACAAATTGTTAAGAATATGATTAAAACTCCAATACATAAATTGGCAAATGGTTGAAAAAAATAACTACAACACTGGAAATAGTCACAGTAACAGTATGTTGAACTTGTAATAATAAAAAACTAATTAAAATAACCATAGTGATCCATATTTTAAGAAAACTAACTACTGACATAGTTAAAAGAAAAAATTAAAGATCTGTATTTTTAACAAGGTTTCCAGGTGATTGAATGATTGGAACCCACAGGCACATCCTCATATTTTTAGATACCATTATACTTGCTGTAAGTCTCCATATACTCTGCATCACTCTTTTATGTAGTAAAAATTATTAAGTGCTTATTATATATACTGGAAAAGCAGCAAACAAAATACAGATGGGTCCTTTCACAGAAACATAATGGAGAGGAGTGAGTTAGGATACATGGAGGATTTATGGGAAACTAAGTGGTAATATGACCTTTGAGGAAATACTAGGAGGTGAGGCATCTATGTGATAATTCGGTGAAGAGTATGCCAGGTAGAGAACACAGAAAATATCAATGACCTGAGGCCATCATTATATTTTATAAAACTTCCCAATTGCCTCAGTCCTTCAACCAGGATTAAGAGCCAATGGTGTAACATTTTCACGAGTGTGCTTAGTATCTAACGCAGCTGTAAACACTTGGAAAGAAATGCAAAGAAGTGGATGCAAAGAATATTGTCAGACTCCTTCCCCAACCTGAGCAGAATTGGAACTGATGTTATTTTTCAAAGGGACAAGTAAAACATCCAGTATTACACCATATGACCTTTCTTCTATATCCCATTAAAGACATTTTCAGAATGTAAGGACATGAAATCAGTTTTTATTTAACCTAATATTTAGAAAACCTCAGCGAGCATACTTACTAAGTTAAAATCATAATAACATGGTCTTGGTCTTAAAAAAGTATTATTCTATAAATAAATTTTATCATATAAAAATCTAATATATATAGTGATAATATTTAGTATTCCAATCAATGGATAAGCATATCCTCTCACATACCAATAGACAAGAAGTAAGTGTGTAGACAGAAAGTGAGTCATTAATGACAATCATCTCCCTGTTATAATTTAATGAGATCTTATTAACTGGTCTAGATAGATAGAAGTTTTAGAAAGCTCTTCAAAAACTTTAGCTAACAATAAAAACTAGACATTTCCCTTATGTTTACACTTTGAATTTAAACCACAGATTAGGATATGACATGACAGATTTTCATAGAGCCTTGAACTGAAGCCTTTCCTGTAGCCCTAGTGCCTGTCCTAAGCAAAATAATGGTGACAATGTGGTTAATAGTCTATTCCACAGCCAAATTAGGACGGTCACACATAAAAATACTCCGATCTCCACACACTTTCAACTGCATAAGTATTACATTAATTTCATTTAATTAATTTAAATACATAATATATATTAAAGATCATATAGCATTTTATACTTCTCTAGTAGTTCAGCCATAAAATGATGTACTGAAAGGTCAGCTTGGTGCTAGGTTTTATTAATTTAATTATGAATTGCTTTTTCACTTAGTATTGAGTGACTAAAATAATGCAACATTGGATGATGTTTTATAATAATGAAATGCTAAAGCCACACTTCAATAAAGCATGCTTTATTCTACTATTCTCATTCTGGCCAGTTTTATCTCACTGTAAAGTGAAAGTGATGAAAATAAAACTAACACCTGGCATTATTTTCATGACTCTCCAAACATCAGCAAGTACACAAAACACAAGAATGAGGAAAAACTTTTTATTATCTTGAAAATCAAGTCAGTGAAACTAACTTATTTAAATTTCAAAAGTTTCACTGTTTTCTGAATGATGTAACTACAATATTTACCTAGACCAAAGACCTTACACAATGCAATCTCCTTGTTGCAGCTATTTTCCTCAGAAATATGCATATAAATATGTGTGAATAATAAAAATAGTTACACAATTTTATTACTCAACCATATTGTTTCAATTTTGTAATTTTTTGTGGTGTTTTCATCCATTTGTTGTTCTCAATGTAGGAGTGAAAAGTGATTTAGGTTTTCTCTCAGTAATGCGGTTCTCCAGTTTAGAAAGGTATTTTGGAGAAAATTCTCTGTTTCTGTTTACAACAAATCTCATCCAAAGAGAAGTATGTTTGATCCCACCAATTCCTCTTCTTACATACTTTCTTGAGTACTCTATGGTCAGTTCAATATCCCAAATAATCCCCTAAAACCACCTTTTTCAAGGTGGTTTATTAATAAAATTTGTGTTTTTAATCTAATGACTCCAGTCCTCTTTCCTAAAAACACAAAAATACGAATTTCTTAAGTAGAGAGATGTTTTTCTATGTGGCGTCACTGCTCTTTCTGTGCTTAACACAAGCCCCCACATCTTCACGCCAACAACCCAAAGTGCAATCCCCACCTTCCTCTACACTCTACACACAGAGGCAGTAGATACTTCATGAATACTGAGCCATTACATATAAAACCTAGTGGACCCCAATTTTCTCAAACAAGTATTGTAGAATTGAAGAATCTAAGTTAAGGTAAACACAACTAGAATCCCACTAATGCTTTCTTCTTTTCTGAACTATTCATTAAAAAAACATATGTATAACCCAGTTTGACATAGCAAAGCTTTTTTAAATAGTAAGACAATGTGAGCTGTTGTTGATTGAATCTCTGCATGGGAAAAATGTGTGTATGTCACAGAATAGGATACTTTAAAACCCTGCAATTGAAACAACAGATTAATTGACAATATTATTACCTTGGCAACTCTAGGTAGAAGCCTTCCATTATTTATAATATTTTTTACATGTGCCTTAGATATAGTCATGCTGAGGATTAGGTGTAATTTTTATAATTTCTGTTTCTTTATCTGTAGAATCCAAATGTTCTAAAATGTATACTTATCAATTTAGATTATTTAAAAATATATAAATATGTAAATGCCAGAAGAAAGGTAGAGCCAAGCAAAACTATGTTAAACCATGTTGTACAATCTTGAAATTAGAATAAAATTTGGAATATTAGCATTATTGGCCTTGAAGACTTAAGATAAACTTACAGTATCAAGATAGGGTGGTATTGGCATAAGGATAGACAGACACGTAAATGAAGCCTGATGGGAAGTTCAAACACAGACACAAAGTTAAATGAGTAATTGCTTTTCCACAAAGGCAACAAGACAATTGAATCTAGAAAGGAAAGTTTTACAAGGGGGGAAGAACAACTGAATGTTCATGTGAAAAAGATAATCTTAACCCCAATCTCACACCTTGTATAATAATTATTCCAAGAAAGTTCATAGATCTGATTGCAAGAACTTAAAGTATGAGGCTTTTAGAGGAAATTATAGGAGAATATCTTTTTGACTTAGGAAAGGAAAAGATTTCTTAAGACACAGAAACCAAAAACTTTAATGATAATATTTTATTCAATATTAAAACTGCTCATTAAAAAAACACCATTTGTAAATGAAAAGTAATGCACAGGTTCAGAGAAAATGCTTGTGAAACATAATTCTGACACAAGACTTCTGTCTTGAAGGTATAAATAACTCGTACATATAAATAACACCAACAATCCCATTTAAAATTGGGCAAACCACTAAACTAAGAGTTCACATGTAAATGTATCTGATAGCTAATTAGTAAATTGAAAAAGGTTCCACATCATTAGTCATGAGGGAAATGCAAATCAAAACCATAACAAAATGCAACCACTGAAATAACTAAAATTAAATATATTGGCTACTCTTAATATTGGCAAGGATGTGTACCCAGCAGAATGCTCAAATTCCTGATGGGAATGTAAAATGGTACCACCTCTTCTAGAAAATGTCTGGAATTTTTTTATCTCATTAAAAATATACCTAACTATTGACTCAGCAATGCTACTCTCAGGCACACAAATAAGAGAAAATAAAACATCTATCCATGGAACTACATATACAAGCATGTTTATAGATGATTTATTCATAATACACCGAAATGGAAATAACTCAAATGCCCATCAGCAGAAGAGTGGTATATTCTTACCATGGAATATGACTCAGCCATAAAGAAGGAACAAAACAATAATACACGCAACAACGTGAATGAATCCCATTGTGAAAAAAGCCAATGCAAACATGCAGAATGTACAGTCACTATATATCTAAAGTTCTAGAAGAGGCAAAATTACTCATTGGACAAGGTGGGATGGTTGACTGGAAAGAGAAGTAAACTTTCTAGGATGATGAACATATTTTATATCTTCATTGGGTGTAGGACATTTGTGCATTTCAATGTATGTTAACTTTACCTAAAAACACTATAAAAGGTAATCCAGTGGAGATGGATGAGAATAATGAACAAAAAACTAGCTAATTGTTTAAGCTGGGTGGTAGTTACACTATTCTGTTTGTTTTGCATATGTTTACATTTTTCTAAAATAAAATGTAAGAATAAACATCTTGTCAGTTTTCTTACACACAGAATTATGTTTAGTAGATGAATCCTCTGACTTAATTATGTGCAATGCCTGGTAATATTCACCCCTTGTAAAAGAAAACTGTTTCAAAAAATTTTAAATAATTTTCCATTTACCCAAATTTCATGCCATGTTTTAACTGTAAGAAAAAAAATCCATAAAAAATAACATATAAAGAAAAATTGCACATTGGACTATATTTTGACACTATGAGTATCACTTTCTACAGTGTAGTGTATACATTTAAAAATCTGCTGAAAACTAATTTGGTAGCAGAGATTATTTTAGTAAAAAAAAAAATGACAGGTATAGATGTTTTCATTTTTACAGATGAAAATGCGGATTAATAGATTTAGGAAGGGAGCTGTGTTTCTGAAAAGGATCTGATATTAGCCAAACTCATTTTTCAAGTTATATTGGAAATAATTTTGGTATTCATGTTTTCTTTAGTTCCTAAAATAAATAAACACATTTTATTTAAACATAAGTTTTATATAAGGTAAAAATGTATGTTTAATTGAAAGGAATACTTTTGTCCTTCCCACATTTATCAACCAGATAATTTTAAAGTTCCCTTAAACCAATTCTTTTTAGTTTTGCTTTTTTTGTTATCCACATGTCTCCCACACATGCTATTATTTTGATTTCTAGCCTCTACATTGTTAGGTTGTTATAATTCTTGCCCTTTTCTTTTATAATTTTTTATTTTTTAGCAAGCTTTATAACTACTATAATTCATTTTTTGGCAGTGACTCAAAATTAAAGAATGCATTCTTTTATTCTAGATGATATATGCCTTCAGTTAACAATTTGTTATACACACGTTTGACCTCTTTTTTCAAACAAGTCTTAATTTCAATCACACAGTCATAAAAATTAATTTCCCTAATTTTGTGTTAAATACTTTGTTTAAGAGCAGATCATATTGATATAGATGTCTCTTGACTACACTCTTTCAGAGTCAGTTGGTAGAAATAATACACTCAACACATCAGGATATTATGTGGCCAGTCACTTTCCTGTGCATTCTGAACTGGCTGTTGAAGTCCATAAAGCAAATTCACAGCGTTATGTTGACACAATTAACTGTGGGGCAGGAGTGACTTCCAGTCAAGCCCACAGTTGAGACATACAGGAATACCCACATTATCTTCCAAAGTTAAAATGGGCAGAAAAAAGGATAAAAAGGGTTTTTCCCCTCAAATACTGAAGCATTTTTAGAAAAATAACCAACTTACTTCCAAAGCAAAAAAATAAACAAAATCATAACACCAATTTGTGATTAGTAAATATTGGGTTGACTTCAATGTTTACTTACCCATGTGTAACTAAACATACTTACAAATATACCTACATAAAACAGTGTTTTTTCATAGTTTTGTATCTTTAACTCCTTTATTCTAAATGGTATAGGCAGATAGTCACTGACAATCCCAGAACTAAAAAAGATTTGGAAGCTCTTAAAGTTCATTAAAATGCGAATTTTCCATTTAAAACTTAGCATATTTCTACCAACATGTCTTATTTTTAAAACAAACCTACTTTGCTATCAATGGACATATTTGGATAAATCATCCACTAGGGCAAGGTTCATGAATTTAAGTATTGGCTCTGGGCCAAAATCACGCAGCACACATGCATCAAGTTTAAGCAAACTCTCCAGAAATTTTAACTTCTTGAGCTTACAATACTATACATGAGAAATTTATCTCTTTTTGATAGTTCCCAAAGGTCTGCTCCTCCAGACCGTGCACCCAGTCTTGGCAGGCACTCACTACCCAAATAAGATCACTATGAACATATGGCTATATGTTTACTTCTGATAATTCAGTTATTTATCCTACATTCTAAATGTTGATTACATGAAGGTTTTCATTATCAATACATGTTTAAATCACTAGGATACTCATTTTATTGGCAACACTGAAGCATTTATATTAAAGCTAGTTTTTTAACTTAAACACTAAACTGACAAAGAGACATAGTTCACTAATTAATTCTATCCTTTATTCCACAGATTTTAAAGCTATTGGCACTGAGTTATGGCCAAGATGGAGGTGTAGGCAGAAATTCTCTGCTTCCTCACACAGCCAAAAGAAGGATAACAGCCAATTTAAAAACAAAGAACAACCAGAATTGCCAGAAAAAAAATTTGTATGGAAGTCCAACAATCAAGGAGGTAAAGAAACATCCATCCAGACTGGTAGGAGGGGTGGAAATGGGCAGCCAGGTTGGAGAGGATTGCAGCAAGGCAGTGGCTGGTGGACTGTGCTAGCGATCCCACTTTTGCATGCCGACAGGCCAGGAGGAACAACAGGGGAGTGGGTGGCAAGACAGACCACAAAACCCAGGCTTTCAGCACAGGACTCTAAAGACTCAAAACCCCATGCTGTAAAAAAGTCTGTGGGAATTGTGGCAGTGGGAGAAATTTTCAGTCTCACAAGAGAGTTCATTGGAAAGACCCACAGTGACCTAAAACTTACACAAACCCACACTCCTGAGAATCAGCATCTGAAAGGGCACAATCTACTGGTGGGAAGTGAGGGAAGTGATGGCAAGCGGGACAGTAGTGAAGCAGGCAACATTGTTTCCTCTATGACCCCTCCCATATAGACAGTGTCACAACACAGCAAAAAGGGTTGCCCTGCCCTGGTGAATATCTAAGGCTTCACCTCTTACCATGTAACAGGTGCCCTGAGACAAAGAAATATGGCCCAAATGAAAGAACAAACCAAAACCCAGAAAAAGAGCTAAGTGATGAGGAGACAGACAACCTATCTGATGCAGAGTTCAAAACACTGGTAATCAGGATGCTCACAGAATTGGTTGAGTATGGTCACAAAATGAGGGAAAAAATAAAGGCTACCCAAAGTGAAACAAAGCAAAATATACAGAGAACCAATAGTGAAGGGAAGGAATCCAGGACTCAAATCAATGGTTTGGATGAGAAAGAAGAAATAAACATCCAGCCAGAACAGAATGAAGAAACAAGAATTCAGAAAAAAATGAGGAGAGTCTTAGGAACTTATGGGACAGCTTTAAGCACTCTAACATTCAAATCATAGGGGTGCCAGAAGGAGAAGAACAAGAGCAAGAAATTGAAAACTTATTTAAGAAATAATGAAGGAAATCTTCCCCAATCTGGTGAAGGATATAGACTTCCAGGAAGCCCAAAGAGTCCCGAAGAAGTTGGACCCAAGGAGGAACACACCAAGGCACATCATCATAAAGTTACCCAAGATTAAAGATAAAGAGGGAATCTTAAAAGCAGCAACAGAAAAGGAGACAGTTACCCACAAAGGAGTTACCATAAGGCTATCACTGATTTCTCAAAAGAAATCTTGCAGTCAAGAAGGGGCTGGAAAGAAGTATTTGAAGTCATGAAGGGCAAGGGCCTACATGCAAAATTACTCTATCCAGCAAAGCTTTCATTTAGAATGGAAGGGCAGATAAAGTGCTTCCCAGATAAGGTCAAGTTAAAGGAGTTCATCATCACCAAGCCATTATTACATTCAATATTAAAGAGACCAATCTAAGAAAAAGAAGAAAAAAATATGAACAGTGAAATGACAACAAACTCACAACTATCAACAAATGAACATAAAAGAAAAAACAAACAACAAAAACAAAAACTAAGCAAACAATTAGAGCAGGAACAGAATCAGAGAAGTGGACATCACATGGAGAGATTTCAGTGAGGAGGGGGAAGGGAAGAATAGGGGAGGAAAGGTGAGGGAAGAAGAAGCATAATTGGTAGGCATAAAATAGATGGGGAGAGACAAAAAAATGGTACAGGAAAGAGAGAACACAAGAAACTTATATGTATAACCCATGGACATGAACTAAGGAGTGGGGGGAATGCTGGAGGGTTGGAGGGTGCAGGGTAGAGAGGGGATAAAGAGCGAGAAACTGGGAAAACTGTAATAGCATAATCAATAAAATATACTTAAAAATAAAATAAAAACATATCAAAACAAAAACCAGATCTCTTGATTCCTTATTTGGCTGGAACAAAAGAAAATACCTTAAAAATTAAAAATAGAAAGTTTTGAGTTATTGCTTCTGTCAAGAGTGGAGGATAAGTAAGGGGGAAGAAAATAATTAATTTTCATAATGAAACCTCTATAACTTCATGAATTTTGTACTTAAGTATAAATGAGGAAAATAATAAAATAAAGCTGAAACAAAAGGATCAATTTTTCTTGCTTGAATTTTGTCCATCAATATACGGATATTTTCTATGTTATAATTTCTATAGCTTATTTGGTCATATAATAATTATAATGTACCTGTCTGACCTCCCTTCTTCATCTGGACTTTACTACACAACTATTTTCAGTTATAACTCTACTTACATATTACTAACATAGAAAATATTAAAATTCTTCATACTGAAAATTTTTCACAGATTCTAAAGATAAAGTTTAAAATTGTAATATTAATTTTATGAAATATTCTTTATTGCCAAGTCAATTAGCACATTCTCATTAATTTCCTGCTTTAAATCATGCTGCATTTTGATTCACTTCAAATGCATACTATGCCCTTCTTCAACATGCTTTATTGACCCCTATTCCCCATTCACAGTTTTCATTAACTTTGTTGTTATTTGGAAGTGGTGGTTGTTTGGGGGAGAAGAATCACATATCTTTCCACCATACCTCTGATGTCACCCAACTTCTTAATCACTTTATTGCTTTGTACTAATTTGTGCTTTTTCTTTCTTATGTGGACAACATCTTTGGGGTCCAAAGTTTTTTGTTTTTCCCAGAGTTTCTGTCATCCTTTACTTTTTACTTTCCATTACTTTACCACATTATCACGATTTCAAATCTTTCACTTTGTCCCCTCCATGCTGAAGAGACATGCCTTCCAGAGGCTTCCATCTCCTGCTTCCACCTGGGCTCCTAGGCCTTGTGCATGGTTTCTGTTCTGACACGCATTACTGCTCTGTTTGGTCGATCTACTGTTTATCACCACTCATGTCTGTCTCACTTGGAGATTCTTTCCTCATCTTACTAAAATATAATCACCAAAGAAAAGTGTACAGGAGATGTACTTTCAGAGCCTATTTATGTATGAACATTTTTAATTTTGCATTCAACCTGTGGTTAACAATTTTACTGGCATTAGTAGTATAGGCTTAAAGTTATTTTTACTTGCTACCAAGCATTGCTACATCTGCTAGTGCTAACAATGACATGCAACTAGTTGTGTCTTATCATGTATAATATTTTCTCTTGTGAAAGCTTTTAGACTCCTCTATACTTGATTATCTGAAATTTATCACAGATGTCTAATGTAGGTTATTTTTTTCAGGTAAAAGCTTTTCTTTTTTTCAAAATGTGTTCCCCTTCAGTTCTAGAAATTTAGTTTAAAATTTTATCCTTTTGGGAATGTTTTTCACTTCACTCTGTCAGCAGTCTCAGAAACTTGATTAGTTGAGGTAGGACTTCTTGTACTTATCTGTCTTCTTACATTTTCAAGGAGATTTCTTATCTTCAATAATCAAAGGTTTTAAAGAATTTATGCTTGTATTCATATTTTTAATTGTTAAGAGTTCTCACTTATTCCTTTTTCCTACATTTTCTTTTTATTCTATGGGTGGAATACAATGTATTCTTGAATTTTTGTAGGTTTTTAATTAAAAGTACACGGACCCTGACTGTGTCTTTTACTTTCTTGGTTAGGTTTATTCCTATGTATTTCATTAATTTTCAAGCAGTGGTGAATGGGGTTGTTCTTAATTTCCCTTTCTATTAGCTGGTTATTGTCATATAAAAATGCAACTGGTTTCTAAATATTCACTTTTTACCCTGCTACTTTACTAAATTTATTTATCAGTTGTAGTAGTTTTTTTTGGTAGAATCTATAGGGTTCTCTGTGTACAGTATTATGTCATTTGCAAATAATGACAGTTTTAATCATTCCTTTCCAATTTGGATGTCTTTATTTCTTCTTCTTATATGATTGCTATGGCTAGGAATTCTAGTACTATGTTAAATAAGAGGGGTGAAAGTGGAAATCCTTGTCTTGTTCCTTGTCTTAAAGGGAACACTTGTAGTTTTGCCCTTTGAGTGTGGTGTTAGCAGTGGGTTTGTAATATATGGCCTTTATTATGCTTAGGTATGTTCCATCTCTTCCCACTTTGCTGAGAGTTTATCATAAATGGACACTAGGTTTTATCAAATGCTTTGTCTGCATCTATTAATAGGACCATTTAGTTTTTATCCTTCATTTTATTTATATGGTATATCATACTTATTGATTTACAAATGTTGTGACAACCTGGCATTCCTAGAATAAATCCCACTTAATCATTGTGTATAATTTTGTGATGTATTGCTGTATTCAGTTTTGTTAATATTCTGTTGAGGATTTTAGCATATCCTCATGGGGATAGGGCCTATATTTTTTTTCTTTGTGGTGTATTTATCTGGTTTTGGAATTAGGATAATGTTGGCCTCGTAAATGGCTTATCACCTCACACTGTTCAGATTAGCTATCATCACTGAATCAACAAACAAGTACTGGCAAAGATGTCAAGAAAGGAGACACTTTTGCACTATCGGTGGGAATGCAGATTGGTACAGCCACTGTGAAAAGCAGTATAAAGATACCTCAGAAAAATTAAAAATGTAACTGCCTTATGATCCAGATATTCCATTTCTGGAAATTTATCCCAAGAAACCCCAAACAGTAATTTGTAAGAACATAAGCACCCCTATGTTCATTACAGCATTATTTACAATCACCAAGATATGGAAGCTGCCCAAATATCCATCAGTAGATGAGTAGATAAAACAACTGTGGGACATTTTCACAGTGGAATACTACTTGACTATAAGAAAGAAGAAAATTCTACCCTTTGAGAGCATGGATGGACCTGGAGAACATTATGTTAAGTGAAATACGCCAGTCATAGAAAGACAAATACCATATGATTTAACTCATATGTGGATTGTAATAAACAAACTGAACTAGCAAACAAAATAGAGACAGACTTGTAGATACAGAGCAGGCTGACCACTCTGGGGCAGGAGGTGGGGCAGGGGGATTAGAGGGTGGAGGGATCAAATAAAGAGGACTTATAAAAAAGTACTTATGGACATGGAAAACAGTATAGTGATTGCAGAGGGAGGAGGGTATAAGAGAACAAATAGTAACAGAAAAATAGAATAAAAACATTTTTTAAGTGTATGGAGAGAGGAGAAGTTTCTTGTTTACTTCCTCTGGAACAGTTTTTCTATCTTATTTTTTAAATATGTTGAAGACTTTCCTCAAATACCTAATAAATGTTAACAGTCTCTTCCTATTTTAAAATAAGGGAATCTCTATTCCCTTAGTTGCTTAGAATGCCTGTGTCCATGGGCTGCATTAGTTGACAACAGGCTCACTTCAGTGTGACTCACCAGCAAGTGTGCAACTTACTGAGGAAGTTACAGGGCAAACATATATGGCAAGTAGAAAAATGGTCCCCAAAAGCTGTCCACATCCTAGTCCTAGAACCTGTGAATGAATAGTTAGATTACTTGGCAAAGGATAATTAAAGTTGTAGATGGTGTTAAGGTTGTGAATTAGCAAGCACTGTTAATTCTCCTGAATTATTCTAGTGGACCCAGTTCTAATCACAAAGGCCTGTAAAAGTAGGAGAGGGAAACCAGAGAGAAAATCAGGGGATGACAGCAGGGAAAGGACTCTACCTAACACTGCTGTTTTTAGAGATGGAGGAAGCGCTCATGAGCTAAGGAAAGTGTATAGCCTCTATGAGCTGGAAAATATAATCTGCATTTGTGGTCATTACTAAATAATGATCCCAAAGCAAAATAGAAGTGATTCTGGCAATTTGGGTAAGCCAAAGAGAAGCTGTAAAGTGTTCCATCGAAGTGAAGAGAAGAGCGCTCTCGAATTAATGAGACAAGAAAAAAAATCACATGCTAAATTTTGCTAAGATCTATGGTAGGAGTGAATCTGCTACCTGAGAAATTGTGAAAAAGGAAAAAAATGTGCTAGTTTTTCTGTCAGATATAAACTTGTAAAAGTTACAGGAACACTGTGTGATCAGTACTTAGTTAAGATAGAACAGGCATTAAATTTGTGGGATGAAGACATGAACAGAAAACATGTTCTTGTTGACAGTGACATGTTTTGCCAGAAAGCAAGGGATCCTATTTGCTGAGCCTATATGAAAAAGTGAGTAAGGGGCCCCAGAAAGGGGTGATGCCAAGCCCTTGACTGCGAGTAAGAGTTGGTTACACAGACACAGGAGTAGGTTGGCATTTTATCATCTCACATCATCACAAGAAGAAGGGTGAGTACAGTACAAGATACTTTGAGAGACAGACTACATTTACTTTATTTTTATTACATTATTTCTTATAATAATTGTTTTATTTTATTATCATTGTTAGCCTCTTACTGTGCCTAATATAAATTAAACTTTATCATAGATATGTATGAAGTATGTATAGTACTTAATGTTCTATGTGACTTCAGGCATCCATTGGGGGTATTGAAACATATCCTCCTTAGTTAAGGGGGAGATGACTGTATATCTATAAATCAATAACCAAACTAAAACACAAAAAAAGATTGCCTTTTTTTGTTATAGAGTTGTGAGGAACTTCTGGAATAAGTTTTTCATATGCATGAAGAACACATGTAAAATTGTTTGAGGAGGAAAACAGCTGCCAAAATTTGGCTGGGGAAGGGCTGTTGGTTTAAAATGTGGGAACATATTCTTAATTACTTCAACTGTGGAAGTGGCAGAAGCCTGGCACAGGTGCCTCTGGGCAACTGACAGGGTAATTGACTTCAAAGCTGTGTCAGAAGCTTCCAGGTAGGTCAGAAACTCCTCCAATTCTGTCGCCTTCGGGTCAAGTGACAGTAAGCAGAGATATCTGTCATTAGGCATGGGTACCGAGTGGGAACTTAGGTAAGAAAAAGAACAGGGAGCCCCAGGGGATTGGTGACATCAGAAAGAAGTGAGGGCACTCATGCCAGGAGGCCAGTTAGGGGCACACATTGGCCAGCAAGCACATTTTAGGACTTAGTTGACTCAAGAAGAAAAATCACCTGAGAGACAAGTCAAGTATAAAATCTAAGAAACCCCAAAAATGAAATGGCTTTCTCTGAGCTGACTTGACAACATATACACGTAGTGCTAAACTATTACTCTGAAACCAAAATGAGTGTTGAAAAATAAACTTTTGCCAAGCTGCAGCTGATAACTTCAGGTCCTCCAGAGACAAGTGGTGTTTCTCATGTGTTCACTACGCTAATCCTGAGTGAAGCTTCTTACTGGATAAGGCCTAAGATTCATGTGATTCTTCTTTCCCAGTTCAAATCTTTGAATTGATAGAGCACTAACTATGTGTCAGACTCAGTATCTGTGTCCACTCACTGAAACCTGACAACAGTTCTCTTCTGGCAGAAGAGGAAACCGGGCATAGAGATAATAAGTGGTAGAACAAGGGAACAAGGCAGGCATTCCTAATCTAAAATTGCTGCATTGAAACATTTAAAAGGGGGTAAAAATCAACATAAATTAGCAGCTAAAAAGGAAGAAATTGGGAAAGTTTTTTTGAAATTACATTGATTTTTCTCTGCTCAGAGTGAGTGAGGTGAAGTATGGAGAGGACTCAGTTTTATTTAACTACAGAAGAACTCCTGCAGGTAATGAAAAAGGCAATAAAGGTAATGTAAAGATGGGTTGAGAGCCAATAAACATTTGGACTCAAAAATAGATTTTCTTTACTCAGTTTGTTTTTATCAGATTCAAGTTAATATATCTTGAATTTATTCTAGCTAAAGAAAAGCTTTGATGCTTTCGGTAGCAAAACAAATATTTTCCTTGTAAGACTGTGCTTTATTTAGTTCTCATGAGAATCTTAAGTGTTTATATTCTCAATATATTCTTCTATTTGTGTTTGAATGACCTTGGAAAGACTGACAAGTTCTTCAGCTTCAGCACTTCTCAGTTACTGTGGATATTCAAATAGGTAGTTCGACCGTAAGTAGTGGCTGGGGTTTTACTTTCGCACAACAGATTGCATTTAGAATATTTCCCTTCAGCAACTCAGAATATACAGGTGCTTTCTATTTCTCCACTTTCAGGGCTTAAGGGGATCTATTTAGAGATCAAATAGGTGGATTATACTGATAAGTAGGAGGAGAAGAGCTATTATATCAATAATTAAGATATATTTATTTGAAACAAGAATAACTAAAAACCCTATTATTTTTAGGAGCTTGTGTTTGATTACTTCATTTATGTACTTTTGATTTATGAAGAGATTCAAGTATATAATTCAAGTACTTGAAATATATACTTTTCTTCTGTACATTTGTAGTAATTAACAAATATATTTAAAACATGGGTTTACTTTCAACATTTGATTTAAGTGCATTTTACTTTTAGCTACTATTATATTTTCAAACTGAGATGCATTTTCATAATGAAATATTATAAATTAAAATATTTTACTCATCTACCCTGTTTTTATTTGAAAATATTTAATCTAATCTCTCTTTAGATTTTTTTAATATTATGCAGATGAAGAAAGCAAAGCAAAAGAGATTTACTTCATCCTAAATACCAGGTTTAGGTCATCATCATGCTTACTTATATTTCTAAATTGAAGTAACTTTATTTCAGCAGTGTTTATAACATAGCACTTTGACAATAAACAAATGCCATGATCTTTTTCCACAGAGGAGGCAAATTGGTATTCTAGAGACAGATCAACACGCTAAGCACTGTAACTTTCTCTCACTTTGCTGCTGGTACGCTGTAAGTCCCCAGAGCCTATGATAATGATTGAAGTGTTAGAACACATTTTTCCCATTAATTCTCCTGTATATCACCACCCACATCAGATATGCTTCCCTGCAGTTTACTGTTAGCGGTGCACACTGAATTTAAATAGCTAAGGGCTTGTTCTCCTTCCTGAAGATATTGCAAATCTCACTCTGATTGAAATTATGAGGTGAGGGCAATCATTCCTTCTGTTACTTCTTTGTTCTTAAGTATCTGACCATTATTAATAAGTAGGCTGCAGGGTTATATATGCTGCATTTCCAAGCAATCAGAAAGAGCAAGGCAAAAGGAGGGGTCATGGGCTGTTTCTTTAAGTGCAATTAGAAAACCAACTGAAAATGGAACAAACTGCCACATCACTAAATTTAAAATATTTTGTCATCGGCAAATATTTAGGAAATAAAGATAGACTATATCCTCTTAATGATTTTATTCATTAATTTAAGAAATATTTTTCAAGCATATACTTTGTCAGCACTGATCTAAGCAAAACATCAGAGAAGCAAAGAGAAAAACAAACCCCATACTCAAGGAGCCTACATTCAACTAAAGACATTAGATATTTAAGCTACATATATAATAGAACATTGAACTAAATATATCAGATATTTAAGTTACATATAATATAAAGTAATAGGGGCAGAAATTGAATAGAAAGTAGAAAATCTCTTTGGAAAAAAATGAATCAGTATGTGATCTGAGAGCAGGTGAACATTGTGACAAATGGCTGGGGAACACCTGGCAGAGAGGGTGACATCTGAGTACAACCAGGCATGAATCATGTGGAACCTTGGAGGAGGAGAGCTCAAGCAGAAGGAGGAAAACTATAAAGGCCCTGAAGCAGGTGTGTGCCTGGAATGCTCAAGAAGCCACAAGGGGAGTAATGTAATTCAAGAAGGCTGAATAAGAGATGAGACTAATAGTAGAAAAAGGCTATCAAAGTAGAAGCAGCTTTGCATACGGTCCCTGCAAGCCATTGTAAGGATTAGACCTTTATAGTCATAGAGATAGAAAATCATTTGGAGCTTCTGGGCAGTCATCTGACAGTGTCTGTCTTGTGTTTTAACAAAACTACTCTGGCTGTGTGTTAAAGGAGATTTTAAAAAAGAAGTAGGCAGAAACAAGGGAGGAAAGCAGTGGAGATCATGCTTCCTGCCCTGTACCCCACAGGGGTGACCTCCAAGACATATCTTAACTACTAATTGGCTTATTTGGCTCTCGCTTGCATTGAGTTCAACTAAGGAGAGACAGTTACAGGAGAGATTGGCAAGAGAGTAAAATTTATGTCTATGTTACCTCCTCTTGCTGTTTCAGGTCTCCACTGGTTGTGTGTGTCCATCCCCCAGAGCCAGAGTCTCTCCAGGGACTCTGTCCACTTAGTGACTTCTCTGGTTTCACATAACAACTCCTTGGTTGAAGGTGGTAATGTGTTCCTGCCAGTGCTGACACTGGAGAATCACAACCTTTCTTTCTGATTTTCTAATCTCTGCTCACATTTTTATAAATAGTTTCTTTTTTAAATCCTTCTTAGTTGTCTACATTTGCCAACTGTTTTCTGCTTGGAATTGCCTGATGCATCAGTGAAGGAGCCCATGCCACATTCTGGGGAGATATGATGGTGACTTACCTTCAGGGTGACAGCAGTGGAGGTGGTGAGAAGTGTTTGTTTGAATTATGGATGTTTGGAAATCAGAACCTACTACATTTAGTAATGAATGTAATGTGGGTTATGAGTAAAAACATCTAGATTTTGATGCCTAGATGTTTGGTCTGAGAAACTTGAATCATCATTTAATGTCATTTACATACACTCTCTTGAAGTTCAGGGGAGAAAGCTGAACTAGAGGCATAAAATTGTAAGTTATTAGTGTAGAAATATTTTTATGACTTGATGTATGATGACATCACCAAGGGAGTGAGTCCAAGCAAAAACTGAATCCCGGAACAGCCTGATATTTACCGATTAAGTAAATGAAATCTGGAAAAAAGTAAAAAGGAATTGCACAGAGGTTAAAGTCCTTCCAGGAGATAACAATATTCCAGAATCCAAGTGAAAAAAACATATGGTGAGAATGAACAGACTGCTCTGTAAGTTACTGAGAAACTAATGCTGGCATTCAATGTAAAATTATTACATTTTAAAGTATACATATATTTTTATTATGTTATTTATTTTTAAGTATATTTTATTGATTATGCTATTATTGTTGTCCCATTTTTGCTCCCTTTTATTCTCCTCTGCCCTGCACCCCTCTCCCACCATCACCCCCCCACACACTTAGTTCATGTCCATGGGTTGTACATATAAAGTCTTTGGCTTATCCATTCCTTATACTACTCTTAACTTCCTCCTGTCTATTTTGTACCTACCATTTATACTTCTTATTCCCTGTACATTTTCCCTCATTCTACCCCCTCCCTGCTGGCAACCCTCCATGTGATCTTCATTTCTGTGATTCTCTTCCTGTTCTAGTTGTTTGCTTGGTTTATTTTTGTTTAGGTTCAGTTGTTGATAGTTGTGAGTCTGTTGTCATTTTACTGTTCATAGTTTTGATCTTCTTTTTCTTAGGTAAGTCCCTGTAACATTTCATATAATACTTGATGATGACTTCGTGATGATGAACTCCTTTAACTTGACCTTATCTGGGAAGTTCTTCCATTTTAAACTATAGCTTTACTGGATAGAGTAATCTTGGATGTAGGTCCTTGCTTTTCATGACTTCAAATATTTTTTTTTCCAGCCCCTTCTTGCCTGTAAGGTTTCTTTTGAGAAATCAGCTGATAGCCTTATGGGAACTCCTTTATAGGTAACTCTCTCCTTTCCTCTTGCTGCTTTTAAGATTCTCTCCTTATCTTTAATCTTGGGTAACGTAATTGTGATGTGCCTTGGTGCGTTCCTCCTTGGGTCCAACTTCTTTAGGACTCTCTGAGCTTCCTGGACTTCCTGGAAATCTATTTCCTTTGCCAGATTGGGGAAGTTCTCATACATTATGTTTTCAAATAAGTTTTCAATTTCTTTCTCTTCCTCTTCTCCTTCTGGCACCCCTATGATTCAAATGTTGGAGTATTTCAAGTTGTTCTGAATGTTCCTAAGCCTCTCCTCATTTTTTTTTTTTTGAATTCTTGTTTCTTCATTCTGTTATGGTTGAATGTTCGTTTCTTCCTTCTCTTCCAAATCAATTATTTGAATCCAGGTTTCCTTCCCTTCACTGTTGGTTCCCTGCATATTTTTCATTTCACTTTTCATAGCCTTCACATTTTCCTATATTTTGCAACCATACTCAACTATTTCTGTGAATGTCTTGATTACCAGTGTTTTGAACTGTGCATCTGATAGGTTGGTATCTTTTCACCACTTAGTTGTTTTTCTGGAGTTTTGATATGTTCTCTCATTTGGGTCATATTTCTTTATCTCTGTGCACCTGTTACATAGTAAGGGGTAGAGCCTAAGTTATTTGTGAGGGCAGAGCAAGCCATGCCACTATGTTGTGGCACTGTATATGGGAGAGGGGTCAGAGAAAGACCAAAGCTTCTTGCTTGGCTCTCAGCCAGGTTTCAGTCACTTCTTCCATTACCCACAAGCAAATTGGGCCCTTCTGGTGCTGATTCCTGAGTGGGTGGGTTTGTGCACATTCTAGGACCCTGTTGGTCTCTCCAATGAACTCTCCCATGAGGCTGAGAGTTTCTCTCACCACTGCAACCCCCACAGACTTTTACAGTCAGAGATTTTGAGGCTTTCTTTTCTTGCACTAGAACCCTAGGTTGCAGGTTCTGTCTTGCTCCCCATTTGTTCCTCTCAGTTTATCTGCATGCAAATGTGGAACTGCCAGCTGCTACCTTGCCTGCCTGGTCCTCCAGCCACCACCACCTTACCCCACATCCTCTCCACCATACATTTTTGATACATGAATTAAAAACAGCTCAAAGAGGTATAGTAAAACTATGTTCCACAAATAATAGTGGTATTAACATTATATGTATTTTCAGTGCCCTCAGTCTCCTGCAACTGTGAAAAATCTCCCAAGGTAGCTTGTACTTAGGCATATTTGTACCTCCACAGTTTAACATCTTGTACCATGTCCATTTACTCTTACCTTCTCTCAGGAATTCAAGTATGGGGAAAGCTAAAACATATTTATCACAAAGAAGTAGAAATTTCTGTATCAGGGAAAAATCAGCTCAAAGAAAAGTACTTTCCATTAGCCCCAGACAATTTAAATGGTGAAGAGCAAGAAAGACACCTTGGAGCCCATACACGTCTGGGAAACGTATGTGCAGCTATTGCAATTACTTTAGAGAAGAACTTCAGGTAAAGATAGCAACTTTAGACTATTTTTCATGGCTTTAAAATTCTTAACTGTCCCAGCATCAGAGGCCATGGTCCCATGCCTATAGCACAGCAGTGTATGCCCAACCCCACTGCTGCAGAGGCTGTACCCCTGCCCCTACACCCACCCACACCACCACAGCAGTGGAGACCATACCCACACCCAATGCTGCAGCCACCACAGCATGATGGCCCTGTGGGGCCAGACTAGCACTGAGAGGAAGGAGAAGGCACCCCCACAGAGGAGAGCAACAGGGCTCAGGGAGTTAGGAGTCCTCAGAAAGAATTAACTCAGTGTGGGAGCCAAACTACTCTGAAGACACTTTGAGAGTGTCTAGCATCTAAGACAGCAAGGAGAGGGAAGAAGTGGATGAGTTGCCCCTAACTGGTGCACCGCAAGGACAGCACAACTGATGAACTGAAAGTATAGACCTGGCATAGAAGTGCACTGGGTGTCTGGCAGCAAACTGAGGAACAGGGCTCGAGACTAGGCAACTGTGAAGAGTGCAGCTCAGACCTAGTCCACATCAGTGCAAAACCACAGGAAGGGAGTAAAGTGAAAACAAATTCCCCTCAGCATGCTGCAGCCAGGAAGACTGGCAGAACTCCCTTGCCCAATTTAAAGCATGCAGGAGGCTTTTTAAAAATTATTCTTCCCCACCCTACCCCACAAGTGAGACAATAAGACCTGCAGCTGTGAAAGGACCAGAGTCAGACCCAAAGAAGGATCATCTCAACAACTGAGAAACTGAGAGAAATTTTACTTTGCTATTCCAGAGAAGTTGCAAGTTATTCTTTAGTAGTAGTAGTAGTTAGTAGTAGTAGTAGTAGTAGTAGTAGTAGTCATTATTTTTACTTCATTTTATTAGTATTTTTTATTTTTCTTCTTTCTGCTCAATTCTCCTTGTTTTGTTTCCTTAATTTCATTGTTTGACTGGTCTTCCTTGTTCTCTCTTTCATAGTGTATTTTTAATTTTCCTTCTTTCACCTCACTTACATTCCAATAGCACACTATTCTAGGTTGTGTACTTCCTATTCTTGTTATTCAGATCACATAGATTCTGTCATATGATTGCTGTCCCAGTATTATTGTAAATAATTGTTTACCCAAACAATTGCAAATACTACATAGCACCCCTCCCAGATCTTAGCCCAGTTCACTGTCTTCCAGAACTTTATTACTGTTGTTGTTAACTCTATTCTCTTACACATTGTACCTATTTTCTATACTTCACTCTCACTATATTTTATAATCTGACCTTCCACAAGTTCACTGTTTTCTGGATTCAACCCACAATCCTTCCCCTCTCTAACAAGAGTCTTATCTCTTTTCCACCTTTTCTAAAAAGCGGCCAGTTGGGTGAAGTATCATGGTTAACATTATACTTATCTGAAGGATCTCCTATCTCTTCTTTACAAGTCCGTACTTTAAATCCCATGGAATATACTCCCGCTATCTTAATCCATTTTGCCTTTACCCTCCAACTGATAACATAAAAGAGTGGGTGAAAGCTGTGAACACCAGTATACCTGATGAAAGAGAGAACCCACTAATGAAGGAACCACCAACACATACTAAAGGAAGATGGGGAAGGAGTGAGTGGAAGCCACACTAACCTCCACCCAGGACCAATCTGGAAGTACAACTAAACAGTAGAGAAATTCCCCAGAACAAACAAATGAACAATAGCGAGAAAGAAGCCTCAAAACATCAGACAAATAAAAGAACCAGCTTCAACACAACCTGTCCATATCTGCACAACTGCATCCAAGACATGGTGGGTGGAGTAACCCTCAGTTAACCAGCTGGATAGAAGGACCCAGTGAAGAAATAACCAATAGCAATCAAAACCCAAATACATCCAGAGAGCCAAAATAAAAAACAGCCCAAGAGCAGTGAGTTCAGAGGATCAAGGAGACTGCACCATTGAAGCTCACAGGTCTCCCACCATAGAAGTTCACACCACAAACATAGGGAGTCAGAAAAGTTCAATTTAAGAAGCCGAAGCTAACAAGATGAGTCTCACACATAATGGGAAGACAAAAAAAAAAAAAAATCCCAAACAAAAGGAAAGGTAGAAGCCTCAAAAAGAGCTCTAAATTAAATACAGGCAAGTCAAATATCACATATTGAGTTCAAAGCAATAGTTATAAAGAAACCCAATGAGCTCACAGAAAATTACCAAAAACTACAGGAAATTACAATGAACTCACTGCAAACTATATCAACATGAAAAAGAAAATAGAAACTATCAACAAGGGCCAAGAGGAAATGAAGAACACAATTTCTGAATTGAAGAACACAATAGAAGGAATCAAAAGCAGGCTAGATTAAGCAGAGAATTGAATCAGCAAACTCAATGACAAGGTAGAAAAAACACCCAGAAAGAGCAAGAAGAGAAAAAAGACTCAAAAAGAATAAAGAGATGTTATGGGAACTGAAAGACAACATGAAATGTAACAATATCTGTATCATAGGGATACCAGAAGGAGAAGAAGAAGAGCAAGGGATAGAAAACTTCTTTGAAAAAGTAACAATAGAAAACTTCCCTAATTTGATGACAGAGGTCACACAAGTCCAGGAAACACAAAGAGTCCCAATCAAGAGGAGTCCAAAGAGTTCCACTTCAAGACACATCATAATTAAAATGGCAAAATACCAAGACAAAGAAAGAATCTTAAAGGCAGCAAGGGAGAAACAGGAAGTAACATACGCAGGAGCCCTGATAAGGCTAGTGGATGACTCCTCAATGGAAACACTAAAAGCCAGAAGGGAATGGCAAGAATATTCCAAGTAATGAAAAACAAAGGTCTGCAACCAATACTACTCTATCTAGCAAGGACCTCAGTTAAAATGGAAAGCCAAATAAGGAGCATCAGAGAATACACATCCAAACCATATCTGCATGAGATAATATAGGGTCTGCTTTAAGAAAGGGGAAAAAGAGAGAGAGAGGAACAGAGGTACAAAAAATAGCAATGATGAGTACCTATAAATAATAACCTTCAATGTAAATGGATTAAATGCCCCAATCAAAAGAGATAGAATAGCAGAATGGATAAGAAACATGACCTACACATATGCTGCCTACAAGAGGCCCACCTCAGAACAAAAGACCTACACAGACTGAAAATGAAGGGCTCGGCCCAAATAAACACAATCAGAAATGAAGGAGGAGAAATTACAACTGATACCATAGAAATACAAAGGACTGTAAAAAATTACTATGAAGAAATATATGCCCATGTGCATTTCCAAGCAAATGGACATGGAAAAAAAAATAGCCAGGATAGCAATACTCATATCAGACAAAATAGACTTCAAAAAAGGGGTCATAAGAAGACACCTGGAAGATTTCTTCTGGGTCTAATTCTCAAGGGAGGAATCCATCAAAAAGACACAAACATTGTAAATATACATGCACCCAACTTAGAAGCACCCCAAAATATAAGGAAAATTTTGGAGGACTTCAACAAAGATATTGATAGCAACACAATTATAGTAGGAGATTTTAACACCCCACTGTCAAAAATGGGTAGATCTTCCAAACAAAATATCAATAAGATATCAGGGCATTGAACAATGCCCTAGAGGAAATGGACTTAACTGATATATATAGTACCTTTCATTCCAAAGAAGCAAAATGCACATTTTTTTCAAGTGCACATGGAACATTTTCAAAGATAGACCAAATGATAGGACACAAAACAAGCCTCAACAAATTCAAAAAAACTGAAATATCAAACATTTTCTCTGACCACAAGGGACTGAACTTAGAAACCAAGCCCAAGGAAAAAACTCAAAAACACTCAAACTCATGGAGATTGAAGAGCATGTTGTTAAACAATGAATGGGTCAAAAATGATATCAAGGAGGAAATCAAAGAGTTTCTGGAAACAAATCAAAATGAACTCATAACAATCCAAAACTTATGGAACACAGCAAACATAGTCCTGAGAAGGAAATTCATAGCAATACACGCCTACCTAAAAATAAACATTGCAAGTAAACAGCCTAATACTACACCTACAAGAACTGGAGGAGAAATAACAAAGACACCCCAGAGCAAGTAGAAGGAAGGAAATAACCAAGATCAGAGCAGAATTAAACAGCATAGAGACTAAAAGCACAATTCTAAGGATCAATAAATCCAGGAGCTAGCTGGTTCTTTGAAATGATAAACAAAACTGACAAGCCTTTAAGCAGATTTATCAAGAAAAAAAAAGAGAGAGTACCCAAATAAACACAATCAAAAATGAAAGAGGAGAGATTACAACTGATACTACAGAAATACAAAGGATTGTAAGAAATTACTAAAAAGAACTATATGCCAAGAAATTTGAAAACCTAGGTGAAATGGACAAATCTCTACAAAAATATAATATTCCAAAACTCAATGAAGAAGATGTAGAAAACCCGAACAGACCAGTAACAGCTGACCAAATTGAAGCACTAATCAAAAACTCCCAAAACACAAAAGCCCTGGACCAGACAGTTTCACAAGAGAATCCTACAAAGTATTTAAGGGAGAGCTAACCCCTATTCTACACAGACTATTCCAAAAAATCCAAGAAGATGGAAGACTCTGAAACTCTTTTTATGAATTCAGCATCATCCTAATTCTAAAACCAAATAAAGACATAGCAAAGAAAGAAAACTTCAGGCCAATATCACTGATGAACATAGATGCTAAAATTCTCAACAAAATATTAGCAAACTGCATCCAACAATACAATATAAAGATCACACACCATGATCAAGTGGGATTCATCCCAGGGATGCAAGGATGGTTCAATATTCGCAACTCAATAAGTAAATACATCACATAAACAAAAGAAAGACAAAAATCACACGATCATATTAGTAGATGGGGGAAAAGCATTTGATAAGGCACCGCACCCATTTTTTATAAAACCACTCAGAAAAGTGAGAATAGAGAGAGCATTCCTCAACATAATAAAGGCCATATATGAGAGACCTACAGCCAACATCATACTCAATGGACAAAAAGTAAAATCTTTCCCATTAAGATCAGGAATATGACTAGGGTGTCTTTCACCATGCCTATTCAACACAATATTGGAAGTCCTAGCCACAGCAATCAGAAAAGAAAAGGAAATAAAAGGCATCCAAATCAGAAAGGAGGAAACAAAACTGTCATTGTTTGCAGATGACATGATAGTGTACATAGAAAATCCTACAGACTCCACCTAAAAACTGCTCAACCTAACAAATGAATTTGGCATAACAGCAGGATACAAAGTAAATATTCAGAAATCAAAGGCATTTTTGTGTACCAACAATGAAACATCAAAAGCAGAAATCAGGAAAAGAAATCCCATTTGATATACAAACTAGAAAAATAAAATACCTAGGAATAAACTTAATCAAGGAGGTAAAAGACCTGTACTCAGGAGGTAAAACTACAGAACACTGAAGAAAGAAATTAAGGAAGACACAAACAAATGAAAACATATACCATGTTCATGGATTGGAAGAATTAACATTATCAAAATGTCCATACTACCCAAAGCAATTTATACATTCAATGCAATACCTATTAAAGTACCAATGGCATATTTCACAGACATAGAACAAACACTTTGAAAATTTAAATGGAACCGTAAATGACCCTGAATAGTTGCTGCAATTTTGAGAAGGAAGAGCAAAGTGGGAGGGATCACAACACCTGACATCGAACTATATTACAAGGCCACTGCCATCAAAACAGCCTGGTACTGGCATAAAAACAGACACATAGACCAATGGAACAGAATAGGGAGCCCAGGAATAAACCCAAGTCTCTATGGTTAATTAATATTCAACAAAGGGGGCAGCCACATGAAATGGAGTAAAAATGGCCTCTTCAACAAATGGTGCTAGGAGAACTGACAGCTACATGCAAAAAAATTAAACTCGAGCACCAACTTACACCATACACAAAAATAAGTTCAGGGTGGATAAAAGATTTCAATATAAGCCATGACACCATTAAAGTCCTAGAGGAGAACATAGGCAGGAAAATCTCAGATTATTTCACACAGCAACATTTTTACTGATATGTCTCCTAGAGCAAGGGATATAAAGGAAAGAAAAAATAAATGGGATCTCATCAAAGTAAAAAGTTTCTTCACAGCTAAAGAAAGCAGTATTAAAATAAAAAGAGGACCAAACTTATGGGAAAACTTATTTGCCAATGGTACCTGAGACAAAAGTTTGATCTCCAAAATATATAAAGAACTCACAGGACTCCACTCCAGGAAGACAAACAACCCAATTCGAAAATGGGCAACAGACTTGAACAGACACTTCTCCAAGGAGGAAATACAGAAGATCCAGAGACACATGAAAAGATGCTCAGCATCACTGGCTATCAGAGAGAAGTGAATTAAAACCACAATGACATACCACATCACACCAATCAGAATGGCCATCATAAACAAATCAAGAAAGAAGTGCTGGTGAGATTGTGGAGAAAAGGGAACCCTAGTGCACTGTTGGTCAGAATGTAGATGGTGCAGCCACTATGGGGAACAGTTGTAATTTCCTCAGAAAACTAAAAATGGAACTGCCTTTTGACCTGGCAATTCCACTGCTGGGAATATAACCTAAGAATCTTGAAACACCAATTCAAAAGAACCTATGCACCCCAATGTTCATAGCAGCACAATTTACAATAGCCAAGTGCGGAAGCAACATAAATGCCCATCAGGCAATGAATGGATCAAAAAACTATGGTACATTTACACAATGGAATTCTATGCAGCAGAAAGAAAGAAGGAGCTCCTACCCTTTGCAACATCATGGATGGATCTGGAGAGCATTATGCTTAGTGAAATAAACCAGGTAGTAAGGGACAAATACCATATGATCTCACCTTTAAGTGGAAGCTAATCAACAAAACAAATAAGCAAGCAAAATATAACCAGAGACACTGAAATAGAAAACAATCTGACAGTAACCAGAGGGGAGATGGGAGGGTATAATGTAGGGTTAGTTTCAGAAACCTATAAAGGGCACTAAAAACCAAGGGGAGGTGGTAGTAGGGGAAGGAGGTGGGGATTGCTGGAGTTAGGGGGAATGGTGGGGGATAAATGCAGACAAGTGTACTTTAACAGCAATAAAATAAATTTAAAAAATAAAAAATAATAAATTAAAAATAAAATAATAAAATAAATTTCTTAACTCTCCATGTCACTTAAAATATTTATTTAAGAAACCTAGTAATTAATTTACCCAAGTAAAAAATGCAATGAATGTACTATTTTGAATTTTAATAAATAAGTAAACTTTTAATTAAAACTTTTAATTAATAAACTTTTCAGCTCTTTGGAAATCTCCCTTTTTATAAAGTTATTCATTAATATTTCAAAAATGCTCATGTATGCCACAATTCTATAATTAAATAACTTTGCAGAATTAACTATTGTTATGTAAAAGATTGACTTCAAAACCTAATTCAGTGCAAGATTAGTGAAATGTCTTCCTCAAGGGCTAGATTTAGAAAGCTAAGGGAATCATGTAAGGTATAAAAGGAAATTTATATTTTCTCTATGATATTAGTTTCAATAATCAGCACACAAGTGCCAAAGTGGCTAATCAAAAACCTGATATTCACAGTCTTATGTGAAGCTTCAATTCTGTTTATATCCACTGTTAAGGTTGCAACTTTCTAAGGCAACACTTTAATTGCATTTAATCTTACTAGGAAATTTGAAAGAAGAGTTGAGATTTTCTTTGTCTTCATAATATTAGCTATTTAATGTGTTCTACATGGAATCCATTTCTCCATAGAATTATAGTTTTCACAAACTTAGAGTTTTAGCTCTACCACTTTGAGTTCCCAAAGGTATTATTTACTTTTACAATTAACAGCTAATCTAATTAGCTGATAGTATTTATTTGCTTATTTATTTAATTTATTTATTCATTCCTTACCCAAAGACATTTTTTCATTTACTGTCTCTAGAAAGAGAGGAAGGGAGTGGGGAAGGGTGAGAGAGAAACACTGATGTGGGAGATAAACTTCAATTGGTTGCTTCCCTTATGCTCCCAGACCAAGGATCATATCCACCCAGACCAGGGATGTAACCCATACTTAGGTATGTACCCTGATCAGGAATCGAACTCCCAACCTTTTGGTTTGATGCGCCAACCAACTGAGCCACACAAGCCAGGGCTAATTGACATTTTAAAATTTAATTTTTTGTTTTCTAGGCTGCTCTTTATATTCCTTACTTTTCCTGTATTCAGTATCCCTGCTAGTCAAAAAAAATCTTAATTATCAGATGTCTAGAAAATTATGTATTTTAACTTAATTCTTTAATTAAAGTTTATATAAGTATAAAATGATAGATTAACAATTTTAGACATGTTTAATATGGTTCTCTAGTTTATTTTGACATTTACTTTATTGAGAGATCTGTTTTAATTGTCACTTCTTTATAATCAGCCTTTTTGTGTGATAACTTTAAAGCTGTCTTTTTCTCCATACTTGATGCTGTATCTACTTTTATGTCCAAAGCACTTTTCATATTTTTATCTTAATTAATATAAGAAGCCTATACACTGTTACAGATATTCTTCACCTCCAGTAATATCTGTCCTGTTGAACATTTGTTTATTCTACTTGTAAAGTGTAGTGGACTTTTCCCCTAAGAACTTGGGTCTTTTTTCATTCCTCAAAAGTATCTTACTCTCTTTCCTTAATGTTTTTATTTTGATCAAATTTATGCAGTCACCCAATTTAAAAGTCATATGATTATACAAGGTTTTCTGTGAAAAGTAAGTTTCCATCAATGACCTCTTATGTTCTTTTCAAAGAAAACCATCGTCCCCTCTTTTAGCAGATTATTTTAGTATTTATTTCTACATCTTGTAATATTTCTAATTGATGTTTTTGGTTTTAAGTATTATCAATATTGATTCGTCACCACTAAGGGTGATAATTTGGCCTTCTTTCTTCCATTTGCCTTCATCACACATATACATGTACCTTTTGGGGGCACACATGAAGATAACCTCCTATGATCACATCCTTAACAAAATCCCCTCCCCCCATGCAGGCAGAACCTGGGGCTGCTTCTATCCCAGAGCCTATGACAAAGGTGAAGAATTTTTACTGATCAAAAAGAAGAATATCCTTGGGAAGATTAACTTAGATAAAATTCCTTAAAAGAGGGACTGAGGCACTCACTGAAGTCAGATCTGCTCTTCTAGAAAAACAAAGTCACTATGCTTTCTAAAGGCACAAGGAAATGACCTCTCAGCAACCTCAGAGAACTGGGGAGTGGGTCTTTCCTCAGATGACAATGCAGCCTGACTAACGGTGACTGAAGCCTTGTACGACCCCCCACCAAAGGACTCAGCTGAGCTCTACTTACTCTCCTGACCCATGGAAACTGTAAAGCAATAAATGGGTACTGTTTGAAGCCACTGAATTTATGATACTTTGTTACTCAACAATATAGAAAATTCACACTCCTTCCTATATTAACCTCCCAAATACTTTTTATCTCATTCAGTTCTCAGCATTCATATGATTATGACATGCAACTCCTTTTCATAACTATGTGAAACTATGCCACCTTTTCTTTCTGCAGAGAAGCTACTCATTGCTCCTCTTCCCCAGTTTTGTTTTTATTTTTATTTAATTCTATTTTTCTATGTTATTTCTAGTTGTCTAATTTTTCTTTCGAGTGCAAAATACGTTAAGTATTTTATCAGTTTCATTGCCTTGGGTCTATTCCAGGGAATTTTTTATTTGATCCAATGAGAATTGGTTTTCTTCTAATCTTAACACATGGTTATCATGCTATTTCCTCTGTTCATAATCAATTTAAAGATTCCCTGGCTCATTTCTTGTCTTGTATATGTTGTTTCCTAATTCACATGTATTCCTCTTTCTTAGCTTACTGCCTTGTTTACTGAATCATGTCTTCTACTGCTTCATGCCTTTAGTCTACCTATTATATTCATTGATGTTTTGGATGGGTATATAACTGTAATTAGAAATAAATTTTCTTTAGAATGATAAAACCTAAATGGCCTAAACTATCTTCTAGTATTGTTACTGGAAAGAGCAAATTCATCCTAATTCATATTCTTCTATATATAGTCTACTATTTTTTCCCGCTCTGGTAGTTAAGAAACTTCATTTAGTCTATAGTGTTTGAAACTTCAAATTGATGTGCCCTGGATAGTTTATACCAAGACATTTTGCTTTTGCAAATTAGTACATTTATGATCGTTTTCTCTTTATATATTATATCTTTGTTATATATGGGGAATACCACAAAGAATGAACCCCCAGAAACTTCTTCATCAGAATAAACTTCTTTAGAATGTAAAAACATGAATACACAACTAAATTAAATAATTTCATATTTAAGGTACTGAAATATATTCTTATTGAGAAAATTTTCCTGGGAGAAATTAGACATAAAAGCATTAACCATTTAAAATCTGAATTTGTACAAAATATTTTCTTACTACAAAAAAACTTTGCTTGTCTCCTACTGAAATTCACCCTTAGTGATTTTCAATTTCTTTAAACTGTATCTTACCAAACTTATCACCAGATGAGTTTAAAAGTACTTAATAGAATTTTGACCTATAAGAGTTACAATTAAAATTAAAATGTCTCTTCATTCCAGCTATAGAGAAAATGAGTCTTAATGTTTATAAAAGAATAGAACAATTCAATGAAAAATTTAAATCATGGTCTATATTATCAAAGAGAAATTAATAAACCATACAATTTTGCTAAGGGGAAATTGTGGAAATATCTTAAATATTATGACTTATTGTTTCATTTTGTTTCTGAAATCCTAAACATAAGGTATTGAGAGGGAGAATTAGTTAACATTTTAAAAATAATGAAAAAGCTCATTGAATGTTTAATATTCATTTTTCCTCCAAAACAAAGAATTAAATAAGACAAGAAAGTGCTTTATTCTTAATAGTCACAGGGATGTAAATAAAGTACAGCACAGGAAATTTAGGCAATATTGTAAGAACAATGTATGGTGCCAGGTGGGTAAGGGAAATACCAGGGGAACATTTTGTAAAGTATGATTGCATAACCTATACGCTGGATACTAGAAAGTGATACAAAATAATATTAAGTGTAAACTATAATTTTAAAATATGATTTAAAAATAGAGGTAATTAATCATAAAAAAGAAAGCAAAGGAATATCAAGGATGCATACCATAATTTAGAAAATTATTAAATTGCATCAAAGATGCAATAAAAAAAGTGCTATAAGATTGTAAGTGTATATACATATATTTCTGCATAACTTTTTGACTATGGAGATGAGAAATAAATGAGATATATCCATTTTCCTTTATAATTCTGACACCTGAATACCCTAAAAAAAGTGTTAGCGCCCTGGCTGGTGTAGCTCAGTGGATTGAGCGCGGGCTGCGAACCAGGCATCGCAGGTTCGATTCCCAGTCAGGGCACATGCCTAGGTTGCAGGCCATGTCTCCCAGCAACCGCACATTGATGTTTCTCTCTCTCTCTCTCTCTCTCTCTCTCTCTCTCCCCCTCCCTCCCTCCCTTCCCTCTCTAAAAATGAATAAATAAAATCTTTAAAAAAAAAGTGTTAGCAGTATTAGTTAATATTCATAACTGTAGATCAAGAGAGCTGACAGAAATTGGCATAAGAAAGAACAGGAGAGTAATATTGTTCCCATCTGTATAATTATCATAAGCTGAAACTCAAAGACTTGTTTATGTGACCCACATAGACAAGAGTTCATAAACAAACTTGAGATCTTTGAACAATAAGTGAAAATATCTTAATTTTGAACATATGTTTCATGAAACAATGATTACATAGGCTCATACTTCATTATTTTTTATATCTAAAACATTTGTATTATATAATTAAAGCAAAATGGATATTTGTATGGTGAATCACATAAGTAATATCAATATGACCTGGTAGAGTTAACTTTCAAGTTCAACTAGAAGGACATCAAGACAGGGGTTATAGAGGAAAGATTTCTCTTTTCTTTGACCAACTTCTACCTTAAACCTTCGTACAAAATCAAAAATAGCATTTACATGCAGTAAAACAAATCAACTGTAAAAACAAAACACAAAGATCAAACTGAGAAAGTACTTGTAATAAAATGACAACGTTTACATACCAAAACAAAAACAAAAGAATTATAAAAATAACAGGATAAAGATGGCTATCCTAATAGCAAAATTCACAAAGACTGGAATACATAATTCATAAGAGAAGAAAAATGTGTTTAGTATTATTGATAATCAAATCAGTTTTGAAATATTTTTCACTTACACTAAATAGGCAAAGGTGAAAAAATCCCTAGTGGTAGGGTGCAAAAGAAAAGTCAATATCATACTCTGGTCTTAGGAGAATCAACATATCTCTATGGGTAAATTTGGAAATAATTTTAAATACAACATCCAGTAAATAGTTTGACCAAAAAACTGGGTTAAAAATTAGTGATGTGATAAAAGAGCATTTTTATATGATAACAAGAAAATACTTCAGAAAAAAAATCTGTGAAAGAAAGTTATAATCCAAATATGAAACAAGCCACAAATAACAACATTTAGTGATGTTGTATGACTGCATCTGACTATAATTCAAGATTTTTCTTTGAGCTTCACAGATTTTTGTGACTTATAATTATTTTTGTCTCTGAGTCCAATCATAAAATGAAGCTATAATTGTGACTGATATTTACATAATTGCATTGCTGTTCATTATTTATCAAATTTTAGATTAACTCTGAAGGCAAATCCTAAGAGAATTATTTACCATAATAGAACAGCATGTAAGAGTTATAAATTCTGATAGCAAAATAGTGATATAGCTGTGAAGAATTGTCAGAGGAGAATACAGGAAAGTAATATAGGAACACTTTTTCCTTATTCTGCATAATGGAAAGCCCAAAGTTATGGCTCAAAGTAGACTAAACAATTTATCATTTAGTATTGTGCTCAAGTATAAATCACAGGAAAACAAGAATTAAGAGTAATGAGAGATCATTCTGAGAGTTTCTTTCCATAGAATCCCTTTTCTTTAATCCACAACTACTTGCCATCATCCACCCATTCTCACATCTATTTCACATCTTTTTTCCTCAGGATGAGTTCTGTAAAATTTACATTGCATTAGCAAAAGTTGCTATTTACTCAGTGTTACTTGTTATTTAAACTTTTCATCTAACACAGGGGTCCCTAACCCTGGCCACAGACAAGTACTGGTCCATGGCCTGTTGCAAGGGAAGCTCACCTGAGCTCCACCTCCTAACACACTCATCCCCCACCCCATGGAAAAACTGGTCTCTGGTGCCAAAAAGGTTGGGGACTGCTTCTGTGACATACCAGTTGTGGGGGGTGATCCAAGATGGCAATGGAGAAAATGGAAGCTATACTCACCTCTTCTCAGGACAAAAATGGAATTACAACTAAGTTAAAAAACAATAATCTCAATGGGAGAACCACTAGAACCAAGATGTGGGCTTCCAGCAAACCCACCCTCTGGGCTCCAGTTCCAGCTCCAGAGATCCCACCCACCCTACTGCATTGCTGACGTCAAAGCAAAATCTTGGTCTGAGTGGTGTGGCTCTGAGGCAGGGCCCACAACTTTACCAAGGTCTGACAGGCACCTTCCTCTCATAGAAAATCTACTAGCCCTATCCTCCTGACTCCTGGAAGCGCCATACTGCTGAGTTACATCGTCCTGCAAAATCTGAAACAGACTGAGCTATGTGGCTGTAGAACATGGGACATTTTTCCCTCAAACTCCAGATCAGAACAGACCCCTCCATTTACACGAACTAATGTTGGTCTGTTTGGGCCTGACAAATTCTGCTGGCCTCACTCTAAGACCCTGCTCCCCCACAAAGGTGTGCAAGACCCATTGGGACAGCTAGACTTGGTGTACACTGGGGCATTTGCTGAGGGACCTCACACCCAGCACTGGTACTGAGTCTAGACCTATATCAATCCTGTGAACAACACACATCCCTACCTGGTAAATCACTGTCAGTCCACCTCAGGCAACTCAAGTGTAGTCAGAGGTTCTTTCAGTGACTGGCCCTAACAGGAAGCTTGCTGGCAGAGGCAGGTAGAGGCAGACCTTGGGATGCCTTAGGACTTTTTCTGCATGCCCCTGGGCCCACTGCTGGTAAAAAACAGCCTCCATGTGCAGCTAGGTCCTTCCCACATGCACCCAGGCCCAGGTGAGACAGACACAAACTAGATGTTTTGTAACTCCAAACAGCTTGCCAAGGGCCCATCGTAGCACCTTACATTAAGCTGCTCCTCCCAAGACCCCAGAACCAACACACCCAGTGACCAGCTTTAGACAAAATCAGGGCAAAATGTAGTGAGTTTCACAAGCAGCATATCCAAAATGAGATCTCAGAAGGCACCAAAACTTCCTAAGGCAAATTTAGCTCTGTGTGGTCAGCACCTGTACAGCAACTCAGATGTCATGATCAAGGCTGAGCCTCACAGAAAGCCAGCTTGAAGGTTGATCCCATGCACAAATGGGTCAATAGCAATCCAGACTCAATTATAATAGGAGGGTCCATATAATCAACACTGGAGACATTCCTGGAGCACCCAGCTTAGGTGTTCGAGGAGACTGCAAAACTGGACCCCACGGGACACCTACTACCTAAGTCCACCCCACGAAAACTAGGAGTCATAGCAGATCTACCCAATACATAGAAACAAACACAAAGAGACAGCCAAAATGGGGAGAAAAGAAACAGGCCTTAAATGAAAGAACAGGGGACATCTCCAGGAAAAAAAAAAAAGAGCTACACAAAATAGAGGCAAGTACTTTTTCAGAGTTCAAAATATGGTTATAAGGATGCTCAACAGCATGAAAAAGGGTATGAAAACCATAAAAAAGAACCAGTCAGAAATGAAGACTACAATATCTAAAATGAAGAATACACTGAAAGAAATAAACAGTCAGTTGCATGAAATAGAGGATTGAATCGGCAATTTGGAAGATGAGGTAGAAAAAAATTCCAATCAGAACGGCCAAAAATATTATTTTTAATAAGGATAGTTTAAGGGAACTTTGAGACAAGATGAAGTATGAGAACATTTGCATCATAGGGCACCAGAAGGAAAAAAGAGCATACAAGGGATCAAGAACCTATTTCAAGAAATAATGACTGAAAATATCCCTAATTAAGTGAAAGAAAAAATAGACACAAGTCCAGGGAATGCAGAGAGTTCCAAACAAGATGAACCGAAAGAGGCCCACACCAAGACACATCATAATTAAAATGACAAAAGTTCCAGACAAAGAGAGAATCTTCAAAGCCATGAGAAAAAGACAGTTATCTATAAGGGAGGTCCCTTAAGATTGTCAGCTGATCTGAAAAAAAAAAAAAAGATTGGCATGATATATTCAAACTGATAAAAATCAAGAAGCTACAACCAAGACTACATTACCAAGCAATGCTGTTATTTAAAATTAAAGAATAGAGAGCTTCCCAGACCCACCTCCCCAAAATAAACAACTAAATGAGTTTGTTACCACCAAATCAGTATTACAAAAAATGTTAAAACCCCTACTTGAAAAAGAAGGAGGGAGAGGAGGAGAAGGAGGAGGGAGAGGAAGAGGGGAAGGAGGGAACAGAGAACATGTTTAAAGAGAATAAAATGGCAATAAATATGTATCAATAATCAATTTAAATATAAATTGATTAAATGCTCAAATCAAAAGACATAGGGTATCTAAATGGATAAGTAAGCAAGACCAATATACATGCCACTACAAGAGACCCATGTCAAAACAAAAGATACACACATCAAAATTAAAGTGATAAAAAAAATATTCTGTGCAAATGGAAGAGGGGGGGAAGCTGGGGTAGGAATACTTATAGCTGACAAAATAAACTCTAAAACAAAGGTTATAGTAAGAGACAGAAAGGAACACAACATAATGATAAAGGGTACAATTCAACAACAGGATGTAACCACAGTAAACACTTAGGAACCCTATATAGGAGCACCTAAATACATAAAGCAAACCTTGATGGACATAAAGGGAGAGACTGACAGTAATATAGACATACTAGGTGATGTTAACACCCGTTGAAATCAATGGATAGATTCTAAACAGAAAATCAACAAGAAAATGTTGGCATTAAATGACACACTAGATCAAATATATTTAATTGATATCATAAGAGCATTCCACCTCAGAGCAACAGAATATACTCTTTTTTTCAAGTGTACAAGAAACATTTTCTGAGATAGACGTCCACTTAGCCACAAAATAAGTCTCAATAAATTTAAGATGGTTGAAATCATACCAAGAGTCT
Organism: Tonatia bakeri; assembly: GCA_004024845.1. NCBI lineage: Eukaryota > Metazoa > Chordata > Mammalia > Chiroptera > Phyllostomidae > Tonatia > Tonatia bakeri. The sequence continues at coordinate 154,328 of PVIA01002642.1, read as the reverse complement.
TCTCTGACCACAAATCTATGAAACAAGAAATGAATCACAAGAAAAAATACAGAAAATTACACAAACACATGTTACTAAACAATGAATATGTTAAAACTGAGATCAAGGAAGAAATCAAAAGATACCTTGAAACAACTGAAAATGAGAACCCAATGACCCAAAATCTGTGGGACCCAACAAAAACAGTCCTAGGAGGGAAATTCATAGCATTACAGGTCAATCTGAAGAAAACAAGAAAAATCTTAGATAAATAACCTAAATTTCACTTAAACTTGAGAAACAGCAAGAAACAAAGCGCAAAGGAAGTAGAAGGAAATAGTAAAGATCAGAGCAGAAAAAAGTAGAGTCTAAAAAAATGGTACAAAAGCTCAATGAAACAGAGTTGGTTCTTTGACAAACCATTAACCAGAATTATCAAGAAAAAAAGGGAGAACTAAATAAATAAAATGAAAAGAAAGAGAAGTAACAGCTGACTTCAAAAAATACAAAGGACTGTAAAAAAAATGTTACAAACAACTATATGTCAAAAAATTGGACAATATGGAAGAAAAATAAATAAATTCCTAAACATACAGTCTTCCAAAACTGAGTCAGGAAGAATCGGGGAATCTGAGTATGCAGATTACAACTAGTGAAATTGAAGCAATAATCAAAAAACTTCCAACAAACAGAAGTCCTGGCTAAATGGCTTCAAAGTTGAATTTCACCGAACATTGAAAGAAGTAACACCTATCCTTTTCAAGCTATTGCAAAAAATTCAAAAGGAATGATGACTCCCAAGATCATTTTATTAGGCCAGCAATATTCTAATTTTAAAACCAAAAAAGAACACTATAAAGAAAGAAAATTATAGGCCAATCTTTCTGATTAACATAGATGCTAAATTCCTCAACAAAATATGACGATTTTGATTTGCATTTCCAGGATGATTAGTGATATTGAGTGCCGTTTCATGTACTTTCGGCCACCTATCTGTAGTAGAAAAATGTCTATTAAGATCTGTCCATTTTTTATTTAGATTGTGCTTTTTGCTATTGAGTTACAGATTATTCATATTACATAACAGAATATATCCATATGTTGAGCTAGATATAAAGCTCATGTTTATTAGATAACTACCAGTTGTACCCTCTATGTGACATTAGGAAGACTTAGACCCATATTTTTGGCCAATATTGAAGTTATTTGAATGTCAAATTAGCAGTTGAAAAATTATACATTGTCCAATTTCCTTGATACAGATTTCATAATGTCACATTCCTCATCTACATACATATGTACATAAACATATAAAGAGACACAAATACACACATATGTGTATATATATGTATATCATGTTATAAAGGCTGAAGCATCAATGTATGGAGTTCATAAATAACTCTTCCAGTATATGTTCTTACTTCTCAGTAGCTAAATATACAAAATCAATGTACTTAAATAAAGTTCCCATTAAAGATCTTATTAATTAAATATTTCTAACATATAAGTCATGAGTTCCCCTCTGACATGTGTCTATGATTTGGGGATGTAACTGCAAACACTAGGAAGAGTTTGCTATCTCAGTGTATATACTGATATCTTAGCACATATCTAGAACATATTGATTATGTTCTTCCACTTAATCAATGCCTAGTATGTTATATAATCAAGGCCTATGATCAAGGCCTATAGCCTCACCCTGATGCTTGAGCAGAGCACTTTTACACTCAAGCATGGGTGTAGTTCTCTATCCAAAGCTACCGATGTTTCTTGTAATATATATAACACTAATTTTAATCTGTCAAAAAAAGCTATATGTAAACTTTATCTCTCTTAGGATAATTATCAGTACACTTGGAAAAATAGAAGAGATATTATTTACTAAGTTTATGAAACAATGGGGACACTTATGCAGTACTCATCATTTTGGGAATTGGGAACAATTAATTTAGAGAACAATTTGGCATTACAAAGTAAAGATTAACATCCATATCCTAGCAACCAAGAAATTTTAGCTATAAAAATTCCTCAATTTTAGACAAAACCCTCGTGTGTGGTTAACTTTAACCACAGCTTCTGTGGTTAAAGATGCATGGCTCTACAAGAAGAAAATGAGAAACAGCTCACAAGTTCAGTAACATAAAATGAACAAATAAATGGTAGTATATTCATATAGTAAAATGTATGTAATGAAATTTGAACAATTCATACAATGGAATTTTATATATTCATATAATGTGTTGTAGTAAAATGAAGTAAATTAAGCTACACACATCAGTATGGATAAATCTTAAAAATACAATGTTAGCTAAAGAAAGCAATTACTATATACACATTGCATTTCCATTCTTCTGAAAACAAAAAACATCAGACCTAAACCCTACAGAGTAAGGCAAAAGTAGGTTTACAGTTATCAGTACACAAAACATAGAGTTTACTCTTGTACTATTACTTATTAATTATTGCAGTATTTTCCACACAAACAACTGTGGATCTACTTTTGCCCATCCCTGTATATTATCTATGGTTGTCCTAATTTCTGACGAACTGATTAAAAACACCAAATGGATGAATACACAAAATACCAGACAATTACTCAGAGAGAAGAAAGAGCGTATAGGAGGTTTCAAAATTACTGGGTGGTGTTTATATTGGTGTTAATTGTATTAGTATTATTCTTTACACTGTACATGTTATATACACTCACTCTATAGGTTAGGTTTCCTACTGGGGAAAAATGCAAAAGGTAAACACTGTCCTACCCCATGTTACTTTGGATATTCTGGGAAAGAATATATCTAAAATGTAGTTTTTCTCTGACTTGCTAGGAATTAACACTACTCATACAAGTACGGGTTGTAAAAATACATGATGAATTCAAATTAAGCCTCAATAGACCTTTCTCTGAAAGGTCTTCCAATAATCATAGACTGGTCATATTTCCATGCTGTGCCTCTGCCATTGGCAGGTGCCCTGGAGTCTTTCTGCTTCCAAGACTCCCAAGTCCCAGAGACAACTGTTTGAGTGGCAACATAAACTGCATTTAGCAAAAATGATGTGAACTTTATTTTAATCTATGCTTCTTTCACTCTAACACAACCCACTCTAATGGAAATTGGTTCATAATTATATGAAGGAAATATAATACAGCATTACTTTCATAGTTCTTGTGGGTTTGTTAAATAATAAACATCATACCTTACAACTATTGTGATTCTGCCTCCCAAAGCCTTATCACCAACCAGAAAGTACTTCCACAGAGAAGATATCTAACCCATACTTATATCTTTGCATTTTCTCTACTCTTCAAATTCTGAAAATGTATATTAAAAGTGCTCTTTTTCTAAAAGGTGCAATCTTGGCAAAGTTCATATATAGGATTGATATGATAGATTTTATGAATTTGTAAATATTTTATAGATTTAAATGTTATGATTTTGAGTTATGTTTTATCTAGTTTTATCTTAGAAATTCTAAAAGCCATAATTTTAAAAGCTTACAAGTCACATTGAAAAGCTATAGAAAATAAAGCTAAACATGTAGATATTTTTAGTTGATATTAAAAGACATTATTGCTTCCTCTCAGGATTATTTTAGTGCCTTAATTACAGTAAATTAGAATAATTAGAGAGAAATTATATGCACCCTACAATTCCCCAAAGCCTTTATCCTGCCTTTTAGTCAGATAATGAATGTTAATATCAATAATTGATATATTCTCAGTGCCTACAAATCTTCACATCTTTCATTTTTCTTTTTAATTTTGCTCCAGATAGAAGGTGAATCATGTGAGACATTATTTCTATGCTCTAAAGAGCACTAATTAAGCTTTTTGGTGAACCTGATTGCAAATAAAACAAAGCAATTCCATAGTAACAGAGAGGCTTATGCATTTCCGTTTTACTTTTTATCTTTATGGACTCAAGTAAGTGCAGTCTCTCCAGCAAATGTAGCCAAAGCTTTTGATTCTGTTTGTTTTTGTGAACATGTATTCAGTACTCAAAATTTTTACAAAATGTGTTGAGCTATACTTTAGACATGGATGTACTGTCAGACATAGTAATTGGAAACCATATTCAAACAGGTGGGATATCAATTGAAGACTGAACATACAATATTGATATTTACTAGTATATGAAGAGTGCATATGCTATGCCAGGTCTCTGCTGGGTTCTGGCAATATGGGGGGTTTGTATATATCATATCCTATCACCTTTGCTATTGTAACTTTTATAAAAAATTGCAGCTGTGATGCACCTTAGTAAAAGGGAAATATAGGTGCTCTAATAGGATGTGACAAGGAAACTATTCTTGTCTGAGAAGCCAGAAGAGACCTTGCTGGAGAAGCAATAAGTCAGGATGAGCTGGCAGAAACATGGGCTCGGGCAGCAGAAGAGATTTTCAGGTGAAGGGAACAATGTGGACACATGTGTAGAAAGAGACCGTGTTTGGCTCCAGGGACAGAGAACTCTGGTGTGGCTGGAACACAGAATAAGGTGTGTGTTTGGATATTTGTCTGAAGGGGGAGATGGGAGCCAGGCAGGTAAGGCCTCAGAGGCCATACTGTGCCTCTGACGGGGAAAAAATATTCATTCTCAGGGGGATTAACAGAAATTCACACAGAAGTAAGATGAAGCACCATTCTGTGCCTAGCAAACTTAGTTACGGGAATAAAACTTTGACAAACACCTTTGTTTGTGCAAACTTACACACTAGTACCACCCACCTTCTCTCCACATGCAGATTCCAAGGTTCAAACTAACATTTCAAACTAACTAGTTAAACTAATAAACCAGTGTTCAAATATGAGTTTACTGATCTGTGTTGCCATCAGTAAGTTTGCCTTACCTGGCTAAGCCTCAGTTTCCTCATCTCTAAATCTGACATGAACATACCTACCTCAGAGAGGTGTTAGGGAAATTCAATGAGATAGTGAATGAAAAAGCCCCAGCCCACAGTGAACAGCTGGCACATGGTACATTATTTCCTCAATAAATACTGTTTGCCCTCAGCCTCCATCACACTAACTCCTATCTGTGCAAGATGCCAAAGGTGGGTTGTGTGAGACAAAGGTCACTTATTATTTAATGTAGTCAGACACAGGCAAAGCCTGGAACAAACACTCATCCTTCTCTGCCTTTTCTTAAAGTACTTAAGGCATCAGACAGTTCTCACTACTGATACAACAAAATGTGGTTTCACAACCTTGCTGCTGAATCCATACCTTCCCTTTGCTATCAGCAAAGGATAATGCAGAAAAAATACAAGGTAAATCATTCAGCTCCTTTCAGTTCTGACTTTACAACTGGAATGACTTTACAACCATATAATTTCCCATTCAATTAAGGACATTTCTTAGTACATAAGGAACACTATTAAAAATAGTACATAAGGAACACTATTAAAAATTCCTGGGGAAAACTTGTCATTCTAGCTATAATACAAATCACAGATATAAAAAGGATGTATGGTAAGGTTCACCTTGGACCAATTGTGGCCAAGATAGTAGAGAAGTAAATATTAAAATACCAGCCCTGACTACTGCAGCTCAGGGGATTGAGTGCCAGCCTGAGAGCCAAAGGGTCACTGCTTCAATTAGCAATCAGGACACCTCCTTGGGTTGCAGGCCAGGTCCCCATTTGGGGGCATGTAAGAGGCAACCACACATTGATGTTTCTCTCTCTTTCTTTCTTCCTCCCTTACCATCTCTCTAAAAATAAATAAATAAAATCAATAAAATACCAGTACTTTCTTGCTTTCCAGATTTTGCTCTAGGTATCATTGATAAGTAGGGAACATAAAAGTCAAAGAATACTAGGCAGATGCAAATCTAAAACTAATCTCTATGCTGGTTTTATATTTCCATCAGTCTGCTCTAAAAGGATACATTTTACATTACCTTATGATTGACATCAGTATCAAATATAAATGTTGAGTTGTTAGGTCCTAACAGTAGATGTTAGTAGATATTATTATGGCTATAGCCCTTTTAACATTATTTAAAAAACAAAAAATAATTTTCACTTCATGTTCGTTTGTCAGACATTTACTTCTATAAAATATAGAATAAATTTTGATATTGTATGTTCTCTTCAGTTTTGAACGTTAAAGGGTGCTTTCCTTATGCAACAAATGTTTATTGAGCAGTATGATAGATACTGTCTTAAGTATGGGGTGAACTCAGACCACATTCCAGGAGAAACTCTTGACTGCTTGTGGCATGCATAAAGTGGCTGACATCACAGTGCACTTTGATAAAGTATAAGAGCTCTGAAAATATATTTGAAGAGTGTCTAAGCCCATCTCACAGTTATTAGCACAGTACAATATAGAAGCTCTGACTCAAAGTATGAATAAGATTTATCTCTGAAAATAGAGTGGACGGAAATGATATTGAAAGCAAAAGGAGAAGCCTGTGCACAAGTATAAGATGTTACAAGATTTCTTAACAGAAAAAAAGCCACAGGTCCTGAAGGATGCTGAGGTTAGGTGCCACCTCTCCCTTCAGATGGATGAAGAGGAAGGACCTTGAGACCTGACCTACTTCCCATCCTAATACCCTCTTATGAGCAGCCCAAGATTCAGGGGACTATTTTATTCATTGCATAGCGGCTCCAAAATCCTACCAGGAAAATGATAGGAAGTAGTGAGGAAATTGGGAAAAGGTATAATCAAAACATCAATCAAAGACAACTTATAAAACACCAGGAAAGGAACTGTCTAATTTAATTGACAATGTTCTGCATGAATTAATGAAAATAGAGATTATGCCTAACAGCTTTAATTAATATGTATGATCTAGAAAAGTGTTTGCATTCTAAAAAATTTGTCTATTATAAAACACTGTTGTTAAGGCACTATGCTTTGCTTTATGTCTAAATATACGAACAAAAGTTGATTTGTTCCCTGTATACATCATATTCTATAGACTAACTATGCTATAATATAGAACTGCAATTACTTTTATCTTCTGCAAAAATTCACATGGGATCCCCATGGATAAAAAGCACTTACTAATTCCATGAAAATATTTGGCATGGGATAGCCCAGGTAGGTCAGTGCCTCCTCGACCTCTTCGAGTTTCAGTTTTTTTATTTACAAAGTGGGAAATTTGAGATTAATAGTATTTACCTTTCTGCTACTTCAAAAATCTAAATTACAGGGCTCAAATGGAGAAGAAATAAGATGGATACACACACACATATGGAAACATATTCAAATTTTGATTTTATGCAAAGGTAAATACCAGTAGTTAAAAGTAAATACCAATAAATGTCTAATATGTATATTAGAAATAAATCTGAATTTAAACCCTAAATAGATAAATTACAAGATAAAACTAGTAATTTTGCTTTCTGATTGATATTTTTGTACCAAATTTCTTAGTTTATATAACTAACTTGCTGTGCGCCAGGCACTGTCTTAAATAAAATGAAAACCAGAATAATCATACTCTTTTCCCTCATGGAACTTGCATTCTAGAAGGATAGGTAGATTTGAAATGCCTAGACACAGGAATGCATATATTATATGTTATAATGGAAAAGTAAAGTGTTTGGAGAGACCTGACTTAGATTGGTGTGTGAGGAAAAAAATGGAAGGTAGATCGTTCAAAGTATAAGTAAACTCCCTGAAGCCAGAAAGAAGGGAGAGTTTAGGAAAAGTCGGAGTGGCTGTGGCTGGAGCAGCATGAGAAGGGGAGGGCTCTGTGAGAAGAAGCTGGAGAAGAAGCAGGGGCTACATCACCCAAACCTGTGATGACACACAATGAATATGGCTTTTATCCTCAACACAATGTTACTTCCATTAATAGAATTAAACAAGGGAATCCCATGATGCCCTTTGGCATTAAAAATAATTACTTTGGCTCTGAGTGGAGAAAGGATTGAGAATGGGCTAAAGCACAAATGGACGGAATGTTTAGGAGCTTATGCTGGCTTGCCAAAAGGTTGGTGGTGAAGATGAGGAAAAAATGGGAGATTTGACGTGCATAGCAAAGGGGACAAAAAGACAAGTTTTCCCATAAAATGGCCTTCAGTTTTTATAGTCTGAAACAACGTTTTTTTTTTCTCATCATTCTCTTCTATTTTTAAAGTCATTCAGATAAGAGTATAAAGAAGAGTAGAAAGTAATGCCTTCATATTTTTCCCCTAGAAAGATAAAAGAAATGATACATATGCAAATGCACATCACCTTACCAAAATATGGAGGCATATAAAATGTTCCCACTTTTCCACTTTAAAGCTTTCCAGGGGATATAGATATTCTCTCTCTCCACCCTCCAACTTTTATCTCTGTCTCTCCTTCAGAGAGATGAATAGATGTGTATTATAGTTTCTTATAATTACAAATCACAAAAGACTTTTCATCAACTATAAAACATTTTTAAACACTAATATTAAAAGCTATTGGTCATCCTGCTTTCTATCCATGATCCTGTCTCTATTTTTCTTCTTAGCTCACTTTGTTCATTAAATTCCACATATGAGTGAAATCATACAGTATTTGTCTTTCTCTAACTAGCTTATTTCACTTAGCAGGATGACAGCTAAGGGAGCAGGGGAGGTTAAGGGATGGAGGGATTGAGCAAAAGGAAAGAGGACTCAGGGATATGGACAATAGTGTGGTGATTGCAGAGGGGAAGGGGAGGGTATATAAGGGGACTAAATGATAATGGAAAATGCAATAAAAATAAATAAGCTATACTGGTATTTATCTTTGCATGAAATCAAACTCTTTCCTCCTTCATTTCTCTCCAATTTTTGTAACTTTAACACTTTAGTGGATGCTGTCAATAAAATATCTCACATCATTCATTTTTTCATATTTTCAGCATTATTGGCTAATAACTCATTGTTTTCATGATATAGGCCAGGCTTGCATGTCAGTAGAATAATCAAAGACCCTCACCCGGAAATCACTCACGCCACCTCAGAGCAGGACAGCACAGCACAGGACATTGCTTTCTGTTTGTGGAAAAGGTTTTGTCATTTCATGCATTTCCCACACAACACGTGAAGGGAAAATATTTTGCTTTATTACTATTCAAAAATCAGTTTACATATGAATATATGTAATCCATCTTTCAAGTATGATTTAAGAAACTATACCATATATTTAAAACAAACACAGGAACTAAACAGTTCTGCCTCCCACTTAGAATAAAGAGAAAGTGTCTCCTTCCATATATTTTGCAGATATCTAAATACAGGTCTGTAATCATTTCTGACATTTTACTTTCTCAAAGTTCATTAATTATGTCTAGACTTTTTCTTCATATAATCAAACTCTCTGTTCTGATTTATACTGTGATAGGTGGTTAATCTTCAGATTTTAATTGAAACTTGACCATATATTTTAATCTAATTTATTGTATCACATTAAAGACATTTCATATATTTTATTTAAAGGTAAAATTGGACACAGTTACATTTTCTATTATAAATCTCCATTTAGATTTGACATTTTCTTTCAGATTATTAAAGATAAGTTCTGTCATTCTGTTATCTAGAGTCCTAAAAGTTCTTAAAATATTGTAATCAACTATAAGAAGCATACAAAGTGAACACATTCATGTAATCACTACAAAGATCAATACATAGAATATTACTGGCAGCCAAGAAGCTTACCTATTTCATTGCCTAAGTCATTAACAGCCCTACGAGAAGTAACCATATCTTGACTTCTATTAACATAGAATAACTTTGTGTATTTTTAAATTTGTTTTCAATATCATTGCACATTATGTACTCATTGGTTTTCAATATTAAGCTTGTGGCATTCAACCATCTATGCATAACAGTAACTCATTTGTTCTTGATGCTGTATATTATCTTACTGTATGAATCCACCAACTTTCAACTGTCTGTTTCACTGTAAATAATCATTATGTATTTTCAGTTTGAGGTTATTAACATATGCTGCTATGAAAATTCTTGTACATGTTTTTGGTGCATATGTGTGTGCATTTGTTCCTTTTGGATGTATACTTAAGAAGTGAAATAGCTGAATCAAATGGTAAGCATATGTTCACTTTCATTAGATACTGTTCATCAATTTTTCAAGTAGTTCTATCATTTTAAATCCCCACCAGCGGTGTATGAGAGTTTCACTTGTTCTACAGCCTCATCAACTCTTAGTATTATCAGTCTTTCATTTTAGCCCTTCAGGTGCATATACAAGGTATTATAGTATCTCATTTTGACATTAAAGTTTTAAATTCTATTTCCCTGAGCAATAATAAAGTTGAGCACAGTAATGTCTGTTCATTGGCTATTTGAATATCTTTATGTGTGTGTGAGAGAGAGTATATTTTGTTAACTGAGCTGTCTTTTTTTCCCATTAAGTTGTAGGATTTCTTTATATATTCTGGATGCATGACCTTTGTCAGATATACATATTGCAAATGTCCTTTTCCAGTCAATGATTAGTGTTTCCACTTTGTTAATATAATCCTTAAATGAACAACAGTTTTTAATTTAGGTTATGTCTGATATTTCAATTTTATTCTTTATCATTAGATTTTTTAATATTCTATGAAGATGTTTTCCACTGAAAGCTAATAAAAGTATTCTCTCATATTCTGTTCTTCGTTCAGCACTTACACCTATAATCCACTACAGATAGATTTATGTGTGTGCAACAAAGCAGGGGCCAATAGTTAGTTTTTCTTCAAATGGGTATTCAAATAACCCAACACCATTTATTGAGAAGGGTATGTTTTTTTCCACCAAACTAGAGTGCCACTTTTTTAATGTATGCAATTTGATGTTTGAACACATGCACATGCCCATATGATCAACAAAACCATCAGCATAATCAAGGTAATTTTCAAGATAACATTTCCATCATATCCCAAAGTTTCCTCCTGCCACTCATTTTACTTTTTGTAGTAAAAACACTTAGATTGAGATTTACTCTCTCAACTAATCTTTCAGTGTGCATACAATATTGTTAACTATAGGTACTATATTGTACATTAGAACTCTAGGCTTTATTTATCTTGCATTATTTATACTTTATGACCATTGAAGAATAACTCGATATTTCCCTCTCCCCCAAGCCCTTGGCCAACACCATTCTACTCTCTGCTTCTATGATTTTGACTATTTTAGAAACCTACTGTAGTGGAATCATGCAGCACTTGTCCTTCTGCAACTGGCTTCTTTCACTTAGCATGACATCCTCCAGGTTCATTCAAGTTATCACAGAACTCAGAAATTCCTTCTTATTCAAGGCTCAATAATATTCCATAGTATGTGTATACCACATTTTCTTTATCTATTCATCTGTCAGTGGACATTTAGGTTGTTTCCAATTCTTACCTATTGTAAATAATATTACATTGAACCCTGGTGGCTATAGTTCAGTGGATTGAGCATAGGCTGTGAACCAAAGAATCACTGGTTCAATTCTCAGTCAGGACACATGCCTCAGCTGCAGGCCAGGTCCCCAGTATGGGACATGCAAGAGGCAACTACACACTGATATTTCTCTCCCTCTCTTTCTCCTTCTCTTCCCCTCTCTCTAAAATGAATAAATATAATTTTTTAAAAAATTACATCCAACATAGAAGCATGAATATCTCTTTGAGATCCTGATTTTAACTTGGGATATACATATATATAATTTTATGTATTATATGTTATATATCATTTTATATTTGATATATAATTATGTGTATATAATTTTTGGGATTACTGTCATGTGGTGATTCTTTTTTAATTTTTGGAGGAAATGCATACTATTTTCCAAAGCAAATCTACTATTTTACTTCCTTATCAATGAGGCACAAGAGTTCCAATTTATCTACATCTTCACTAACACAAAATTTGCATTGTATATCATTCTCTATCCTTTAACCCTCACTGTTTGTTTATATTTGTGTGTGTTTTGTAAGCAAGATTATAGATTTTTTTATCCACTGATAATCTTTGTCTTTTAACAGTAGTATTAAGTACTTTTATATTTAATTTAATTATCAATATATTTGGACTTAAATTTGCCATGTTATAATTATTTTATAAGTTCTTTTTTCTTCTTTTTTTGTCTTCTTTGAAAATAAACATATATTTTTATAGTCCAGTTTTCTCCTTGATTAGCTTGCTTATTTACTATTTTTTTAATGATAACTTTAAGATTAAAATGTGCTTCCTTGACATATTATGAGCTGGTTTTTAACTTTACTTATTTGGGTTTGGGTTTTTCTTTTCTGTAATTTGTTTTAAAACAAATTCAGAAATATGTGATTTTATTATACCTCCATAATTTTTTTCACAAACCTCTTCCTCTTATTCTTCCAGCAACAAAATCAGTTCAATTTTCTAGTACGTTTTTAAAATAAAATTTCCTTTCCTTTTAAATTAATCTTGGAGAGAGAGAGAGAGAAACATCTATTTGTTGTTCCACTTATTAATCTATTCATTGGTTGCCTCTTGTATGTGCCCTTACTGGGGATCAAGCCTGTAACCCTGGCATCTTGGAATGATGCTCTACCCAACTGAGCTACTCAGCCATGTCCCTAGTATCTTTCATTTCAATGATCAGAAAGTTCCTTTCTATCATTGCCTATCCAACTCACTTCACATTTATTCTTTTCTTGGCTTTGAAATGGAATGATAAGAAATGCCTCCTTAAAAAAAATTGTGTGTACCTCACAATGTTTTTCTGAAGATCAAATATGTGAAAATGCATTAACAGATAATAAATTTGATGCAAAGATAATAAATTTGTTTTTTGTTTTGTTTTTACCATATTTGCTAGGTATAACAAAGAACTCAGTCTGAGACACTCCTGCTCACTGCTATGATTCAGGCAGGTTTAGGCATGTGTAACAAACTGGCAAGATAGATGTGTCAGAAGCCTATTTACAAAGCTGAGGAACCACCTGAGGAAGCTTTTGAGTTATGTCAGTTGCTGGCATTCAAACATATCTGGGCATATCTGGCAAAATGATGGAGCCATAAGCAGAAACCTGAAAACTCTATTCAGAAAAACCCATCCTACATAAGAAGCCTGGCACAAGGAATTTAATCTAATTCAAAGTTTTTGTTCTTGGTGAGGGGTAAGGATTTTGAATTCAACATACTGGCACTGATTCGAATCTCTTTAGTCCTGATGCCCAAAAGTTCTGTCACTAGAAAGGCAGATTCTAAGAAGAATAATTCCTCTAAGAAAGGTAATCGCAATTTGAACAAAAGAACAAGAAGAATAAAGAAGACAAGGGGTAGAGGGAGCAGGAGTAAGAGAAGGATGAAGTGTTCAATTACCCAGCAGTTTAACAAATAAATTAATGTCTAGAGAAAGAACACACAATTTCAAATGTCAAACCCCATACTGGAAATCTCCCTTCCTACAACTTAGCTGTCTCATGTCAACGTTTTTCATTGCTACAGAACAATCTTTTAATTTTCCTATTATTTAGCATGTCATATAATGGTCATCATAATCTATCCCAGACTATTTTTTACACACATAAAATAAGTATGATACTGAGTAAGGTGAGAAATATGATATAATACTATTCATAAAAACTATAAAAATTGATCCTGAGATACATTAGAATTTCATAAAAGGTATTCCAGCTTAAATATAACCCAAATGCCTTTCTTGATTTTTTTGGAGGCTTTTTTTTCTGTTAGGTTTTTTAATTTAAACATTGATGTTATCCTGACCCCACAAACCACACATTCAATCACAATTTTTGCTATATACAATTCACAGAAGACTTAGGCAAAATAATATTGGCATGATTGTTCTTCACTTTTCATCCTTGATGCAATTTGTTGTGAAAGTGACCTTTACATATTGCAGTTTTTACCAGGAGACTCAAAGATGTAAAATAGCTTCCATCCTAGGCAAAGCCCACTGGATCTTCTGATGATGGTGACACAATAAAGGACCGATAGTTAAAATGTCATTTGTCTTTGTCACTTGATTTTCCTCCTCACGTTATTACGATTTTTAGAAGACTGTACTTTTCTTGTTTTGTTTGCTTCTTTTTTATAGTATCATTGCTGACTCCTGTTATTATTATTTTAGTTATATAAAGCCCTCAAAGTTAAATAGGTTTTCATAATGTATGGGAGGAAAAATAATCTCCCTTCTACCATTCTAGGTTTTTTTACTATGATTTCCCCCTCCTCACACACAATAAAAAACAGATTAATAGGGGAAAAACAAACAAGTTTAATGATATACATACTTTAAAGACATGTATACAGGAGGCATACCCAGGAAACTGAACAACTCCCTGAAATGGCCTTCATGGAAGGAAGAGATTTTCCTCTCAATCCCATGTTCTTCCAGCTGGCCTAATAATTAAGTCTATGTGAGACAGATTAACAAGAGAAAATAAGCAAATTTACATACATATGCATGGGACCTCCACAAGAGTGAGAGAGTCAGAGACCTGATATACATGAAAAGTTCAGGGACAGAAAGCAGAAATGAGTTATCTATAATATTCTGAGCTAAGGATGAGGTAAGGAAGCTTGGGGCTTCAGGGGGAGAAATGCCATTGAAGGATGAGAAGAGCAGGTGTTCATTAAATAGGTCAGGCAGGCTATCTCTGATGATCTTGTGTTATGGGAAGGATCCATAACTTAGCTTCTTCTAGGTACTTAAGGTGGGGCAGAAGATTCTCTTGAACACCCAAGGTCTAGATTGCCTTTAGCTCAAAATACACATACTACAGATGCACATCTTGATTGTGACTCATTCTGAACACTTAGAGTTCCAAACCACCACTTTAAATACCATTTCCAGCAAAGACAAAACAAAATGTTGAGGGGTGGGGGAAGCCAGTTATAGAAGCTATAAAAAAGCACAGTAGTAAGGGTGTGGCTATGCAGGTTTAACTCTCTGCCTTTTTCATTGATAAGAGTTTGTAAAGATTTAGTCATCCTTCTCTTCGTGGTACAGAGAAAAAGACACCCTTACAAATGGAGAATGCCTATAAAAATGTAAATATCTCTTACAAAAGGGTAGCTTGTACTAAGTTTTCATTTTTTAAAAAAATATTCTGTCTAAAATAATCCTTATGCCAAAAAGAGTGGGTGGCAAACTGTGCTCCCCTTCAATAACTTTCAAATGTGACTATGCAGTTTATTTTATGTTATTAATATTATAGAAAATAAGACTTTTTTCACCAAAGATATTACTTCTAATAAAAAGTATTCAGTTGGCCAAAAAATCCATAAAATAAAAGACACATTTTTCATTTTCACCAATACTTTATTGATTTGAACATTTTGAGTATGTCAACTATCTCCCATGTGATATAACATTAATTGTTCTCAATTAATGTCTGGATTTGATCGCTGTCAACTTCAACTGGGCTACGTCACCACTGTGGAGCATTGTCCAGGAAGAAATCTCCATTGTGAAACTTTGCAACTACTTTTTACACATGCAATCAGTCACAGCACCTTCTTCATACACTGCACAAATCTTTTTTTGTGTTTCAGTTGCTTTTTACCTTTCTTGAAACAATACAGCATTATATGTGAAAAACATTGCGAATTTTCTCCCATCTTAAATGTTAAAATGACTACACAAAAATTCACCAATTTTGATAAGTTTTACTTTTAAATACATGCTGATATGACAGCTGTCACAATACAATTTAACAAGATTATTTCAAATGAAGTTAAAGACAACTAAGCGTTATTAGAGCCATCTCATAGGAAAAAAACAAATTAACGTTTTGGCCAGCCCAATATCTCATTGACTAGCATTCATTTTTACATATTTGCTAAATTTTATCCTTTTCATGTATTTACAAGATTTTACTAAACAGGTAGTTTACCTATTATATTAAGCTTAATTTTATAAGAAAGAACTTTGCTTCAACATTCCAAGAATGTTTGCTTATAAAGTAAAATGTTTACATAAACTCAGGGTTATCTATAAATAAATCTAAGAACAGATTTCAAGAGCCTTCTCTTAGTGACACGTTGGTCAATATTTTCTGTTTGCTTGAAAGAGAGAGAATCATAATGGAAAGTAATCCCAGCAGAATGATGATTTTATGAACAATCTAATCTGGAACAGCCCAGGGAGTGGAAGGAGGGACCACAGGACCAGGCAGAAATGTTCCCGGATGCCTCCCTATTTTTCCCTTAGGGAGCCCCTAGTGACCACTATGAAGGACATATCACTTTTTGTTTTCTGACTCCTCAGGCAGTTCCCACCCCCAGAGAGCTCCTCTTGCAAAAATTCCTTCTCTTTCAGCCTAATCTTTATCAATACTCCCCAACCTTGAACTTCTGTCTCCTCCCACCTAAAGAGTAATGAAATAATCTTCCTATTTCATCCTCCCTGTAGAAGTTACTCCTGTGATAAATGGGCATGCCTGCCTGAGAACTATATCATGGATGAAATAATTACTTAAGAACAAAGTTACTGAGTGACTACTACATGATGATATTGTGCTAGGGCCCTGGGATAAAACAGAAAGAAAACCACAGGTGTTCAACAGTTCAGTGGGGGAAGAGAAATATTAATTACATTATTATAAAAAAAAGTTGTAGCATGGCCTGCTAATTGTCCTCCAATATAATTCCTTTTGTCTTCCATGATAAATGAGTTTTTCTCTGAACAAAATAAACACTATATTTCCCAGACTCCTTTGCAGGTGGAAACTGTCATACTACAAAGGACAGGAGGGTTTACCTCCTCTTCTTTCCCCCTTCCTGATGGCGGGTATGTGTACTTGCATCATGCAGAGGAGGAGTATGTGCCTGGTATGATTGAGTAACAAGATGGAAGAGCTCTGTCCTTGGATGACCTCATGGACCAAAGCTGCTCTGCCACACCTGGGACTGTTACCTACACATAATTGCACCAAAGAGAAATAAGCTTCCCTAACCGTCCCTTTTGTTTAAACTATTATTATTTAACGTCTCTATTACATGAAAGAGGGGTGAACTAACTATATGAACTAATATGTATAAACTATATATGAACCAACATATATACATATGTTCTGTCCAGAAGATATCCAGCCATGTAATACGAAAAATAAAGACATTTACTGAAGAAGACACAAGATACAAGAATCATTGTACATGGGACGATGATGCCTCAGTCTCCTTCACTGTATCTTCCTTGGGACTTCACACAGTTTTCCTAATCTCCATCAGCTTCCCTGTCATATTTTCCTGAATATCATCAACAGTCTGAAATCTATTCTCTTTCAAAGGTGATTTTAGTTTTGGGAGAAGCCAAAAGTTGCCAAATCTGGGCTGTAGGGGCCTGAATCACCTGGTTGATTTGGTGTTTTACCAAAAAAACTCATCATGAGATATGATGCGTAAGTGGGCATGTTGCAGTGATAAAGCTGCCAATGACCAGGTATCTATAGCTGCATCCTTCTAAATCATCTGAACAGTCTCTGCAGAGGAATGTTCAAGCTTAATGCAAAATTTGATGCAGATTCATTGCTCTACTTGCTCAGTCATTTTGAATGTGACAGCCGCACAGTACACTGTTCACTCAATGAGGTCTACCACCCTTACTGACTAGTACAGTGAAGTTGTCATTGTTCATACATGTGCATTCCAGTCCACTCTCCTCGGCTGACAGGTTACATCGATGTCATGTACAATGGCTGGACTTTTTCTGGACAGACTGTGTGTATGTATGTGTGTGTGTTGTGTATACTATATATTATATATAGTATACTGGTATGTATTTTTAGACTAATAAATTCCATGAAATATGGAAATGAAGGCTCTGAAGACCAAGAAAGGTGTCATTCATTTAGTTATTACCAAAACAAACAAACTACCTACAGCTTGTGAAATACCAGGCACTGTTGTATGTGTTAGGCATGGGAAATGAACAAGAAACAAAGTTCTTGTCCTCATAGAGCTTACATTTTAGTGCATAAAAATGGCAATCAATTAATTAGTAAATGGATAAATATATAATGAGTAGTGATAATGCTGCAAAGAAAAACAAAGCATAAGAAGAGAAACAAAGAGACAGAGGGAAGTCAAGGAAAACGTCTCAGAGGTGGTGTGCTCTTGGGAAGACACCTGGATGAAGTGAGTGATGAGTCTAGTGACATTCTAGGGAAATGGTGTCCAGGAAGAGGGATTAGGCAGTGCACAGGCTACTATAGCCAGGTAGCTTGAAATGTGAGAGGAACAACAAAAAGGCCAGTGTGAAAGAGCGGTAGGAGCAGATTGACTTTCAATAATATAACAAATGTACCTTCAATGAGCACATTGTACTTTGTTGATGCATTTCCTTGGCACCAAAGTTTGTTACCTTGAAAATGCCATATAGAAGACTATTTTATATTGAGTTTAAACTATTTGGAAATTATGAATGATGTTATATTGCTAAATGATGTTCAAGCTCTGCCTTGACATGTTGCCATTATTACTATGCTTTACACATAATAGTGTGGCATAGGTTAAATGAAGTGTGTCATTCAACATGTAAGTGCCTTTAGGATCAACCTTCTGTGTTTCCTTGTTCAAGATATTTCCAGGTTTTAATTGGTTTAGTCATGAAAACAAAAAGCACATTCCTTCCAAACGCTATGCAAGATATGTCATCCTATTCAATGGGAGTGAGGTGTAGGCAGGACAGTGGAGAACAACAATAAAATATTTGATTAAAAGAAGAAAAATAAAAAGAATAAAGAGAGATAATGATAAAGGCAATATTTAGGAGAAAACACAGGATGCATAATGCCATTTCAAGGGTTCTTCCACACTCAGTTTCTTGGGACACTGAGGTCCCAGTGGAAGCAGTTGTAAAGCCCAAGTCCATAGCTGGCAATTGTTCCACAGAACTTTGAGAGTACAAACACTTGAGCTTTCTCCTCTTTCTGCCCACCTGCTCTCTCACTTCCCCTCAACTCCCCACTTCCAATAAATTGCAATAAATTTAAAATTTCTCCATATAACAAAATGAAACTTCAGCAGAAATCTTTGGCTTCATATGACATTAATAAAATTAAGAATAGTGCATGGATTTTTTAAATTAGATTTTTAACAATTTTTTACTGAAAGTGTTTTTAAGAGTTCTCTATAAGATATATTCCTCAAATATTCTGCCTTGAGCAAAACTGGAGGGTATAGTAACTGCGTACAATATTGCTGCCAATACTCCATACCCTTCCTTTGTCTCAAAGCACCTGAGGATCTTATGGAATACTCTTATGAAATATATGGGTAATTCAAACCACAGCTCATATTATACCACAACATTACTTTTCAAAGAAACACAATTATAAAAAATAATAAGGAAAAGGTGCTTAGTCAGTCTTCAAACAATGGGAGAATTTTTATAAATATAACTTTTGATGCAAAAGTCAATACTGCTTCATCTAGAAACACAAATGGTGTGAAAAGCTGACATAAGTGGAACCACTTTAAAATAGATCTAGGAACAAACTGACAATAGCCAGAGGGGAGGTGGGAAAGGATAATGGAGGGAAAAGGGGGAAGGATTTCAGGAACAACTATAAAGGACACATGGACAAAACCAAAGGAGGGTAGGATCAAGGGTGGGAAGTGGGGATAGCTGGGGTGTGGAGTAGTGGTGGAGGGAGAATGGAGACAACTGTACTCAAACAACAATGAAAAATTTGAAAAATAAATAAATAAAAATAAAATAGAACTAGGGCAGCCATTCCAGAGGAACTGCCTAGCAAGTCTTTCTCCTTGAATCTTTGGAATGTTTGAACTGGGCAAAATAACCTTCAGACTGGGTCAAACCAGCATTATATTTCAAACAACTATTTGCAAAGTTAATAGAAAAGCAGATATAGTCTTTTCAATAAGTCAGTCCCCAACCCCCACTTGGGTCGTCTGACCCTGGCCTTAGGAACCAAAAGCACTAGGCAACCTATATGGCCACCAACCCTACAGGTAATGCCAGCACCAAGGAATAACAGTGAGTTAACACATGACTATGCTACTCACTCAGCTTTTATTGACACAAATAAATCTCAACCAATAACAATCAATCAAGAATGATAACACTCAGAAAAAAAACAGTAACAATATTACATGAGAGAATTGGGCCATGACAAACCCGAGTCCCAGGAGTCCAGATCAGATCTGTGTCCAGGAGGCTGCCAGTAGTCAATGTCTTCCAAGGCAGAGTCAGAGGGACAGGAACACAGCGGAGCTCTTTGTCCCAGGCAGAACGTGTAGGACGTCTCAAGGTGCCTCGCTCTCCGAAAGCATCACCCATGATCTGAAGTCTGCTTATAAACTCTTGTATGATGCAATGTTGCGTCAGCTTCTGATTAATACATGTTTTGTGCAGCCATGATAAGCACATGTTGTTTACCACATTGTACTGTGCATTCTCAGGGGACTGCATCATCCCTCTGAGTTGTTGCTCTACTGCAAGGCTCTGAACATGGCTTCCCTCCATGCCATCATAGTTAACAGGACTGACACCGTCTTAGTGCAGTCCTGCTCTCCACACTACCAAACTGAAAATGAAAGATATTCTTTACAATTAGCACCTCCATGTATAACTAAACAATAGTTTAGCATTTTTACACTTACAGAAATTCTTATATGAGGCGAGATCCAAAAATAACAGAATTATCTTCTGCGGGGCAGGCCCCTTGTACTACAGGCTTCCCCAGATAGGTAAGTGATCTAGGAACCTATCTGTGTCAGTGTACCAGCTGGCGTTGTTGTGAGTGGCTGCACAACTTCAGTGAATTTTTTTTGAAGACTCAACACTTTTGCCCATTTTATGATGGATGATTTACTTGCCAACACCTCTGAGAGTGTTCAGCAGTTTTTGACCAAAAACACATGAACCCCATGCCTCACCTTCCCTATTCATCCGATCTTGCACCAAGCAACTTTTTTCTTTTGCTTCCCCAGATGAAAAAATTCTTCAAAGGGAAATGTTTTGCTAATGTGGAAGAGATGAGACAAAAAACGGCAGAAGCACTACAAGGCATCAAAACCAATGAGTCCAAACACTGTTCTGAGCAGTAGAAACGATGTCTCAACAGATGTATTGCATCAAATGGAGAGTACTTGAAGGTGACTGAACTTTAAATATATAAGAATAAATACACAATGTTTTATAAATAAATTCTGTTTTAGGGTGGGTCCCCCTTATATTTATAAAATTATTTTCCTTTCTCTTTCTCACAAAGGCTCCTTACCTTCACCTCATAGTCAAAACAATATTTAGGTTTCTGCTTTAATCAGTCTTTCTGAATAGATATTCTTTGTGATTTCAAATTTAAAAACCTTGTAGCCTCTCACTTTGCACTATTATTTTAGGTTAACAATGGATTAAAACATACTGGTGAATTAATTGGCCATGGGGATTAATAAGTAATATTAAGTAATAATAATGAGTAATCGGCCAAAATAAGTAATATTTCTAGTTAATTCTGGAAACTGGCTTAGCAATTTCCAATTCAGCTCCTTTAAACTTCTCACTAAAATACTCAAAGACAGAAAAAAATATCAATACCCCAAACCACAAAGAAAAATGTAACTATCAGGCAGTCTAACACTATAATCTTGGAGAGATTGACAACAATTGCAAGGCCAATAGGAATAGGTTTAGAAAAACAATTCAGAATTCAGCCAATGACATACACTGGTTCTAATTTATGGGCAAATGAAAAGACTACCTAAAAATATAGGCAGGAAAATATTTGTCCTTCCAAACTACCTATGCTCCTGACCTGGAAAACTACAGGTTGCGTCAGTCAGAAAATTGTGTAACTGCTCTTCTGTACCTTTCAGGTACCAAAAGTATGTAAACCCACCCACACCCTGCTTCAATATTTCCATATTCAGAGTAAGATTACAAATTCCAAGTAACAGCCAGACCCCACAATTAGGAGGGACTCTGGGGACTGGTAAAAATGTAGGGAATTTTGATAATTATGTCTTTGTGTACAGCACTGTAATCACCATTTTTAATAAAGATCAGAAGGGAAGAAGTAATATATTCATTCACAAATTACATTGCCATGTAAAGAGAAATGCTTACAAATTCTACCAAAAAAACTAAATTAATAAGTTAATTTTTAATGTAGCTTAAAACAATAAATATACAAATCAATCATATTTCTACAGATTATTCATAAACTATTAAAATGACATTTTAAAACATTATTTATAATAGCAGCTTACAAAACATAAATTTTAATAAAACCTGCAGAAACTCCATACTGAAAATTATACAACATTATTGAGAGAAAATTAAAAAGACTGAGTAAATAGAAAGTTATATCATGTTAATAGATGAGAAGACTCAATATTGTTAAGATACTAATTCTCCCTAAATTGGATCTACAGGTTTAATGCAATCCTGATCAAAATGCTCTAAGGCTTTTTGTCAAAGCTTTCAACCCAAGGCTAAACATACATGGAAATGCAAACTACCTAGAACAGCCAGTCACATGAGAAAAAATTATTAGATATTACTAAAATGTTCTGTTTGTCACACAGCACTATTGTGGAAATGGTTAACTATAGAGAAATTCATAAGAAAAGGGGTATGCCTAAAACACATAAAGTTGATTTGGGAGTTGAGTGAAATATGGCAAGCGTATGTCAAAGAGAATAAATAGAATGAAAAATAAAACAATTATAGGAAGATGGAAAATGGCAAAGCATGTTATTTAGAGGCAAAAACTTGTTTAAAATATTGCCTGTAATAACTTGAAAAACAATGTATATGCCCAATGAATTCATGACCTTGTACAAGCAAGTGTCTACATAAAATGCTAAAAGCATCTGGTGGCTGATTCTAGCCTTACAGGGTACTGTAAGAGAGAATATACTCAGATGAAACTGGCCAGTATACCTACATTTTGAGAAATTTTGAATTCAGAAATTATAGCACTTGCTGCATTGGAAAGTAAAACTGTCATCTACAGTCTATATCTCTGCCCATGATCCCTATATATTCTGTGCTCCTTTCTCATAATCTATCCCTCTTTTATGTACACAATGACTGTAGATAATTTTTTCTTAGATTCTTACAATATAACCAAACTTTCAACCATTCAAGTTAACATGGTTGAACTGTATTCATTGATTTGAAAAAGTTTGACAATAAATTCATTGAAAGAAAAAAGATGTAGAAAAGTTAATACACTAAGGTCCAGTTTTTGTTCAAAATAAAATACATCTTATAGAAGACATTACCAGATGACATACATCATAGTATTTCTTTATTTTACAATTTTTGTTTTTTCATTACAGTTGACATTCAGTATTATATTGGTTTCAGGTACACAGCATAGTAGTTAGACATTTATATAACCTACATAGTGATCCCCCCACAATAAGTCTAGTACCCACCTGGTACCACACATAGTTACTATAATATTATTTACTGTATTCTCCATGCTGCACTTTGCATCCCATGGCTATTTTGTACCTGACAATTTGTAGTTCTTAATCTCTTCACCTTTTTCACCCAGTCCCCCAATCTTGCTCTCTTCTGACAACTATTAATTTATTTTCTGTATCTATATATCTTAGCATCTCAATGCTGACCTCTAAATGGTTGGTGGTAAGTAGAGGCATTTATTTTTATTTTTTCTTACTGCATTTTCAAACTTTTAAACATAAACATGGTTTAATTCTGTACTCAGCAAAACAATAATGAAAAGGAAAGTCAGGATTTGAATTGAGAAAAAAAAGAAATTATGAAGAATTAAAATCTTAAGTAATGCCATATTTTTTTCTTATAGCCCAGCTACACATTGTGAAAAGTAAGTTTCTATGAAAAAACAAAGCAGAAAAAAAAAGAAAACAGTAATGAAGAAAGTAATATCTGGCATGTATTAGTTAGACTGTAATTGCAGATTGCCAACAGGGGTTATTAAGCATAAAAATTGTTTCTCACTAAAGTCACTACTGTGTTTTTGAAGATAACACCTGAATAATAAATTTCCTACTCACAAGACAAAGAGGGGCCAATTAACTTTCAACCACATTTATTTTTCATATTTGAATCAACCAAATGGCCCACAGCATATTGTTCCAGGACAATAATCAACATGGAGCAATTGTTAGTATGATAGATTGAATCCTTGATAAATAAAAACATTCCTCAAAATAAACAAGAACACCATTTTCTATATTAAATTTAATAGTTTATTACCAATGTTTCCATTATTCTATCCAAAATAAATTAGTGTATATTTATCCTAATAGTGATTTTATAAAAATGTAATTAGAACAAATTCTTATCACAAATTCTAAAAATTACATATTAAATTCTAAATCCATAACCACAAGGCAAGCAGTGATATTTTTTTACTAAAATGTCAGAACCATGCCCTGACTGGGGTAGCTCAGTGGATTGAGTGCTGGCCTGCAAACCAAAGAGTTACTTGTCCAATTCCCAGTCAGGGCACACGCCTGGGTTGTAGGCCAGGTCCTCAGTGGGAAGCATGTGAGAGGCAACCATACAGTGATGTTTCTCTCCCTCTCTTTCTCCTTCCCTTCCCCTCTCTCTAAAAATAACTAAATAAAATCTTTTTAAAAAATAAAATAAAATATCAGAACCAGCTCAATCACCAAATCCTGGGTTGACCAAAATATTCATTTGGGTTTTTCCATATGATGGCTCTAGTAGTGCTTAGCTGTCTTTAACTTTATTTGAAACAATTCCATTAGATTGTATTGTGACAGTTGTTATATCCACGTGCATTTAAAAAGAACTTATCAATATTGGTGAACATTTGTGTAGTCATTTTAACATTGAAGGTGGAAGAAAATGAGCAACATTTTTGCCATATTATTGCTTTATTATTTCAAGAAAGGTAAAAATGAAACTAAAAGGAAAAAAATGACTTGTGCAGTGGATGGAGAAAGTTCTGCGACTAATCAAAAATGTCAAAAATGGTTTGCAAAGTTCCCTGCTAGAAATTTCTCACTGGACGATGTTCCACAGTTGGGTAGACCAGTTGAAGTTGTTAGCGACCAAATCGAGACATTGAGAACAAAGAACATTATACCATGTGGGAGATAGCTGACGTACTCAAAACATCCAAATCAATAACATTATTGGTGAAAATGAAAAATGCGCCTTATGTTTTACTGAAAAACCTAAACTGACTTTTTTGGCCAACTGAATACTATCAAGTCAACTTAACTATTGCCTGCTGAGAAAGCAAAAGAGAGATGGATAGAGGGGGAAAGAAAAAGAAACAGATATTATCAATTTCCAGGATAGGGCACCTTTGGCATGTAGCTTCCCTGGTCAATAAGTCTGGTTTTTAGATTCTGTTTTAAGACAACTTTCTCATCTGTTGAGCTTCCGCAGTGTGTGGTACACTGAGGTAGCTGCTTCTAGGTAACAGCTGTAGGACTGGGAAGAAGTACAATGACTGCTACCGTGGATGTCATTGTATGCTATTGCACTCCAATAGCAGGAGCACAGAAGCACTGTGACAAAAGGACCCAAGGCTTGAGTCTGGCCTCTGGGAGGAAAGGACAATGTTCTACTGGTTCTTTATTAGGCTCAGAAGAATAAAGCCACGGCATTTAAAGATGGATATTCAGAGACTCCTATAAATGACCCATGGACTTGAAGTCTGCCTATACAGTCAGTTTTGCTAGATGTTTTCTAAACAATATGTTTGTTTTATAACTAAAGATATGCCTATGGAAAAGTATATCATTAGTATTGACTATTTAGGAGGAAAATTACATTTTAATCAGAAAGGTCAGTGGTATGAGATTTTACAGTAGCTATTCAAATTTAAATATTTTTTGTTGGGAATGTAAGTATAACACTCATCTCTGTTTCTGTGCAAGAAAAGTAAGATTCATTTTTACAGTGTCACAAAATGGAAAACAAATTGCTTTCATAGAACAGGAGATCCATTGAAATATGAATTAATGAAAATTCACAAGTAAGCATTTTCCAAGTCAGGTGGGCTACTAAACATTTAGCTTTGTCAATGTTCTTCTTTATATTTATTATCTAATTCATGGTGATAGTTAATATAGTGAGGAAAAATAGACTATTCAGAATAAAGGAGAAAGTGATCTTTCAAATAAATACAAGGTTCAGTCTACAAGATTCTTAGATAATGAAATAGTGGAGGAAATGAATAGCATATTATATTTAGACATTGTCTCCTGTGTTCAAATCACCTTTTTGTTTAATCTTTGATTAGAAGATCACATGATTTCTATACATGTATGGAACTATTCATATGAAACTATCTTTTCATAAGGAAACCTCTTAAAATATGATTTTTAACATAATGCTGAAGGGTTATACTAACTTTCAATTCATTTGAGAAATTGCTATTTTAAAATGTAATTAATGAAACATAAGCTACACTACTGAATATAATGATGCCATTGAATTGGGTAATGAAAAGAGTATTTGCAAGTAGATACTGAAGAATGTCTATGTTCCAACAAGCTGGTCAGGGGAGATGTACTCTGGCTGATAGATTATTCTAATTCATTATAATTATATGAATTATAATTTTTAGTACACAAAATGATATAAAACCATCTTGCCATGTTTATTTTGTACTTCTAATGACCAGATACTGTCATCTGATATTGATTTTGTTTCTTCAATAATTGTTCTTAATGCAAAGAAAATGCACTGATCAACAAATACAGGTATTCTAGGCTGATATTTCTCCAAATAGTAATTAATCCATTTATGTTCTGTTTTATAAAAAGGTGTATTATTAATCTGCTTAGCATGGATTAGCTACCCCTTCCAAAATAAAAATGTCATCCTAGGGAGGATGTGGAGAAAAAGGAACCCTAGTACACTATTCGTGGAAATGCAGACTGGTACAGTGCTGTGGAAAACAGTATGCAATTTCCTCAAAAAACTAAAAATGTAACTGTCTTTTGACCCAGTGATCCCACTACTGGGATTACACCCTAAGAATCTTGAAACACCAATTTGAAAGAACCTATGTACCCCAATGTTCATAGTAGCATTATTTACAATAGCCAAGTGCTGGCAGCAGCCTAAGTGCCCATCAGTAAATGAGTGGATCAAAAAACCGTGACACATTTATGCAGTGGAATACTATGCAGCGGAAAGAAAGGAGGGACTCCTACCTTTTGAGACAGCATGGATGGAACTCGACAGCATTATGTGAAGTGAAATAAGCCAGATGGTAAAAGACAGATACCATATGATCTCGCCTATAAGTGGAATCTAATCAACAAAACAAACCAGCAAGCGAAATAGAACCAGAGACATGAAAATAAGGAACAAACTGACAATGACCAGAGGGAAAGGAAGAGGGGGATAATGAGAGAAAGAAGGGGAAGGGTCTAGTCAAAGAACATGTATAAAGGACCCATGGACAAAGAAAATGGGGAGTGGGGGGGATTAAATGTGGGTGGTGGGGGTGGGTACAGCAGGGGAGAGGAATGGGGGGAATATTGGGACAACTGTAACTGAACAACAATAAAAAATTAAAAATTAAACCCAAGATTATTTAGAATCTTGATGAACACTGGCTCTTCCACTGTTGCATTCTCTGGACGCTGTGCAGAAGAGTGAAATGTCTTTACTTATATATTAAAATATATTACCCATATATAAATTATATAAAGGTTTAAATAATTATCAAGGAAACTTTAGAAATTTAAACTTACTTTTCTTCATTCACTCTGATTTTTTTTTATTTTGAGGAAAATATGGTTGTTTCTGAAAATTACATAGGACTAAAGTTTAACACAAGACTACAGATATCTTTAAAGATGCTATTACAGTTAGAGACTATTTAATATTTCTTTGCCATTGTTGACTCTTTATTTGAGTAAAATACAAACCATTTTCAGAATTTTTTTGTATCTTTCTCCAGAAGAGTAGACAACTTAGTGAATTCCAAATCACTGTGAGATCATAGTAAAATAATGTGATCCTTTAAAATCAAGTTAAAAAAAGACACCTTCTCCTATCCTTGGATGGGATTGGACAATATTTATATAATGAAGTTCTGCTTATTTTTTCATGAGTGGGTTTAGAGAACCTAGGGCATGTTTTTCAAATTTCTTTCAGTTACAAGTAAAATAAACCCAATTCACTTCACTGAGGCCAGAATAAAAAAGTATATTGACTAATAGCCAAAAGGGAGAGAGAGCAAGAGTTCAGCTCTCAGGAACAAGTTGTACATGTTACAGCAAAAAACAGAGACATGAAAACAATCAGATCTCTCTCCCACCTCTCTCTCTCTCACACACACACACATGTTTTCTTCTCTTCTTAGTGACTTTTTTCCAGACTCACTTGCCAACACAGCTGAAACTATAGCAATACGTGGCTCAAATCTTGCCATCAGTAAGTTAAGGGCTTTTCACTTCCAACTCCATCTTTTAAAAAAATGATGGATTTTGAAGGTCCAGGCTGAAGCCATTTACTCTTCCATCTCTGCACCACTTACTATAACTGAGGAGTGTTATTACTCACTCAATTTAATTAGGTAATTGCATCTTGCAAAACTGTAGTCAGCAAGGCATGAGTCTAGATATTTCTGTAAAAGACCAATGTTGGGCTAAGGAAGGGTTTCTCCAAAAAAAAAAAGGGTTTCTGAGATGTAGCAGAAAAATGGCAAGGCAAGAGGTCCTATTTGTGTCAACTACTGTTGTACATGTGAGAGGCATTAAGGAAATAATTGAGAATGAAGGAATCCACAAACAATTGAGTATGAGGGAATGATGGATGTCACTGTCTAACTGTTGTATTGGCTATTCTTTCTAAGTTAATGAAATAGCTCAGTACCATCTTCCTTTCAAAAACATCTTTGGTGAAGATTATTATCTATTCTGGGATAGCAGCAAACAAACAAACAAAAAAATCAATAAGATAGATAGTCTTAATTTTAGTGACTTCCATTTATCATCTAAAGATTGCATAATTTCACAACCAATATCAGAGATATACAAAGAATCATTAAACAATACTATGAATAATTATCTGCTAAAAATTGGACAACCTAGTGGCACATTGAGAGAGAGAGAGAGATTTCTTCTCCTCTTTCACTAAAAGGTTAATAAATTTATTGTATATTTATTTGGTTTTTTAAAAAAAGAGTTGCAAAGCTAACTCTTTGAGCACCTATTTTGTTATAAAAACTGGGAGGATAATGTTGCTAGTTCTCTGAAGAAAGTATCATGAGCTTCATCACCAACATGAGGAAATTAGAGCTGCTTCAAGAGGTTTACAAACTTGTGTAGGGTCATGTGGCCAGTTAAATGGATATGTTTATTGATTTTTAGAGAAAGAGGGAGGGAGAGAGAGGGGAGAGAGAGATCGATATGAGAGAGAAACTGGTTGCCTCCAATACACACCCTGACTGTGCCCTAATTGGTGATTGAACCCCAAACTCGGGTGTGTGCCCTGACCAGGGATCAAACCTGTAACCTTCTGGTTCATGGGACGATACACCAACCAACTGAGCCACCCAGCCAGAGCAACACCTGTTCTTGCAGTAGAGAAGTATATTACTTCACTGACATAAGTTGTGTGCTCCTTTAAAAAGCGTAAGACCATGCCATATCTTCTGGGACTCCTCCTGTTTGTGAAAATCTGTAAGTACTTATCATGATTTATGAATCTTGATTGTATATGTCTTCATCTTTCATGTTACATGAATTTTAATTTTTACTTACCTAGTCTCTTTAGGAGATGCTCCAGACTTCTGAAAAGCAAACCAGGGTTCACCAATTCTTATGTCAACTGAAATGGCATTATTCTTCCCGATGTATGTTTTAGTTGTCACAATTCTTATGTCCATGGTGCAGCTATAAACATTGGTAGCAGGGGGGGAATAAGAGAGGATGTCATGTAGAACCAGATATATTTGCAATAAATTCCAGCTCAGACTCAGTGGCATATATTTAATAAATGGTCTTCATCAAGTTATGTAACCTCCATTTTTATATCTAAAAAATAAAAATAATTTCATCTACCTTTCAGTGTTGTTTCCAGAATGATAGTATTATATATATGTGTGTGTGTGTATATATATATACACACATATATATAATATACACAAAACTTGTATATAGTTACTATCATCATGGTAGAATACAAAGCCCCCAAACATCAACACCGAATTTTTGCATCCATTATCTCATGCCATTGCCTATAACACCACAGCATTCTGAATCTATGTAATCTTGCAGCTCCAGTGCCCACTTCTGGCTCAGGTCACCACCCAACCTTGCTCCAGACTCATCATCTACTACTTTAACCCATACAACCCATAGCATCAGTGCACAGCTGCTTCATTCAGGATTTTTGCTTGTCATTCCACAAAAAAATATGTGAGGAAGTGATCATTCCTGCCTTGCACAAAGTCCTTAAGATTAGATTCTACATTATGTTGTCTTGGACCCTAAGACATTTGGATTTCTATATATTCTACCAGATCAGACTGTATGCATAATAAGAAATGGCTGGATACTTCTGATAGGTTTTGCCAGAAACTGACTCTGAGATAGATAATATTTTTATACTGGAGGTTTATTGAGAAATATACTAAGTACAACACCTGCAGTGGTGTGCTGGAAACAATTTGCACCAACTTGCAAGAAGGAATTATATGCATATCTTTCCAACTCTGAGTTCAATAATCTCAGTTTGGTAGCTTTAAATTAGTTATGGTGGGATCTACAGCTTTGAAATTGGCAAATGCAACAAATAATAGCTTTTTCTCTTCTAGAAATTCCATTCTTAAATGCCAGCATACCATTCTCTCAAAGAGAGGAGGAAAATCTAGGACTAGACGTAGGAAAAACTTGAACTGCTTTGACTTGGTCTTGCCTACCATGGTAACTCTTATTCCATAGGCCAAGAAATCAAGTTGGTTTGTTCTACCAACTATAATGTGCTTCCATTCCAATTTTACACTTAGGGACCAGGTAATGACCACTAGTCCATGGTCCCTAGTAGAAACACTCTTTGACAAACTTAGGGCCAGAACTATATTTATCACCTGGCCAACATATGCTCTAATGCTGCGAGGGGATCGTGATGACACTTTGTGTGCCCAGGTATCAATACCAGCTGAAAGCCTATGTCTAGGAATTCTTGAACTCTCTGAGTGTTCCCTTTTCTCAAGTAAATGACTAAATATCTGCTATAAAA
The DNA here is from genome assembly GCA_004024845.1 of Tonatia bakeri. Classification (NCBI taxonomy): domain Eukaryota; kingdom Metazoa; phylum Chordata; class Mammalia; order Chiroptera; family Phyllostomidae; genus Tonatia; species Tonatia bakeri. Next base: position 123,230 of record PVIA01002642.1, on the reverse strand, counting down.
AATATCATCAGTGTAACTTCAGACTACCAGCAATGATGTACCCATTTCTGGTCCAGAATTTGGTGCAGGTTGTCTATTACGGACTGTGATCTCTTCATCCTTTATCATCTGTAAGGAAGTGAAGGAAGAGAAATTAAATGGAGAAAATAACCTACAATGTGTTACAACAGAGGCATCAGCCAGTCCCAAAGGGATCAGAATAAAACCTTGACCAAGGCAGCTACCTTCTGCTGAGGACAATTTGCAGAGGGAAACTCACCCTGAAATATATGGTGCCACTAAAGGTCCTAGGAAGCTGACTCAGCTCTGAGTCACTGGCAGCCAATATTTTGGTAGCTGGGGAAGGTACTGAAGTGAATAGTTTGGTAAGCATTCTACAGTGTCCACTTCACTGAATCAGTTTAAAATTAGAGCTCCTACCTCTACATAGAACCATTATTCTCCAAAAATCTTAAGGATTTGAGCTCAGCCTAGCACACCAATCTCCTCCCAGCCTACATTCTTTCTCACCTACTCTAAAGTTCTTTGTTGAAATTTTGACTCATAACATCCTCAAATACCCTCAAAGTCTTCCTGAGATGTTTATATATGCATAGACATTAACCAATATCACTTGGGTTTATTTATTTTCCAAAATGTTTCTCAACTACCATGTAATGTGAGTTAATTCAGAAATACACCAAAGATGAGGGAAGTTTTCCAGCCCCACGCAATCTATGTCGATGATGCTTTTGCAGGGCTTCTATTAAGTACCGCTGTGGTAATCTCGAGTCATACTGAAGATATTTTTACCTTTAGTGAATTTAGCTTACAAAATAGGTGGGGTGCAGTCAACAGGAGGTAAAAAAAAAATTCTAATTAGGAAAATCAGGCAGTTAGTGGAAGACCTTCACATATGGTTAATGTTTTTAGAAAGTTTCAGAGGCACACTTATGTGGCACTTGCAATTAGTGTCTAACAAGAATTAGATTTGTTTATATGTGCTTCAGGGGGAAGAAAGATTATGGAGGACACTTCCAAGGCACCAAGCGTGATGGGAATTGATGAAATGTTGAATGGCATCCTAAAATATAATTTTTCTGTGACTGATACCTAGGTCTGTATAACTGGCCATGCTGAGAGAGGAGTGAGCTAACAGGTTTCAGGGTAATTTTCTCTCCAAACAAGCTTGAAAGAGCTTAAGCAATTAACAAGTTTTCTGAGCTGACTCCAGAAAATAGGGAAAAATTGTAATGTGCACTATGCTCATGTGGGAACTCTTAAAAATCATCTCTGTGCCTGTCAAGTGCTAAAGCCATAATCACAAAGCTGGTGTCCATCAACTTCCTTACTCATCCTTACTCAGAGTTTTCTGTAAATCCAAATTCCCATTAACTGCATTCCTTTCAGAGATCTACATCGAAAACCCAGGGCGGGGGGAGTGTCTTTTTATACATACTGGCAAGATATGAGTCCTAATGTGAATCTATATTGACTGGACTTCATTACAAAGTTGACTTCTCCTACTAGATTTATAAGAAAAAAAGTGACTTACTCCCACCAGATAGGTAGTATGGGGAAGTCAAAGCTCAAAACCTAATTCCCTAAAGAGCTGATTGTATGTAAGGACTCCACTTCTGAACCAGGACATTTGTAAAACCAGAGCCAAGGATTGAAAGTGTTGCATCAAATCCATCTGTACTGGAGGTAAGTGCACATTGATAATAGTAGATTTGAGTATAATCAGACCGAATTTAGGATTTCTTGTTTACTGTAGACCACAGGAAGCTGTGTACTCACTCTTGCTCATTAGCAATACCTTGAAATTAGATGAAAAGTTATGCTTGAAGATGACTTAGAAAAAAATGCAATTATTTTATTCATTTTAGTATTGAAGATAGTCCAGGGCACACGTTCTATTTCCTTCTTCTGCCATTAATATTTCCATTTCTTAATAAAGCAATGTAGTTTGACTTTTTCTTTTTCCCCTTGCACTTTGGATCTAAGAAACAAAGAATAAAACATGGATACTGCTTGGTCACTGATTAGTGTACTGTTATGTTCCAGCTCTTTTTAATTTCTGTCTCCAACCAGGCCATGCTGTTAAAGCTAGAAGCCCCTGGCACACTGATGCTATGCTTTATAGCAGCCAGCCAGATTTACAGTATTTTGTGTTAAGATGGGACAGGGGCTGAGTTGGGAAATAAACTTCCAAGGGCATATTTCTGGAGACTTTGACCTATAAAACATGTATTATTACCCTCAGAAGTGACAAATAAACTTCCTTAAAGAAAATTTAGAGAAAAATATTGCTGTCCAGTTCTTAATGGTGTACATAACTTTATATTAGGTTCCTATATTGAGATATTGTTAAGACTCCAATATTTCAGATTTGGCTTTCATATATAACACTGTCACACATACAGAAAATATTGATAATCATGTAGCAATGCTTTCTCTAAATATTTGAGAAAATGCTATTGATGGTGCATCTGCCAGAGGTACACTCATTTATCATTTTATCTCTATCTTTTGTCTTGTGTTTATAGTCTAGGAAGCTTGAAATATTTTGGATTTCCAATGATCTGAGGGTATGAACAGCCAGTAAGCCACAACAATACTCACAGGAAAAACAGTGTTATCTTTTCTGAAGACTTCAGGACTTCTCTGGGTGAGATGTGGTGGTACTGCATTAGCATTTAATACTGATTTCTGTGCTGATAAATTAATATATCTTCTTGCCCTGACTGGTAGGGCTGAGTGGACTGAATGCTGGCCTCTGAACCAAAGAGTCACTGGTTCAATTCACAGTCAGGAGACATGCCTGGGTTGTGGGCTAGGTCCCCATTAGGAAGCATGTGAGAGGCAACCACACATTGATGTTTCTCTCCCTCTCTTCCCTTTTTTCTAAAAAATAAATAAATAAAATCTTTCTAAAAATTAATATATCTTCTAGAACTACAATTCTAACTGTCCAAGTTTACACTGGGTCAACCTCCATCAAGGTAGACCAGGATCGATAAAAAGAAAAGCTATTTGACAGAACCACCAATTCTTTGATGTCTTATTTCTTTTCTTTGGACCCACTGCTATGTCCACTTCTGTCTTAATTCAGGTTAAATTCTGTATTTCATTATATATGATGCTGTCTTATCAATATGTTCAAGTATTTTCCCCAATTATTCTTCTATCACATAAAGCCATGGCCTGAATCAATCCAGCTTCTAGTTCTTCAGAATTACATCTAAAACCCTAAAAAATGCTCAAGATATTTACACAAACTTTCCTACTAGCCATATACTGGCTCTCATTCTGACTTCCATACCCTTAACTAATATTTTCATGTTTTCCATAACTTTTGCTCCCAATGATGCATTTAAATGATTTCCTAAGACTATTGTCCACTTCATCAATTCTCTTTTTAGCTCTGTCTAGAATTTGCTAAAACTTTGCATTCAGAATATTCTTAATATATAAACTTTTTAATGTATAGACCTTTCAAACTTTCCAATTCTATCTTATGACTTCTATTCTGTACCTCTTAGAATAGTTTAAATAAACTTATTGTATACTTTCTTTCAGACTATTTTATTTCTAGTACTAGCCGTCTCAATTGTTCTACTTACTAGATCTGTGACTGTCCTCCATTAGATGATTCTGTGTGATTTGAACACTTTCACCATTTCAACATCTGTTATTCTCTTTTTCTGGGAAGTCGAATTATGCTTTTGACTATGGAAATGCCTGACAGCAGTTCCTTGCTTACCACTGCAATTCCCAGGTATTTCATTGGCTTCTAATCTCTCAATCCTTAACATGCATCTGACATAATCATTAAGTTTTCACTTTTCAAAGGTATTTTCCCACCATGGAAAAGAAAACAAAAGGTAAGATTTCTTGCTGCTTCCTAGAGGTTGGGGAGGAGCTTTTCTGGTGTTGATTTCAGGGATGAGGCAGCCCTTGATGAATCAGACTTTAGGGAAGAAACTTAGTACCACTTCCATAGGCATTTGAGATCGATGGATAAACATTTCTCCTTGTGTGGATATCTAAAAACACAAAACCATGCTGTTAAGATATCATTGTTTTTAATAACCCATAGGGGATTGGAAGAAGCCCCTGATCACACCACTAATGTTGGCTGTTTTCTTCATTTTTGTCCCAAAATGTTTTCTCTCTCTTGGCTTTGAGTTTGGTTATGTTTCCAACTATTTTTGGTTTATTGTAGCCATCATTCACTTGCATATAGAGCTGTTTCTGCACTATTCGACATATTTCTTATGAAATCTAGAAGTTCATCTTCATGACATTTTAATTAGGGTTGAACTAGAAACAAAAAACAGAGCAAATAAATATTTATCACATCAAAACAATGTCACAGGTCTGCATTTACTCAATATTTCTTATACACTCTCAATATTCCAACAAGACTTTGAGGTTTAATTTATGCCAAAGCATAAACATCTGTCATTAGATTTATTCTGGAGAATTTTTTAAATTGTATTTTCCAACTGCTTACTGTTGAAATGTAAATATTTATATTGTTTTAGTAAATTCTCCATTATTAGATATAGATATTAACTCATTAAGGGGCCATGTATTAGTCCAATTGGAAGAAAAGTTATCTTGAAATGGAGGAATGTAAGTGAAGAAAAGTTTATAGTTAAGAGATATTTTTTAATCAGTATTAGCTTGACTTGATGGTCAGATGTGAGGCGTGGAGAACATAGAGTTACTGAGGATGACATCCATATTCATTCCCGATGAAGGTGCCGTTGACTGAGAGGGAAAAGGCTGGTGAAGGAGCAGACGCAGAGTGAGAGTAGAAAGGTTAGAATATGAGGATGTGAAGTTTTAATAAACCTATGCTAAAACTCTTTTTATTGAATAATTTATTGTGCCACTGAAGGAAGATATGTTTGGAGTAAGGCACAACTTCACTGAAACACGAACCACTAGAAAGCCTCTGAGTAACTAGAGAGGGTAGGAATAAAGGACTAACAACAGGCCAGGATAAGGACAAGACAAATGCATGTCCTGTCCCAAAGAGTTGTGATGAGATCAGGAGGTCAAAACCAGCTCTCTTCATGCACTAGGAGGAAAGTTATTGAGATGGCATTTAGAACTCTCCATTTCCATATCTGACCCTTCACAGCTATTAGTCTTTAGTAATGAAAAAATAAAATATATCTTTCTATATTGAAAAGAGGCAGACCAAGAGACATCACAGGAATAAAATGTCTATTTACTTGAAATATTCAGAATAGATTTGGCAGTGAAGAACTTTCCTTCTCAGTAGTGCTCCAGCATCACCACAGTCATAAACATCGTAATTTAGCTGTGGGCACTTTGTGTATGAAGTAGATGGAGTGCATTTTTAAAGGTTTTTACTGGGCGGTCTGGCTGTGATAGAGGGTTGAAAGATAGCTGGAGGCAGTTCTTGTCCAACATTGTGCACATCCCTAATGAGAGAGGAATGTTTTCATTGCCTGACAAATATGTGTGAGGGAGTAATAAGCCAGTGAGAGCCATTATCAGAGCAAATGAGCCACCTAAGTGACAGCACGACTGACATGTAGGCTACATTCTCCTCTGCCTTTGCCTGCAAACATGAATTGATATGCAGACACACACTTTGTCAGTCTTCTAAAAAAAAAACCATCATTGAATTTAAACATTTCAAACTTCAGAGTTGGCTTGTCTCATATACTATGAGAATATAAAGTTGTACCAAAATAAATCCACAGAAACACAAACAATTCCCTGATGGGAAAAATACAAGGCTATATTGCTGTATCAACTGCTTTATTGCCCTTCCCCCATTCTTAAAAATAACAAGATCCATAGCTTTGTGGACCTCATAATCACCTCTTCTCTAATAAAGAAATAAGACAGGGAAAAGGGACAAAAGAAATACATCCTCAATTTAGTTTCTTTTTTTAATATACTTTATTGATGATGCTATTACAGTTGTCTCATTTCCCCCTTTCACTCCCCTCCACCCTGCATACCCTCTCCCACCCACATTCCTCCCTTTAGTTCATGTCCATGGGTCATATTTATAAGTTCTTTAACTTCTACATTTCCCATACTATTCCTACCTTCCCTCTATTTTCTACCTACCATCTATGCTACTTATTCTCTGTACCTTTTCCCCTCTTTCCTCTTCCCACTCCCCTGTTGATAACCCTCCATGTGATCTCCATTTCCGTGGTTCTGTTTCTGTTCTAGTTATTTGCTTAGTTTGTTTTTGTTTTTGATTTAGGTGTGGTTGTTAATAATTGTAAGTTTGTTGTCATTTTACTGTATAGTTTTTTATCTTCTTTTTATTAGATAAGTCCCTTTAACATTTCATAAAATAAGGGCTTGGTGCTGATGAACTCCTTTAACTTGACCTTATCTGAGATCCACTTTATCTGCCCTTCCATTCTAAATGAAAGCTTTGCTGGATAGAGCAATCTTGGATGTAGGTCCTTGCCTTTCATGACTTGGAACACTTCTTTCCAGCCCTTTCTTGCCTGCAAGGTCTCCTTTGAGAAATCAGCTGACAGTCTAATGGGAATTCCTTTGTAGGTTACTGTCTGCTTATCCCTTGCTGCTTCTAGGATTCTCTCCTTCATTTTAATCTTGGGTAATGTAATTCTGATGTGCCTTGGTGTGTTCCTCCTTGCGTCCAACTTCTCTGGGACTCTCTGAGTTTCCTGGACTTCCTGGAAGACTATTTCCTTAGCCAAATTAGGGAAGTTCTCCTTTATTATTTGTTCAAATAACTTTTCCACTTGTTGCTCTTCCTCTTCTCCTTCTGGTATCCCTGTAATTCAGATGTTGGAATGTTTCAAGATGTCCTGGAGGTTCCTAAGCCTCTCCTCATTTTTTTTTTAATTCTTCTTTCTTCTGTTTGGTTGTTTCTTTCTTCCTTCTGGTCCACTCCATTGATTTGAGTCCCAGTTTTCTTCCCATCACTATTGGTGGGAACATTTTTCTTTATTTCACTTAGCATAGCCTTCATGTTTTAATCTAATTTGCCACCAAATTCAACCAATTCTGTGAGCATCCTGATTACTAGTGCTTTGAATTATGCATCTGATAGGTTGGCTATCTCTTCATCACTTAGTTGTATTTGCTCTGGGGCTCTGATCTGTTCTTTCATTTTGGCCATTTTTTTTTTTTTTTGTCTTGATGCATCTATTACATACTGAGGGGAAGAGCCTTAGGTGTTTGCCTGGGCAGGGCAACCCAGTCACTGGTTTGTGACACTGTGTGTGGGGGAGGGGTCAGAGAAGGAACAATGCTGCTTGCTCTGCTCTCTGCTGGATTTCAGTCACTTCCACCACTTTCCCCAAGCAAACTGGGCCCTTCTGGTGCTGATTTCCATGTGGGTGGGTTTGTGTATGTTCTAGGCCCCTGTGGGTCTATCCAACAAACTCTCCTGTGAGTCTTGGAATCTCTCCTAGTACCTCAACCACCACAAGTGTTTTCAGTCGGTGTTTTGAGGCTTTATTCCCTCACCGTGGGACCCTGGATTGTGCGGTCTATCTTGCTCCCCAGTTTTGCCTGGTTTATTGGTCTGGAAGAAGGTTCTGCTTTAACTCCTTGGTTGTCAGACTGCCATACAGTTAAATTTTATGTCAGCACTGGTTTTTTTTTTTGTTTCTAAATTTTGTTGTCTTTATTTTGGTTGTGCGAGGAAGCATAGTGTGTCTACCTATGCCTCCATCTTGTCTGGAAGTCCAATGTTAGTTTCTTTATGGAATGTAAGAACTTTCAGAAAAGATAAGAATGTCTTAATTAGTTAATTAATTCTACAATCAATCATATATTGATGCCCTACCCTTAATGAAGCCTTTGTACCCTGGCTGATCACACAGGAGAAGAATTATATCTCCTGGCAAGCTTAGGTATATATGGCCAGACAGTAGCAAACTTGTAGAATAGTACTTTGGGTGCATGCAACCTCTTTTTTCCACACCATTTCTTATTTTCCATTATTCGCTTTTTCTTTCAGTCATCTGTTTTCAAAGTCCCCTGTCAGAAAAATCCTTAAAAATATGGACTCTGGAAGATTCACGACAATAGGTGGGAGCAGAACTCAGTTCTTCTTGTGCCCAGCTGAAACACCTAGCTAATCTTCTGAGGAACAGAGTGAACAGCCAATGGAATCCCAGCATATATGAAGTTTGGAGGCCAAAAGTTGTAGAGTTCATTGAAAAACAGACAGTGAAGAGATTGAGCTGGGACGGTAATGTTCCTAGGATCTGTGCAGGGATGTAGGCTACTGTGGTCCCTGGCCTGGCACCTGCCACAAGATACAGGGAGGAGAGATAGATCATCAGCCCCCTCCCCTACCAGAGCAGGGAGGGCAGCCCAGCACCAGGAGGGACCTGGAAGCTGGAAGTTGCTGAAGGGAATAGAGATGAAGTGGGAGACACACAGAAGCAGTACATATCCACTGGGACTATGGACGCCAGCCCCAGAGAAATTGGGGTGCTGGGTGACACCTGGAGAAGGGAGGAGTTGCGCTGTGTTGGACCCTGACTCAGATAATCTCTAGACTAGTTGGGCTGTTTGAAAAGCCATGCACTAGTTAAGAACAACAGGCAGATCCTTTGTGAGGAAATCTTGCAGCAGCAGGCTCGCCCAGAAGCTGATTTGAGCTGCACAACCAGAGGCTGAGTGGCTCAGTGAAACGGTGCTCCTGAGCTTCACTCACACTGTATGCCCAGAGACTGATTTGAGCCTGGCAGCTCACAGAGAACCCAGGCCAAAGGCTGGGCAACTGTGAATATTGTGGTCCAGACCTGGTCCCCATTCTCCCAAAACTATAGAAAGGGAGAAAAGCAAAGCCCAGCCCCCTTCTTCCTGTGGCATCTAGGAAGACCAGCAGAACTCGCTGAACTAGTTTAAAGTCAGCAGGAGGCTTATTTTTTTTGTTCCTCTCTTTTTTTCCTTTTTTTTTCCTTCCCCCAAGAGAGACAATAAGATGTGGAGTTAGCAAGGGTCCAGAGACAGATCCAAAGGGGGACCACAAGGCTAACCCTAAAAACATAGAAAATGAGAGAAATGTCACTTTGCTATCCCATAGAGCTTGCATTTTATTATTTATGTATATTATTATAATTTTTCATTATTTTTACCACTTTTGTTTTGTTAGTATTTTTTTCTCTTCCTAATGTTTAGTTTTCCTCATTTTATTTCTCTGTTTAATTGCATTGTTTGACTGGTTTTCCTTATTCTCTCTTTATTGTATTTTAATTTTCCTTTTTTCACTTCACTCATGTTCCAATAACATACTACCCTTTGATTGTGGACTTTCTATTCTGGTTATCCAAATCATACATTTCTTGTCATATTATTGTTGCTCCATTACTATTGCAAATAATTGCTGTTCCATACAATTGTGCATACTACACAAAACCCTCCATGATCTTTGCCCACTATTCCTGAGCATTATTATTGTGGTGGTTAACTCTATTCTACCTCACACTATACCTACTTTCTATCCTTTACTCTCACTATATCTCATCATCTAACCTTGCACAAGTGCTCTGTTTTCTGGATTCAGCTCACAGTCATTCTCCCCCCTAACAAGAGTCTTATCTCACTTTTAGCATTTATAAAAAGTGTCTATTTGGGTGATATATCACAGTTAATGCTATACTTATCCAAAGAATCTCCTATCTCTTCTCTATTTGCTGGTACTTTAAATCCCATAAAATACTCCTCCACTGTCTTAATCCATTTTGCCTGCCCCCTGCCACTGATCACACATAAGACTAGATGGGAGCTGTGAACATCAGTACACCTGCTGGAGAAGAGAAACCACCAACAAAGGAACCACCAAAAGGTAAAAACCCAAGTACATCAAGAAAGCCCACATACACAGAAGTAAGAGCAAACCTAGAGAATCCAAACAAGGAGATCAAAGCGTCTATACCACTGACCTCATAGAGTTCCTACCATAGAAGTTCACTCTACAAAAACAGCTAGCAAAGTGAAACATCAGGAAGTGCAGAAATAAACAAAAAGAGTCACCTAAAATAGGTACACAAAAAAAGACCATGTGGACTTCCGGCCAAGATGGACACATAGATAGACATATTGTGCCTCCTTGAACAACCAAAATAAGGACAACAACAATTTAAAGATAAAACAACAAAAAAAGAAACAACCAGAACTGAAAGAAAATTAAACTATATGGAAGTTCAAAAACCAAGGAGTTAAAGTAGACACATTCATCCAGACTGGTAAGAGGGGCGGAGTCAGGGAGGAGAGACAGAGAGGCCTTGCAGCAGGGTGGCTGGTGGACCTCGGGAGCACAAAGTGGAAGCTGAAGGACCCAGCAAGGCAGTGGATTGTAGAGGGGTGCGGCACACCTGGTCACATATTCACACATAGATAAACGAGGCAAAACTGGGTAGTGAGACAGACCACGCAACCCATGGTCCCAGCATGGGGAAATAAAGCCTCAAAACACCAATTGAAAACACCTGTGGGCATTGAGGTGCTGGGAGGAACTCCCAGCCTCACAGAAGAGTTCACTAGAAATACCCACTGGGTTCCAGGATGTACACAAACTCACCCACATGGGAATCAGCACCAGAAGGGCCCGAAGTGGGGGAAGTGGGGGAAGTGACTGAAATCCAGCACAGAGCAAAGCAAGCAGCATTGTTCCCTCTCAGAGCCCTGCCCCACATACAGTGTCACAACCCAGCCACTGGGTTAACCTGCTCTGGTGAACACCTAAGGCTCCACCCCTTGTACATAGTAGGAGCGATAAGACAAAAAAAAAAAAAAATGGCACAAATGAAAGAACAGATCAAAGCTCCAGTACAAATACAACTAAATGATGAAGAGATGGCCAACCTATCAGATGCATAGTTCAAAGCACTGGTAATCAGGATGCTCACAGAATTGGGTGAATTTGGTGGTAAATTAGATTAAAACATGAAGGCTATGCTAAGTGAAATAAAGAAATCTGTTCCCACCAATAGTGATGGGAAGGAAACTGGGACTCAAATCAATGGAGTGGACCAGAAGGATGAAAGAAACATCCAATCAGAAAAGGATGAAGAAATAAGAATTTAAAAAAATGAGGGGAGGCTTAGGAACCTCCAGGACATCTTGAAACGTTCCAACATCTGAATTATAGGGGTATATAATGGACATGAACTAAAGGGAGGGAATGTGGGTGGGAGAGGGTGTGCAGGATGGAGGGGAGTGAAGGGGGAAATGGAACAACTGTAATAGCATTATCAATAGAATATATATATTTTTAAGAACATGCAATCAAAAGGAATGGAAAACTCCCCAAAGTAGAGCTAAATGAAATGGAGGTGAGCAAACTATTAGATATGGAATTCTAAATAATGGTTATAAAGATGCTCAAGGAACTCACAGACAACTACATGGAACTGAATGAGTATTTAACAGTAGGGGGGGGAAAGGAAATAGAAACGATAAACAAAGTCCAGGAAGAAATGAACAATAAAATCTCAAAAATAAAAAACACACTAGAAGAAATTATAAGCAGGTGAAACAGAGACTCAAATCAGTGAGCTGAAGACCAGGTAGAAAAAAACACCCAGAAAGAGCGAGAAAAGGAAAAGAGACTTAGAAAGAATGAAGAGATGGTAAGGGAACTGCAAGACAATGTGAAACATAATAATATCCGTATAATAGGGATACCAGAAGGAGAAGAAAAAGAAGAACAAGGGATAGAAAACCTGTTTGAAAAAGTAATGATGGAAAACTTCCCTAATTTGATGAGAGTAGTGTTCACAAAAGGAAACACAAAGAGGGTCCCAATCAAGAGGAACCAAAAAAGGCTAACTTCAAAAAACATCATAATTAAAATGGCAAAATTCCAAGACAAAGAGAGAATCTTAAAGGCAACAAGGGAGAAACAAGAAGTAACAGACAAGAAGCCCTGATAAGGCTAGCAGCTGACTTTTCAATGGAAACACTCCAAGCCAAAAGTGAATGGCAAGGAATATTCCAAGTAATGAAAACCAAAGGCCTACAACCCAGACTACTCTATACAGCAAGGCTCTCAGTTAAAATGGAAGGCCAAATAAGGAGCCTCCCAGACAAAAGAACCCGCAAAGAATACACATCCACCAAACCAGCTCTGCAAGAGATGCTAAAGGGACTGCTTCCAGAAAAGGAAGGAAAAGAGTTAGATAGAGAGGAACACAGGTATGAAAAAACGGCAATGAATAAGTACCTATCAATAATAACCTTAAACATAAATTGAATGCTCCAATCAAAAGACATAGAATAGCTGAATGGATAAGAAAGCATGAACCACACATATGCTGCCTACAAGAGACCCACCACCACAGGACAAAAGACCTACACAGACTGAAAGTAAAGGGCTGGAAACAAATATTCCAAGCAAAGGAACAAGAAAAAAAAAAGCTGGAGGAGCAATACTCATATCAGACAAAATAGACTTCAAAAAAAGAGTCATAAGAAGAGACCCAGAAGGTCACTTCATAATACTCAAGGGAAGAATCCATCAAGAAGATATAAACATTGTAAATATATATGCACCCAACATAAGAGCACCTAAATACATAAAGAAAATCTTGGAGGACTTAGAGAAAAATATTGATAACAACACAAGTATAGTAGGGGATTTAAATACTCCACTGTCAAAACTGGATAGATTTTCCAAACAAAATATCAACAAAGATACTGCAGCATTGAACAATGTCCTAGATAAAATGAACTTAACTGATATATATAGAGCCTTTCATCCCAAAGAAGCAAAATACACATTCTTTGCAAATGCACATGGAACATTTTCAAAGATAGACCACATGATAGGACGCAAAACAAGCCTCAAGAAATTCAAAAAAAATGATATCATATCAAGCATTTTCTCTGACTACAAGGGACTGAAACTACAAACCATCCTCAAGGGAAAAAATTCAAAAACACTCAAACTCATGGAGATTGAATGGCATGCTATTAAAGAATTAATGGGTTAAGAATGAGATCAAGGAGGAAATCAAAAAGTTTCTGGAAATAAATGAAAATGAACTAATAGAAACCCAAAACTTATGAGACACAGCCAAGGCAGTCCTGAGAGGGAAGTTCATGGCGATACAGGCATACCCAAAAAAGATAGAAACATTTCAAATAAACAACCTAACCCTACACCTACAAGAACTCAAAGAACAACAACAAAGACAGCCTAGAACAAGTAGAAGGAAGGAAATAACCAGGATCAGAGCAGAATTAAATGACATAGAGACTAAAAGCACAATTCTAAGGATCAATAAATCCAGAAGCTGGTTCTTTGAAAAAATAAACAAAATCGACAAGACTTTAAGCAGGCTCATCAAGAAAAAAAAAGAGAGAGAAGACCCAAATAAAAACAACTGGAAATGAAAGAGGAGAGATTACAACTGATACCACAGAAATACAAAGGATTGTAAGAAATTACTATGAAGAACTATATGCCAAGAAATTTGAAAACCTAGCTGAAATGTACAAATCCCTAGAAAAATATCATATTCCAAAACTCAATGAAGAAGTAGAAAGTCTGAACAGACCAATAACAGCTGACCAAATTGAAGCAGTAATCAAAAAACCCCCAAACACCAAATCCCTGGACTGGATGGTTTCACAGTGGTTAACTAAGGACTAACCCCTATCCTTCAAAGACTATTCAAAAAAATCCAACAAGATGGAAGACTCTGAAACTCTTTTATGAAGCCAGCATCATCCTAATCCCATAACCAGATAAACACATAACAAAAAAGAAAACTTGAGGGGAATATTGCTGATGAATATAGACAATAAAATCCTCAACAAAATATTGGCAAACTGTACCCAGCAATACATTAAAACAGTCATCCACCATAACCAAGTGAGATTCATTCCAGGGATGCAAGGATGGTTCAATATTTGCAAATCAGTAAATGTAATACATCACATAAACAAAAGCAAAGACAAAAATCACATGATCATATCAATAGATGTGGAAAAAGCATTTGATAAGGTACAGCACCCATTTATGATAAAAACACTCAGCAAAGTGGGAATAGAGAGAGCATTCCTCAACCTAATTAAAGCCATATACAAGAGACCTACAGCCAACATCATATTCAATGGGCAAAAACTAAACTCTTTCCCACTAAAATTAGGAACAAGACAAGGTTGTCCATTTTCACCACTTCTATTCAAGATAGTATTGGAAGTCCTAGCCACAGCAATCACACAAGAAAAGGAAGTAAGAAACATCCAAATTGGAAAAGAGGAAACAAAACTGTCATTGTTTGCAGATGATGTGATAGAATACATAAAAAATCCTGTAGACTCCACCAAAAAACTACTCGATCTAATCAATGAATTTGGCAAAACAGTGGGATACAAACTAAATATCCAGAAATCCAAAGCACTTTTTTATAGCAACAATGAAATATCAAGAACAGAAATCAAGGAAAAAATTCCATTTGATATACAAACAAGAAAAATAAAGTACCTAAGAATAAACCTAACCAGAGAGATAAAAGACCTATACTCAGAAAACTACACAACACTGAAGAAAGAAATTAAGAAAGACACAAACAAATGGAAACATATACTGTGTTCATGGATTGGAAGAAGTAACATCATAAAAATGTCCATCCTACCCAAAGCAATTTATAGATTCAATGCAATACCTAATAAAGTAGCAATGGCATACTTCACAGATATAGAACAAACATTTCAAAAATTTATATAGAATCCTAAATGGCCCCAAATAGCTGCCGCAATTTTGAGAAAGAAGAACAAAGTAGGAAGGATCACAATACCTGATATCAAACTATATTACAAGGTCACTGTAACCAAAACAGCCCGATACTGGCATAAGAACAGACAAATGGACCAATGGAACAGAATAGAGAGCCCAGAAATAAACCCAAGTCTCCACGGTCGATTAATATTTGACAAAGGGGCAGCAGTATAAAATGGAGTAAAAATAGCCTCTTCAACAATGGCACTGGGAGAGCTGGACAGCTACATGCAAAAAAAAATGAAACTTGATTACCAACTTACACTACACACAAAAATAAATTCAAGGTGTATAAAAAATTTAAATTTATGTCATGATGCCATAAAAGTTCTTTAGGAGAACATAGATAGGAAAATCTCAGACATTCCATGCAGCAATATTTT
This sequence comes from Tonatia bakeri, assembly GCA_004024845.1. Taxonomy (NCBI): domain Eukaryota; kingdom Metazoa; phylum Chordata; class Mammalia; order Chiroptera; family Phyllostomidae; genus Tonatia; species Tonatia bakeri. The sequence continues at coordinate 108,083 of PVIA01002642.1, read as the reverse complement.
CACTAATACATCCCCTAGGCAAGGGACTTAAAAGAAAGAATAAACAAAAGGGACTTCAACAAAATAAAAAGCTTCTGCACAGCTAAAGAAAACAGCATTAAAATGAAAAGGGAACCAACCATATGGGAAAACATATGTGCCAATGACAACTCAGACAAGGGTTTCAACTCCCAAATATATAAAGAACTCACACAACTCCACTCTAAAAAGACAAGAAACCCAATCAAAAAATGGAGAAAGGACTTGAACAAATACTTCTCCAAGGAGGACACACAGAGGATCCAAAGACACATGAAACGATGTTCAATATCACTAGCCATCAGAGAAATGCAAGTTAAACCACAATGAGATACCACTTCACACCAACAAGAATGGCCATCATAAACAAAGCAATAAACAAGTGTTGGAAAGGTTGTAGAGAAAAGGGAATCCTAGTGCATGGTTGGAAATGCAGACTGGTACAGCCACTGTGGAAAACAGTATGGAATTTCCTCAGAAAACTAAAAATAGAACTGCCTTCTGACTCGGCAATTCCACTGCTAGGATTATATCCTGAGAACCCTGAAACACCAATCCAAAAAAACCTATGCACCCCAATGTTTATAGCAGCACAATTTACAGTAGGCAAGTGCTAGAAGCAACCTAGGTGCCCATCAGTCAATGAATGGATCAAAAAACTATGGTGCATTTACACCATGGAACTCTATGCAGCAGAAAGAAAGAAGGAGCTCTTATCCTTTGCGACAGCATGAATGGAACTGGAGAGCATTATGCTAAGTGAAATAAGCCAGGCGGTGAAAGACAAATACCAAATGATATGGCCTTTAACTGGAACCTAATCAACAAAAGAAACAAGAAAGCAAAATATAACCAAAGACACTGAAATTGAGAACAGGTTGACAGTGACCAGAGGGGAGAGGGGAGGGGATAATTGGGGGGAAAAGGTGAAGGGTTTACAGGAACTACTATAAAGGACATATGGACAAAAACAAGGGGGGTAGAAATAGGGGAGGGAGTTGGGGATGACTGGGGTGTTGGGGAGGGGTGGGGGGAAAGGCAAAAAACTGTACTTGAACAACAATAAAATTCAAAAATATTCAATAAAAAATTAAAATTAAATATGTTTCTTCTTAAAAATAAAAAAAGAAATAAAAATCCTTGACATTTAATGACCTGTTAAAACAACTAAATTAGGTCTATTTAAAACAACTAAATTAGGACAGAGAATAATTCTTATCATAATAAAAATATTATTTTAAATAAAAAGACTACAGCATTATACACATTGGTGAAAATCCTAAAACAATAATGGCTGGCATCAATATTTTTAATAATTTTTTAAATTTGCCCACTTTTTTTTCCAGTACACTTTACTCTAGCAGCTGAGAGAATAAACATAATAGAATACCATTCTATCATTTCTCCTCTCCCACAAACACCTTTCAATAGTTTTTTAATGATCTCAAGATAAAAAGCAAATGTTTAAAGTAGGTCTTCAAGCTTTGCATAACCTCCTCTGCTATCCCATGCCCCTCCCCCTTTAGTTCAAGAAGCATCCACCAACTGGGCCTTCTTTCAGTTATTACAAAGTAGATCTTTCCACCTCAAAAGATTTTATGCTTTGTTTTCCTGCACTGATTCACTGGGTCTTCTACTCACCCAACCCTGAAGCCACCTCCCCATCAACACACACACTTTTCGCCCTCACTATCTGCACAATTCATCTTTCAGTTCTCCATTCAAAACATAAGTTCCTTAAAGACATGATGTCTCCCTTCTCCTTTTCCTCCATTATTTTGTCTCATAGTACCACACCCCACCTCCCTGCAGTAAGACTTTTCACATGTTTTTATTGCATTGGTTTATGTGATTATTATTTAATTCTCCTCTTTATAACCTCTGTAACTATAACCTCTACTGGGTAAATATTGTGTCTGTTTAGTTTAATACTGTGTGCCTTGCATGCAGGCTGGTATATGCTAGGTTTTATATATATTCAACAGAAGTAAGGCTTGCTTCAATGTGGTTGGTAGGGTATGTGAATGTCTAGCACAAGATAGCAATGTGAAGATTTCATGTAAAATGTCATATGGTATGTTTGAGTATGATGTTGTTATACTACAGAATCACAAGGTTATGATTTTGTAATAAAAGATTTTGTAGTAAAAAGGGCATGATTTGTGCCAGACCCTGTGTGTGTGTATATATATATATACTTATATATCATGAATAAATGAATGTTTAGAATATTAAGATTAATAAAATGGGAACACAAACATGTTCATCATAAAACATAATTTCTGAAATTAGATTTAATCAGTTCTGAGTCTCTTGGCAACTAGAATGAAAAGAGGAAATCAATCAGTCATATAAGGGGAATCACACGATTTCTTCAAGGCAACTAAATCTTTCCCATAAAAAATTGCAGAAGCTTCCTCAAACAGATAATTTCCTTTCACAGTATTGAACACAACTGATAATTACATATGCGTATGAGCACTGATGGGCGTGTCCCACATTAGACTCCAGACTTCTCTAAGGCACAGACCTACTTACTCACCATAATATTCCGGTACATAACACAGTGCCTGAAATATTAAGAGGTGCTGCTGGCAAGTCTTTTTCTATTAGCCTGTTTATTCTTTCATTCAACAATAATTTACTAAGCAGTTACTTTATGTGCCGCTCTGTCCAAGACACTAAAGAATGCCATGAGTAAATGATGAAAATAGTATACTTTATCATTTTTCTAGCAATGGTAGTCACAAATTCCCTATGGCTGCTTTGGGTTTGGGATTTTTGTTTGTTTTTTTGTTCTTTTTTTTTTTTTTTTTTTTTTTTTTTTTTTTTTTTTTTTTTTTTTTTTTTTTTTTTTTTTTTTTTTTTTTTTTTTTTTTTTTTTTTTTTTGCTGCTGCTGTTATGGCATTTGATGAAGTATGACAGAAAATATTAAAACATGAGAAAACTATGTAATGAGGAGTAAAACAAAAGTTTTCCATATACTTCACTTTTTCAACATGTTTCAGGGATATAGAATCTGGAGCAGCCAGGAGATGGGAGAATGCAGGCCCCTTAGAACCACTTCTCTGAGCTGAGTTTATGACAGAACCTGAAGAAAAAAACACTCAAGTCTGTACTTTCTGATGGCAGCTGTTACTGTTGGGGTTCCTGTGTGCTCACCTTTGTTCTAAAATATTCTACAGAATGGGACTAGTTCACCAACTTTTCTTTTCTTCATAGCAGCAGACAGTGGCAATTCAAACTACTTTTCTTTCTTCTTTCAGGTCAATCTAGTATTTTCAGCATCCCAACTCCATGTAGCTCTTTTCATCTGAAGTACTTTATAGTTAATTACAGAAAAGTAGAGGTAATGAGGGCATGAAAAACAAAATCATGATTCTTGGGCTGGAACTCTTTTTTTATCCTCACTCAAGAATATGTTTTTTATTGCTTTTAGAAAGAAAAATGGAGGGAGGGAAGGGGAGAGGGAGAGGTGAGAAACATTGATATGAGAGACAAACATTGATCAGCTGCCTCCCCTAGGCTCTTCAACCAGGGATCAAACCCTCAACCTAGGTATGTGCCCTGACTGGGGATCAACATGCAACCATTTAAGATTTGATTTATTTATCTATATACTTAGAAAAAAAGGAAGGGAGGGAGAAAAACATAAATGTTCAACACAAACGTCAATCAGTCACCACATGCTTGCTCCCAACTGGGGACCTGGCTGCAACCCAGGCATGAGCCCTGCCCAGGACTCAAACTGGTGACCTTTAGATTTGCAGGAGGGTGCCAAATCCACTGACTCACAACCAGTCAGGGCCAAACCTGCAATCTTTTTGGTGTACAGAACAATACTCCAACCAACTGAGCCACTCAGCCAGGGCAGACTATAGCTCTTTTTAACCGAAGTTAGGCCATCACACCATAATTTCCTAAAGTAGGACACATTTATCATCAAAGAAATGATTAATTTGATCCTTTCACCTTCACAGGCATGTATCAAAGCACAAAGTTTGAAAGAGGCAATAAAAGCTGAATCTTTTTGGGTTGATCACTTTATCATTATGAAATGTTCTTTGTCTCCTTTTACAGTCCATGTTTTGCAGTCTATTTTATCTTTTTATGTATCTTTTTCTATCCTTTTAGCTTCAGTCTGTGTGTGTCTTTTGATTTGAAGTGTCTTGTAGACAACATTTAGATGAGCCTTGGTTTTCACTCATTCAGCCACCCTATGTCTTTTGACTGGAGCATTCAGTTATTTACATTTAAAGTAATTATTGACAGGTGTGTAGTTACCGCCATTTTATTAACTGTTTTCTGATTGGTTTTGTAGTTCTCTGTTCCTTTCTGGTTCTCTTGTTGTCCCTCTTGTATGTTGATGATTTTCTATAGCAGTGATTTTCAACAAGAGTGCCACAAGAATTTTTAAACATACAATACCTAACTATTTAATCAGGGGCACTGATCTCTTTTCCTTTAAATTGCCAAATTAAAAATGAAAACAGCAAAAATAATAGTCATCTGGTGTGAATGAGTCAAAATTATACCTACTTTTTTGTCAGATCTGGAAAAAATTGTATTTTTCTGGTGTGTCACAGAATTTTAGTCATTAGTTTGTATGTGCCATGAGATGAAAAAGGTTGAAAATCACTGTTCTATAGTATTGTGTTTTGATTCCTTTCTCTTTATTTCTTGTTTAAAAAAATGCACAGAGATGACTCCCACCTACTTCAGGGGATAATTGTCATGTCTGAGGATCTCTAGCAGTAATATCATTTCATAATTCTTCTGCATCCATGAAATCTGATGATGAACATCAACGGGCCAACTGAGGGCTCTAAAGAAAAGATCCCTCCATTTGTACATGAACATGGGCAACAGATAAACTCAGTCTCTATTATAAAGCAGGGCTGGTTGGCTGTTTTCTGCTAAAATGATATATTCCTATTAGAAATATGGCTTTATTGGGGTTATTTAATCAATGTGTATAAATAAAACTATTAGAAGCAGTAATGATGAAAGGAAACAACTTTGTGTGCAGAGTATGCAAGGTATGTAAGGTGTTTTATTGTTAAGAGAAAAAAGAGTAATTGTCCTAAAATAAGTACACTGGTTGTCCCAGAATGAAAAAAAAAAAAAAAAAGTGTAAGATAAAGTCATAATGGATATGGAAAAGCTATAGAAGTTGTGCAGAAAAGAAATTTAATTTCTAGTGGTCAAAGCTGGCTAAAATTTGATGGGTTCTTTAAAATGAAATACTCTTTAGTATCAATAGTATACTGATTGCAGAATGGTGGGGAGAAAAAAATTTTATCTACCCTAGTAGGTTCTTGTGTCTGGCTCCATAATCAAAATGACATATGCTAGGTTACCAGGAGAAAAAATGAAAGAAAATTCAATAATAGGTATACTTCCTGTATACATGGGAGAGACCCAGAAAAACTGAAGCTCTCTGAGCTTAAAACAAAAGATGTTAGAGAGTGGAGAGTCAGTTATGGGAAAAATACAGTAAACACAAGTGAGATTTGTATGAAGATTTAAGTCCTTGCCTTCTCCATTACAAGAGCTTCTACATAGAGTTAAGGTTATCCCCCTCTTCCCCTCTTCCCAGTACAGTGAAGACATACCTTTAACAAATGGAGATTTCTCTCATAGATGTAAACATCTCTTACAAATGGGTAAGTTTACCTCTAATTTCAGAGCTCCTCCTATGTTTGTTTCTTAAAAATAATCAGCATAAATTGATCCTTCTGTCAAGGAGACTTATTTTGGGGTGCTTCCAAAAAAAAACTTTTGTTGGGAATTTTGTTTTCTCTCTGGAAAATGACAAATTTCTTGAATTATTGGTCTGTTCTTAAGTACTTGTAAAAGATTTTCTTTCCCATTGAATAATGGACCTAGGAAGTAAAGACAGTATCATAAGAATAATTTCCTGTGCTTTATATTGACTTTACAATGCCCTTGATTATATAAAATAACTAAGTCTTCTTACTTTTAGAAGAGCTAAGGATATTTTTTAAAGTTATGTTACCTCCTATATTTACTTCTGAAATCTATTATTGTCACTTTAGTTAAACACGAAGCCAAGCATTGTTCCTTAATGACTTAGGACCCAAACTAACCAAGTGTTAAACCTCCTGACAACATATACTTGCTTTCTTAAAGTCTAATACTAAATATCTTTTATACCTAAAAATATATGTGATGTAGCATTTTCCAGAAAGTCCTTGGAAATTCATGAGATCTTTCACCACATAAAAAGATAGGTGCAAAAGTAATTAGGTGTTTGGATACGTTGAATTTCAAGGTGAGCAATGTCAAATAAGACAAGATACTTAACTTTCCCTAGGTTATGTCTGTATGGGTAAATGTTAATATTGACAAGAAGAAACTTCTGAGATGTCCTAAATTAAGCAACAGCTGGCCAGAGGGTTGAAGTAAGATAGAAGAAAGGGTTAATCAGTTAACAACTACAGGGCAAAACCAACAAAAGATAGTGTACATTCCAGAGGCTATGTTGGAACTCTGAATTAACTTCAGGTGCCTATTTCTGTGATTATCTAAAAGAGAATTGCCAGGCACCCCAACTTCCTACTTACAGATGAATTTTCCAGACTATTGCCCACAGCCAATTCAAAGGAGTAAATACTTCTTCCCTACAAACTCTAAACTGATCCCAGAACTAGCACCTTTTCATCTTATCCTGCCCATCCTTATTTGTAGTCAATGTAAATCAATTCTTTCGTAACAACTTGTAATTTCCCCCCCACCCCTGATGTGCAAAAAAAATCCTTGTCAACTCCAGGACTGCAGGCATGCTGCCTTTTCCACCTAGGGCTGCTGCTGTTGATTGAGACATCATACCCCAGGACCTGGTCTATTTTTTGGATAGTAAAATAGTTCCCAGTGGATGAGCCCGCATCCTTGGCCCACCCCTTCAGTGAGCCAAGTTGTCCAAGCTGAGAAGAGGAGGGGGTGCCCCTCTGTGAATGGGCCCAGGAGCCCAGAGGCTTGGTTGATCACAGCATCTCAACAGTGTGACTGCCCAGCCCAAAGGTGGTGGGAACCCTGGCAGACACTGAAAGTAGCAGAGTACTGTGTACCCCAGTGGGAGCAGTGGGCAGTGGTTGGGCCCAGCTTCAGTGGAGCTTTTGCCTGGAGATAGCCAAGCCTTCACAGCTACCACATCATGGCCAAAAGTCCTGAGGGCACACCGGAAGTCAGCAGAGTCTCCCCCAGGCTGGGATGGCAGCAGTGGGGGTTCTTATAAAGAGAGCATGCAGAAAGCTGGAAAGATAATTGGATAAGGGGAAAAACCCTTGCCCTGCCCTCTGTACAAGATTCGGGGTGGGACCAGAGGAAGGCAGGCACATGCACCTTAGAAGTAAGAATGTGAAGCATTGTGCTCTCCTATTTAGGAGCACGTGATCTTGAGGTCCTAGCAGCTGCATGACCACAGCTGTGCTGGCTCCACATGCAGCCTCCAGGAAGAAGCCTGAAGCTGGACAGCAGCTGGGAACAAGCTAAGCTAAGCTACCTGGATGAATGCTTAGCAGCTGCCTCCAGCTCCAAAAGATGGTACTTTAAAGTGAAGCTGGAACTCTGGTCACGGCCTTTTGTTCTTGTCTTGCTGAGTACTTATGGGTTTTGTCTGGTTTTGCACAGGAGATAAGCTGTAAGACATCAAGTCCCCCATCCGCCAAAGTGACACAGCATCTGAATGAAAACTTTTTCTGTTTGCATCAGCACTGGCTCACAAGTATGGCTTTTGTGGTGACAAACAACCAAACTCCCCCTTTTTTCAGTAACAATATGACCCAATAAACCCCTTCTTCTAAAAAGTCTTAGCCATGGGAGTTAAATTTTTTGCGTAATAATATATTTCAAAAATTGTATGAAATTCCTGGATACTTTGCCAATGCTCTTGATGTCCATGTCCTGTCACTGTTGTGCCTGATATCACACACTATATAGTCATGCACTGATTAACAATAGGAACACATTTTGATAAATGGGTCATTAGGTGATTTTTGTCATGCAGACATGATGGAGTGTACTTACATGAACCTAAATGGTATAGCCTACTACACACCTAGGTTATAAGATATATAACTCCTCCAACGAATAGGCTTATAGCCTATTCCTCCAAGGCTGCAAGCCTGTATAGCATATGACTGTACAGAACAACACAATATTAAATCAAGTACAATAGTAAATGATGCTATCAAGAGATCTGTGTGTGAAGTGTTGCTGATATAACATGGCATACTGTTTTACAGCATTTTTTGTTAAGTAGAGAATACACTTTAACATAACAATAAAAAGTAGAGTATAGTAAATGCATAAAACAGTAACACAGTCCTTTATTAGCATTATCAACTATTACGCATTGTCCACAATTGTATGTAGTACATTTTATGTGACTAGCAACACAGGTTTGTTTACACCAGCATCCCCACATACATGTGATTCATGTGAGAACACCAAGACTTTACAATGCCTATGATGTCCCTAAGTGATAGGAATTTTCAGCTCCATTTTAATCTTATGGGACCACAGTAGTATATGTAGTTGTTGAAAGAACTGTTGTTATGTGGCAATGACTGTGTGCTATCAATCATAATTTCAAGTTATTTTTTAATGTTGTGTGTCACAGAAACAGCCAAATATCTTTGTCAGTTGCATTATTTTTCTAATTAACTCTCATTATATCTTTAAACACAGCCATTTTAAGTCTGTGTAATACACAGATAAATTTTTATTTCACTCTCATACTTCCCTGGAAGCTCTTAGCAATCAGTTACAGGCCAAAGTGCTTCATCTTCAATAAAAAGAGCTGACTCAAAGGCAAGAAATAGACTGTAGATTTCTGTAGGAGAGGAAAAATAACTTTACTTCTATCCCTCTAGGTTTTTGGCTGAGACTCCTTATAATAAAAGACAGATTAACTGGAGAAAAACAAAAGTTTAATAACATGTATACTACCTGTATATAGGGGAGATGCCCAAGAAAACTGAGTAACTCCCTGAAATGGCCCAAGTCACTAAGTTAAATACCATCTCAAGCTAAAGACAAAAACAGATGTTGTGAGGGGAAATATGCCTTCTCCACTGATGAGTTTCTAGTGATTTGGTCATCCTTCCCTTCCTGATGCAGAAGATATCCTTACAAATGGAGATTCCCCTTATAAATGTAAATCTCTCTTACAAAAGGGTAACTTTTGCTATGTTTTCAGAGCTTCTCCCATGTCTCCTATGTTTTACTAACAGAAAATAATCAGCCTAAATTAATCCTTATGCTAAAGAGAAATATAATAGGATGACAAATTCTGCCCTCCCTCACTTCTGGTGGTATTGCTCAAATAACTCCCAACAAACTGTACTACTCAACTGAATCAGGATTTCCAAAACTGGTAGGGAAGTCAATGGGTTTATGAGATTGCTAACCGAAGATCAAGAAGGACAAGAATTAACTTCATAGAACTGTATGAACTATTGACATAAGAAATGTCCAAACCTGTAAGAATTTTTATGAGTTTACTTGAGCCAAACTGACAATTTCTGGGAAGCAAAGTCTCAATGGATTGAGAAAATGCTCCAAAGAATGGCATTTTGTGATTTATTTTATACAATATAATCAAAGGAGGTTTAGCAGGATTACATGAAATTTGTTAGTGATAGATTAGGGAGGCAAGAGAAAGCAAAGCAGGTAAATCTCTGTAATTGGATAAAAAATAAAACAAACATACACATTGGTGCTTATAGGACAGTTAACAGTCAAGAATTAACTGCTCCAGTCTCTGCTCAAGTGGAAGACTGTGCCCGGGAGATCTGGGAAAAAAATTTCCCTGACATTCCTATGTTATCTTAAATGGAAAAAGACAATAGACAGGCTCAGTTAAGGTAGAGATTGACTACTGTCAAGGAAGATACCAGTTTAGGACATGATTACCTGCCATGACTTGCTTTTAGTTAGCAAGTTTTAATTCAGACTATCCTATGTGGTTATTTTAGTCTGAGTTTGTAAGATCACTATGATGGCCTCCCCTGAGTTTGCCAGGTTTAGTATGTCGCCCCTTTTTTGTCCACAGAACTGATAAAGAATGATTGTGTGTTGTTTGGAATATTACTGGTGCTTTCTGTTATATTTCTTGGATATAAGGAATCCCTTGCTCTCTCTCTTTTTAAAGGATTTTATTTATTTTTAGAGAAAGGGGAAGGGCAGAAGAAACAGAGGGAGGGAAACATCAATGTGTGATTGCTTCTTGCTCACCCCCTACTGGGGACCTGGCCTGCAACTCAGGCATGTGCCATCACTGGGAATTGAACCAGAGACTCTTTGCTTCGCAGTCTGGCACTCAATCCACTGAGCAACACCACCACAGCTCTCTTTTTTAAAGCTATCTATAGATCATGCTTTTATAAATGGAAATGAGACATTTATGTTTTTCTACACTTTGTTTTCATGGCAATATAATTGTTTGCATAAGTTCAACAAAAATCTGTCCTTCTTATAACAAAACATAATTAGAAATATTGATTATATATCCAAGGCTTAGACTGAAGTCATATTTGAGAATGATGTGTATAGAATCAGATAGAACGAGATGGCTTTAAGGAACTAAGATTGACTTCAGGAAACTAATGCTTACAAAGCACTAGAAAAAAATCAGCCTGGTACCTACCCTACAGGTTCCCAGCCCTATAGGTGAATAAGGAAAGTCACTCCTGGCAGGCACAGAAAATAACATATGTTGGAAATCTCAAAAAAGAGTAGAATTTATCCAATCCTATAAGTACTACAAGTAAAATCCAGGGACAAATTCTTGGCTCAGCTTCCTAGCCTCAAGAAATGCTTAAAGATCCATTCCAAAATTCCTTATAAAAACTTGCAACAAAGCAAACTTTAAAAGAGTTTATGTGGATATTGACTATTCTTGTTGTACCTGTTTAAATAATCAGGTCAAATCTAATGAGATCAAATTTATTTTGTAATTGAAAATAATCTTATTTTGATTTTGATCAAAAGTGAGGTGGTTTTAGAGAGAAATTTTATGCTTCAAGAGAATACTCTAGTGCAGCCTTGTGGATTATCAGAGTCTGGTCCTGTTTGTCACCTTTAAGCTAGTCTTCTCTTTGTAAGCTTCGTGGTGTTGTTGCCTACCTGTAAGTTATGTTAAATCCTGTCATCTTCCACAAATTGTCAGCCATCACCAAATTTAAAATTTTTTCAATGTTCTTCAGCATCTAATCACAAGCCTCCAAATAAACATTTCTAAGTTTCCTCTGGTAACCTGGAGTCATAGCAACTAAAACCTGACTTCCCAGATCATCACTGGGACCCTCGCCTGTCTTAGAGTTGGCATTCCCCCCCACCCCAGGATCTGAAGAAACCCTGTAAGCTGAAGCTAGATGATCTAATGTAAACTTCAAAGGACTCATCACTACTCTATATGACATGTGAGCAGCCTGCATGCCTGTAGCTGCAGCTGTGTGGGCCACTCAGGAGGTTCACTGGAACTCCCACACCTTCCATGTTCTGCCATGGAAAGTAACCATGACTATGGAAAATCAATTAAAAATCTCTCTGATATCTATGCCATCACCAAAAATATTCCAACTGAAAATTGGGAAGTCTTTCAGATTGACATTGCCATCCTCACTGCACTATCTAAAGATAATTTGAGTTCAATGTCTATAACTCTCCTGGACTGGCTGTCATCTGGACTCAGAAACAGGGTTTACTGTCAGCTCCAACCATTAATCTTTGTTCTCTTTTCTCTTTCCATAGAAATCCCCCTTATTAAATGCCTGATTGCTCACACTGCCTAGAAAATATCCTCTACTACCAAGTCTCATGAGATGGTTCTATTACCAAAGAGACCCTGTCAGGGGGCTCCCTGCCTCTCCTTGTTTCTTGTCTTGCTTGCAATAGATGAATTCAATCGGGAGACAATATATATAAGCAAAATGAGGTAAGTTTATTTTTGAAATATAGAGGAAATAAGGTAGTGCATTTGTTAGTAAGTTTATTCTACACACTTGAGCCAAGGCTAAAAGGGGGCCTTCAGCCAATCAGAGTATGCCAAATATTGGGGTTCAAGGGTTACATACTTTAGTGAGTTTCAAGGTTTCTTCTCCTTCTCCCCCCTTCTAAACCTTGTGAAAAATGTACAACTACAAAGGTTTTCTTTCTCAGCTATTAAAGGCTTTTTATCTTAGTTAATGAAATAGCTACAGAAGCTCCCTCTCCCAGTACACAGAGTTTTAAGGACTCCCTTCCTCCTCGATGTTATCTTTGCCTGTGATGTTCAGAATCCCAGCAATGTTACTGGACTGGGCTCAAGACTACTAAGTAGTGTGTCAGACATGACTCCCCTCTCCTCCCTGCCTTAATTTACCATCTATCCTACCTAACAGTTCAGCTAGCCCTTCAATCACAGAAATCTAAAAACTGCATGGACCAGCTTTCTTAAATTGTTCAATGGAATGCTTGTTTCCTGGAACAGAAAGAGAATTGATCAACACCACTGCCCTAAAATTTCCCTCTGCCTGGCTAAATCTGCACCAGGCTTCTTCCTGGCTCTAGACACCTGACGCCCTTTCTTAGAACTTTTACTTCAACAAACCTGTAACTAAACTTTTTTTCTTTTATTTTGAGATGTAAATTTTTAAAGGCTCTTGCCAAGTTCACAACCCAGGAATGTCTTTTTCAAAAACCTGGGAACCATCCTTTTGAGAGGTAATCATTAAAGAAGATACAACCCCTATCTCCCAGTTTGTGTGGGAGGGTGTGAGCCTAAATTTGGCAGATATCTTACTCCAAGTTGTAAAATTATTTCCTGTCATGGAAATACACAAAAGTTTTCCTTTGGATAAAAGCAGTTACCAAGCACAGATGACCTACAATCTGCCAACCCCAGCTCTTTGTTATAGTGAAGTAGAAGTTAGACATAATTGCAGTCTCCCACAACTATTGCAACAGCCTCGAATAGTTTCCCTTGATTGTTTAACATTGTCTTATCCAATATTTACTTTGACAATGGCTACCATGATCTAGCAGGAAAAAACAAATAGTTAAAACAGACCAAATGGATTAAGCCAATTCATAGCTTGAACAAGTCACCCTCTTTGAACTACGACCTACTCCTCGCTCTTTCAATCATGAATATTATCATGGGACTTCTGTAAAGATTAAAATTACTAATGTTTGTAAAATGTAACATACTGCCCAAAGAGCCTAACAATCTAAAAAACTGCTAATGCCTCTTCTTCCTAACTTGTCTTCTTAGCCTACCACTTAACACACTGCAAGGTGATTTACTTGTTTTATATATTATATAAAATATCAGATACTTCTTTTAAGAGGTTAACATGATCTGAAGATAGTCTTCTTTTTCTATGCTTTTCATGAGTAAATTTCAAACATAAACTCTCTGAAGAGATAGCCCCTACCACTATTCAAAGGAGCCTCACTGACAGACACCATCTGGTAGTCAGTAGGTAGAGCAGCAGATAAGACTAGAAATTTGGAGAGTGAGCAAAAGTAGCAGAAAAGCCAAAATTGAAGCAGGGATTTGCACAGTTCCACCATTCTACCAGAGCCTCTCTCTAGATTAGAATCTCCCAAAGGCCCAGTTGCACTTCAGGCAGCTGACCGAGTCTGCCATCTCTATCCAGAGCAGCATCTGGAGGCATGCCCCTGGAAGCTGCTTTCTCTGACCTCATTCTCTTTTCAGCTATGTATTGTTTTAGATTAATAACCTACAACCCTGTTTTATACAACATTTTCAATAAATGCAATCTTTGGGGGAAGATATTATATTCCAAAATTAATGCTCTCCATTTATTAATACTTGTTCTCTCATACTGGGAAATGTGAACAATAAGTGCCCTTATCATCAGTTTCATTCATCTGTTAAGTATCTAGGGGCCAGTACTTCAATCAATACATGCAATCTTTCAGAATTAAATTGCCCTCTGTTAGGAAGCCAGAGAAAATGTCTTTAGATTATGAAATACTTTTGTGTTTATCTCAGTTTCCTTTGTTCAATTGTTTTGGAACAAATACATATTTTGCCTAATTTAAATATCACCTATGAATGTTTGTAATCATCCTCAGGCTGCATTATATAAAAGGGGGTGGGGAAAGCATTTTCTATATTTAAAAATAATAGTGTTTCTGAAAACATTTTTTTTAATTTTGGTCAATTTAATCACATTAAATGGGAGATTTACAGACTGTTTAACACCTGTGACAATTGATTGGATTAAGGAATAGTTTGTCTTCTCAAAACTTGCATAATTCTTTCCCTGGAGAAAAAGGGGTACTCCCAGTGGAGAGCGGGCCATGAAGCTAGTCATGGTCACTGACCCCACTAACTATGGTGTTCAATTTTGCCCACCCACAGAGAATCAGAAGCAGAATGCTGCTTTTGCTCATTGGAGCTCGTCATGTTGTTTGGGTACAGAAAAGAAAAAGTGAATTATTTTAATGAAGTACAACTTCACTTTGTCATAGGGCAATCAACTGTTCCAGTTTGCCTAAACTGTCCCAGTCTTAGCTTTTAAAATTGAAGCTCCTCAGTCCCAATCAAACACGAATTGATTAATCTGGCATTGCACCTTCTCCTTTTGTCCTGTCTCATTTTTTCATCATTATGTTGAACTATGATAATGTAAATGCTTATCCAATAATTTACCTAATTATTTTGCTATATTATAAGCAAAATTTTAATGTGAACTCTATATGGGGCATGCAACTTAGTGATATTAGCAGTGTCCACCTAGGCAACAGCAAACATACTAGTTTTTTTTTTAAGAGAGAACTTAATATAAAGAATTGTTAACCAGTGAAAGATTGAATATACAACTAGGCAATAGCCAGACCATACATGATAATGGAAGCCTGAACCCCAAGCTCTGCAGCAATCAGCCAAGTATGGTCAGGATGGTCAGGATTTGGTCAATGACAACCAACTTCCCTATTTTTTTTTTTTTGCCTCTGCTTCCAACTCTAGACCAGTCAGAAAAGGTCAATATGCCCTCAAAATCACTCACATAAGATCCCCCACTTCTAGTTAACCCACTTGTAGATTCTTCCTGCCAGCAACCTTTAATCAGGGAACACCTGAATCCCTCATTTTTTTTCACTATTAAGTTTTCCTATTCACATACTCACATTGCAGTCTACCTTGAAGACGTTGACATATGCAAGCAATGGTGGATGACTGAGTAAATAGCTTCCATTCATTCACATCTGAGTGGTCTTTGTTTATTTCTATACCAAGTATTGTTTATCTGAAAAGATACAAAGAGAAAAGATTAAAATTATTAAAACATAGAAGCTTGGAGAGGGCCTTTCACATAGACCTCTGCCACGAATGTAATCCTCCACACCATAGCTTCAAACATTGCACACACACATACTAACATTATAAAATACTCACACTATAATAATAATAATGGAATTAATGGTCCCTGCTATGGTCCTACTCTGTATTAGGCCATGTAATACCTAAAAAATATATAGCAGTTCAAAGTATGGTCAAAAGACCCTAGGATCCTCAAGACCCTTTCAGAAACTCTACAAAGTCAAAACTAATTTCATAATGCGAAGAAATTATGCCATTCTTCATTGTGTTGGCATTTATATTGATAAGATTAATCATGAAATATATTGATGGTGCCCTAGCACAAATCAGGGCAATGGCACAAAGATAAAAATGTGCTAGTAATAATTGTATTTTCACAGCCATGCACTTGTAAAATAAATAAGTGCTGTATTCTTTAGAGTATAAGACACACTCCCCCCACAAAATTTGGGAAGAAATGGGAGTGCGTTTTATAGTCTTAATGTAGTTTACCTAGCTTGTGGGTGGGGCGGGGAGCAGCAGCATATGTTATTTATGTTATTAAATATTTTACCACATTTTTTGCTTCAAAAATTTTTTTCCTATTTTCCTGCTCTAAAACCTAGGTGTGTCTTATGGTCTGGTGCATCTTACAGTCCAAAAAATTCATTGATAATTAATTAAATAAATAAATGCCAGTCTCACTAAGATTGTTTTTAATGAAGCAGTAAAAATTATTAATTTTACTAAATTCCACCCCCTCAGTACTCATCTTTTTAATTTTCTATATGATAAAATGACAAGTACACATAAAGCTGCGTATTGAAGTACTAAAGTTATCTGCAGGAAAAGCACTGTGTGATTATTTGGATTGCAAGTTTCACTTGCCACTTTTTTCATGAAACACCATTTTTACTTAAAAGAACAGCTGAAAAACAAATGATGGCTTTTCAGACATGGGTATCTGGTGGATATTTTCTTGCAAATGAGCAAAGTCAACCTGTCACTTCAAGAAAAACAACTAACAATATTTGTAGCCACTGATAAAATGTGAACTTTCAAGTGAAAATTAGAATTTCAAAGACTTGTATTTACCACATGAACTTGACAGCTTTCTAATACTTAAAGGTTTTTCTGATCCAATAGATGAGTTAACAAATGAGATTTGTTTTGATATCCTATGATAAAAGGTATCAATATTTGGAAGACCCACATAACTCAGTAAACCAATGTATTCCAATTAACCCATGCACAATGCATAAAATCTTACATGGATGAAAGATCCAGTCAAAGTTTAAGACAAACAATGGATTTCATTATTACAGAGTACAAAATGTTCTTTGGTATGGTTTAAGAGTCTAGATTGCAAATAACCTTTTATAACCTACTGCTTGTTGAGTTATGATAAAATATCAAAGAAGAATATCCACAATTATCTGAAAAGTATTCTCTTTTCCAACTGCATATGTACATCAGACCACATTTTCTTTATGTATTTCAACCAACACAAGATATTGCAACAGATCAAATGTGGAGATATATGTGAGAATTCACATGTTGTGAAGATATTAAAGGGACTGGTATAATATAAAGCAATGCTACTCTCTAAAGTTATTTTGAAAAATATAGTTATTTTACTAAAAATATGTTATTTGTGTTAACATGAAATGGATTTATTACTATTTTGAATAAGTTAATACATGAGTACTATAAAATATCTCTTAGTTTTAATTTTAAATACAGTAAATATCAATAGATATAACTCATATAAATAAAAAGATTTTTGAACTCAATAATTTTTAAGAGTTAAAAGAGTTTTAAGTCAAAAATGTTTGAGAACTGCTATCTTAGATATATCATTTCATTTTATCTTCAGTCATTCTTTGAAATATAGATTATTATTGTATTTTCAAATGAGCTGATGGAGATTCAGAGAAGATAAATATCTTGCTGAAGGTCACTCAGCCAGTTATTAGGTCCAGAGTTTATATAATCAGTCATTGGGTGTGTGCACAGCAGACTAAAAAGTACAAAACTTTCTCATGTATGAGAAAGCAGGAAAAAAGAACAGGATACCAAGCATTCGGTAGTTGATCAAGAGATAGTTGATCAAGTATAAAACTGAGGTTTGTAGAGAAAGTGTTTGTGTTACCATCACCACAGAAATTTTGTATGCCCTTAAATTCTACTGGAGAATCTTGTTATCACTCAAAGAAACATCTAACATCACGCTAGCTTTTGTGAGGGATATAGTGCACTTGGCTGGAACATTCCTGGCACTGGTTTTGTATTTGGAGCTTCTAAACACTATGGCAGATGGCTGAAAAGATCTATTGCCAAATGACTTAGATTCTTGGAATGATAATCACAACATTTAGCCTTCCCCAGGAAAGGCCTAAAAAGAAAAGGAAGGATGATAGGGGCTTACCTTCATTGAGTGCCTGTGGTCTAAATGCTGTCCAGAAGGACATCTCATTTAATCCTCACAACAGTCCCTGAAAGGTAGAGGTTTCCTCACATTGAAAATAGAACCAAACAATAAGGCATAAGAGGTAAATTGTTTGGGGAGGAAGATGAGCAAGTGTAAAGAAGGCCCTCCCCTCCAAAGTCTGGGTTCTATAGGGAGGCTTGATTCTGAGAATGAGAGGTTAAAGGGGAGAACGAGCAGCTCAGTTATCAGAATTGAACAGTCAAAACCTAATTATCTACCTACATGAGCACTTCCATTTTAACTCACAAAGATCTGGTTCATGTGATAGCCTACAGTCCATAGCCAGACTTTCCAATCATGGGAAATGTAGAGCTATAGCGACCAAGATGCAGGTAAGACCTGACAATGCGAGTCATTATTTAAAGGTATTATCTTTAAATATTATTAGCATTCTACTATGCTCATCTTCTCACTTTCACTTGAGATGAATTTTTAATTTATTTAATTTACATTACTCATAATTCTATTTTTTGTATTTCCTAACAGTAGCTAACTAAAGATTGTGAGGGGATAAAATTCCACTGTATTTCAATGTGTGTTGTCTAAAAACTTTCCACATCATTGAAGAGTCACATGATATTTTTCCTAATTATATGTTTATAATTGACAACATTTGTGCAATTATATAACATTGGTACCTCAAAGATAATGTGTGCTTCTTTCCATGGAAGCGTGATAAAGACAGGGACAGATGTTTTTCTTGAATGGAAAACTATCAGACAAATTTTTCTCTATTTGTAGACAGAAGGATAGATATTTATGTGATTTCAGGATAAACTTGCTGTCTCACTCAAAGAAAATACCTTTTTCAAGTTGTTCCTTATGCCATCATTACCTATCACAAGATCTCACAAAAAAGCTAGGCAGTCCAGCAGGTCACTGCCAGCCTTGTGACCTTGAGCAATGGCCAGACTTCATTCCCCTTGAGACCACACCTCCCAATGATACGATTCTTATTAGAGGATGAACCAGAAAATATGTTGAATAGAGGTGTTGAGATTCAGTTCTGCATCACTGGTACACTGTTAGAGCCATAAAGAATGTTTTATAAGGAATTTTAAGTAAAATATTAAATAGGATTAACCTGATAAATGGGATGGAATAGGCTAATTAAGGTGGGAACAATGGAGCTTAAGTTGTGATGACAGAATTGGGATAACCCACTTCATCTTAGACTTGTCTGTTATTCTCTCACAATGTTTTTGCCGAGGGTGCTTCTATAATTCTCCTGTTCTATGCTGTGTCTCCTACCCTCTAAGATCTTATGCCAGAGCTGTCTCTTTCATTACAATAATCATAAATGGGTCCTTCCTTCCTCAGAACTAAGGCTGCTGAGTTTGTTTCACAGTGTCATTTACATGTTGCTGTTGTAATGGGTATTTGTGTGCATGTCTTACCTCCTTTGTTGGAGGGAACCCCCTGTCCATTAGCTTCTCATGATAAGGAACCTCTGTTACTGGAGGACTCTTGGAAGAGTGACTAGATCGCTGAGAATTTGGGATAAAATCCGGCTGGGCCTGTCTATCTCTAGGAAGCATGTGTTACAGTCTGCTCTTACAAGACTCTGTTTTACAGAAACTGGCCAGTATTCAGCAAGAGTTGCCTGTGCTTTTTTAGGTTATGTGTGATTGGGTAAAACTATCTAATTCTGAGATACAACATTAAAAAAAAAGACCAGTGTTTTCATAAAACTAAGTCATATTCTCCAAAAACTTTCAATAAGAAGTTAGAATATTTATCTCATTCTTCTCATTGACCCTAATTCCTTTGTCTCTAATTGAATGGAGAATAATAGATATTCTTAAATTGTCCTAGTTCAAGGGCCATGAGAAATGAACAAAGAGTGAATCTTGAACAGTAGAGTAACACCTCAAGATTGAGGCTTCCTCTGTGGCCCATGAGAAGACTGTGTCTAGACATTTGGCTTTAGCAGCCTGTAATGTGCCATGTAACATGGAGGGGCTTTTTTCTTTGGTATTGTTTTATTCGTGTGTTTGTTTGTTTGTTTTTAGCTGATATACTCTGAATGGACAGTTTTAAGTTTGGGGCCTTAGTAAGTGAATACCATATGGAACTTTGTCAGGTCATCAAAGTTGATGACAATTTCAACCACAGGCCAGTGACTGTTTTATACAGGATGAGTTACAAGCACCAGGCCAAAGCAACGTATCCAGAGATCTGCCGTGTGGGACTCAGATGGAAGCTGCTGCAGTCAGACCTTGAATTCTACAAGTGCTTGAACTCATGTTGAGTGTAATGTTGTGGTGAAGTGAACCTTCCTAGAGAATCAATAAGTGGGAAAATTATTTTATGTTGTTGTTTCACAGACAGATCTATTATGCAGTGGTGTTCTACAGGACATGAGTTAGGGTCTAGCTATAAAACCGTGTCTGGGTAGATAGTAAGGGATTGCCCAAAGTCCATTCTTCATTCAGGAATCAGAAGAGGACAATGGAGCAACTAAGCTTAAATTTATGAAAATTGCACATAGGCCCAAGGACCACCCCACCATTTGGTTTGAAACTGGCTTTAGATATTAGATCCAAATCAGGCTTCACTCAAAGAAGAATAATAGACTGCATTAACTACCAAATAAAAAGATGTAGAATCTTTGTTGTAAAGAAAACATGGCAACTCCTTGGATCATTTCAGTCTTCCTAATAGAATAGGAACAATGAAAGAATGACTATAAAATAAAGGAAAGCATGCTGGTTAAGCAGAAGCAAAAGAGAATTAGGAGGATGGTTGAAATGTTAGCAGACTAAACACATACGGAAGAAATCAGAACTTAAAGGTCAGAATAGATGGATGTAAAATGCAAAAAGTTCTAAACTGCTCTAAAGAAAGTATTGGAATAAGGAAAATATGTTTTAATTCAATGGTTCTTGAACTGCTGACACTAGAATTGTTGGAAGACTACACTCCAGACTGAATAAATCAGAATCTCTGGGCGTGTGAGCCACCATCAGTATTTTTAAAGATCCTAGGTGGTACCAACATGCAGACAAGTTTCAGCAGCAATATTTAAACAGGAGACTGTTTGATTGTTTTAATTGTTACTAAATCAGAAAGAGTGCCTAACACCGAACAAATTCTAGCAGAAGAGAGAAAAGATGCTAGAGAGCAAACTGGAATGACTCCTCCAGAAACAACCAGAATCCAGGAAACAAGAAGCAGCCCTTGAAAGCCACAGGGCAGTGGAGATCCGTATCAGTGGTACAAAATACTCTTGAGTAAATAGCAGTGAGTAATTGCTATTGAAGGTAGAGTAACAGAATTAAGACCATGCCCCAAAAGGTTATAAAATTAAAAGACTAAAATGCAGTATATTAAAATGGAACCCATGAAGGACAATCAAGCCCCAGGCTATTTGTTAGATGATGAGAGTGCACTGCCTGCTGGTATTGCATAAACCAGAAGAATAAAGGCAAAAGGTAGCTAAACAATAAAATATTTTGGCAGAACAAGCTCTGGCTGAGTGATTCAGTCTGTTGGAGCATCATCCTGTATACCAAAAAGTTTGGGATTCAGTTCCTGGTCAGAGCATGCACCTAGATTGCAGGTTTGATCCCCTGTCTGGGCCTGATGCAGACCCTGGCTCGTGGGGTCTGCGTCATTATGGATAAAATATGAGACAAATTCACATGGACTACCAAGTCCTGTGGAGGAAAAGGGATGGCATGGCTTTTCTCTCAAGGGTAGCAAAAGCCTCCACCCTTGCTCCAATGAGCTTTTATTCTCTTACTGGGCACATTACAAGAAGGTCCTCATTAACTATGCACAGGCTTGCTTTAGGTGGTTACCTTATACAGAAAACAAAGGAGAGGATGCTGGCAATCACATCACAGAACAGGGATATTTGCAAATGAAAAGGCAAAAGTAGTTGAATGGGTTACACTCATCCTTAGAAGGTTTAGCATGGTTTTAGGAAGTTGCTTTGCAGTAAATGTCCTCAATTCAGGGTGAGGGAGTTTTAGCAAAAAGCAAGACTCATAGCAGCCTAGGTACATTGCAGGCCTGATTCCCCAAGGGAAAACCTATCCATGGGCGTGGGCCCTTGCATCTCCCAGTGGGAGCTAGACCCATGCCACACAGAGTGGCCTCCCACACAGCCCTGTACAGGAGGCAATAGATTGACGTTTCTCTCTTACATTGATGCCACAATCCAAAACTCCTTGATCTCATGTCTCTTTCTTGGGAGACCTACAAAACGGAATCTGCATCATGTGTTGAAGTTACTTCCTGATAACATATTTCTTCAAACGGAAAAGGAAGAATTTCTCTGGTGGGTAAAACTGGAATAATCAACTGGATATGCAAAGCTTCCTTCTTGAGAATCCATTCTATAGGAAGCATAGTTTAAAATCTGCTCTTCTACACTTATGGTTTCCTGGAGCCACCTCTTTGCAGGCAATGGGGGAGATTGTGACTTGAAGGACACATCTAATTCTGATTGTATTACTAAGAATCCCATTATTGCCTCAAATTTAAGCCATGTTTTTCAACAGTTCTATCATAACAAAGATCATTTCTTTATCTTACCTTTGTGTCAGTTTTTGTATCTCACTTAATTTGAACTTGATTTGGAAAAAGGTTTATTAAATATTGCCCCTGTGAAAATCCTGATATTGTCTAGTCTTTACTAGATTGTAATTCCTCCATGGCAGAGACCCTCATGTATGTACTGAACGGTGCCTCACACATTGTCTTACACATTACAGTGCCTCTACATATATCTGTAAATGAGGCATCATATCAGTCTTTCCCTACATTTCCCCCTGACTTAAGAAGAGAGTCTGTATACCTCAGTAACTGACACTCATTTCTTCCACATTTTATTAAGGTGAAGATTTTTGAGGGAAGAGGGAAGGAGCTCAGCATTTCCCAGCTAGCTAGAGCTGATTTCTCCTTAAGCTCTGACAGCAGGTCATGGCGGCTTCTGTTCAGAGAGCACCCTCTCTCTTTATAGGCCAAGGTCCAGAGAAAGGAGCATAAAGTAGCTATGAGGCTTTCAGCTGAAACCAAGGGTTCTGATTTAACATAGGATTTTAATTTAACATGTAGCCCTAGCACTTTATTCAGTTTTTTTCACAACATACTTTATAAGCCTTAGCTCTTTCCCTTACTAGTCATCAACCCCTTGAAGCAGCCAGAAACATCTGCCATGCCCTAAGGGTCACAAGGTATGGGTTTTGGTTAAGCTCAAGATAATATCTTGACCTAAATTATGTTTTAGATGCTGAGCCCTAAGGTAGAATGACAACACCACCACCCCCCCCCCACTCCATACTATTCCATGAAGCCAGACAGGAACTCCAGAAAAGACCTCAGAGCTGAAGTTAAGACCTGAAGAAATATGACTCCTCAGGCCAACCATAGCTTCTTTGACTAGTGTCTCTACTTCCTCTTTCAGCATGACTTCCTACAACTATCGTCAGTCCTCGGCCTCCTTGTCCTTCCTGAGCATGGGCAGCCACATCATGCACTTCAGATCTGGGGTCACCTACCTCACGCCCAGCAACCAGAGAAGCTCAGGCAGCCATGGCATGTCTGTGCCTTCTGCCCGCTTTGTGTCCTCGTCCTCCTCTGAGGGCTATGGGAGCAGCTACGTGGGCACCATGATCGTCTCCCACGGGCTTCTGGTGGGCAATGAGAAAATCACCAAGCAGAACCTTAAGGACTGCCTGGCCTTCTACAGGGTGAAGGTGCACGCCCTGGAGGCAGCCAACAGCAAACTAGAGGTAAAGATCCATGCCTAGGAGAGGTGGTATCAGAAGCAGGGGCCAGGGCCCACCTGCCACTACAGCCACTACTACCAGACCACAGAGGAGCTGTAGGACAAGATTCCTGGTGCCACCATTGAGAACTCCAAGGCTGTCCTGCAGGTCGACAATGCCCACCTGGCTGCAGATAACTTTGGAACCAAGTTTGAGAGGGATCAGGCCCTGTGCATGAGCATGGAGGCTTACATCAACGGCCTGTGCAGGTGCTGGACGAGCTGACTCAGACCAGAGCCGACCTAGAGATGCAGATTGAAGACTTGAAGGAAGAACTGGCCTACCTGAAAAAGAACCATGAGAAGGAAATCAGTGCCCTGACTGTCCAGGTGGGTGGCCAGGTCAGTGTGGAGGTGGATTCCAATCCTGGCACTGACCTAGCCAAGATCCTGAGTGACATGAGAAGCCAATATGAGGTCATGGCTGAGAAGCACTGGAAGGGTGCTGAAGCCTGGTTCATCAGGCAGGCTGAAGAACTGAATCAGGAGGTCACTGGCCACACGGAGTAACTGCAGACTAGCAAGACAGAGGTCACTGACTTGTGCCTCAGCCTCAAGGATCTGGATATCGAGCTGCAGTCTCAGCTCAGCATGAAAGCTGCCCTGGAAGACATGCTAGCGGAAATGGAATCTCGTTTGGATCCAGATCCAGATGCTGACCAGCAGTATCAAGCCCAGCTGAGTGACATTTGTGCTGACATTGAACAGCAGAACCTGGAGTCCCAGCAGCTCCCGGATACCAAAACACAGCTGGAGCATGAGTTCACCACCTACCACAGCCTGCTCAAGGGCCAGGATGCCACTTACAACAATGGGCCCACTACCAAGACTGCTTGAGTCCAGCAGCCTCCCTGGCCTCCTGCTTCCAGCAGAGGGATGCATGCTTTTGGGTAGGGGCATGGGAAGGGTGGGACCTTTACTTCTGTCTCTTCCTCTGACCTGTCAATAAAATTTTATGCTCCCCTAAAAAAATGACCTGAAGATATAATTAATTACCCTTATCTCACCTCTACCCAATCAACTTCCAGTATGACTTTAAACCCCTAAACTATGGTGTCTTCTGATTTTGGCCTCTACCATCTACAACCTACAGCTATCGGGGAGTTCTGGCTTTTGAGCGTTGGCTTTCCATGCTCCTGGGTGGTGCTGTTAATAATAAAACAGCCAGTCTTTCCCCACTGCAGTTCTCAGGGTTTAGTGTTTGACTCTAGCAGCACCAGGTAGAACTCTTTCTCTTTGGTAACACAGCTTAGCTTAACATCTAGCCCAGTTCAGCAGCAATGAAACCAGGAGAATATGGGGCAGAACCTGAGGTAGAATTTATAGTTAAATATAAGAAGTTTACATCTAAAATGCATCCCCTGGATAATTTCTTAGTCAGATAAAAAATTTAATATTTTTGATATCCCAAAATGAGACATCACTCATATCTTCTCTTTAGAGCTGGTCTGTATGTTAGCATTTTTGTAACCAAACCCTACCCCCTCCACCCAGCTCCCACAATAATTAAGGTCACAGATTCTGTTTCTTTTTTTTAGATTAAATTTATGAGGGTGAATTTGGTTAATAGTGTCATATAAGTTTTAAGTGTATATTTCTATGACACATGATATGTCTATTGCACTGTGTGCTTCCACCCAAAGTCAAATCGTCTTCTGGCACTATGTATTTGGCCTCCTTTACTCATTACTCCCCCCTACTTCCTTCCATCTATGTCCATACTATTATCTGTGTCTGTGACCATACTATCATGTGTGTCTGTGAATTTTACACCCCACATGTGAATGAAATCATGTGGTTCTTAGCTTCTTTTAAATGACTTATTTTGATTAGCATAACATTCTCAATGCCCATCCATGTTGTCGCAAATGGCACTATTTCATCTTTTCTTATGGCTGAGTAGTATTCCATTGTATATGTGTACCACATCTTCTCTATCTGATCTGCTATTGAAGGACACTTTCATTGTCTTTATGCCATGGCCACTGTGAATAATGCTTCAATGAACATAGAGATGCATATATCTTTGCAAATAAATGTTTTCCAGTTTTTTGAGTAGATACCCAGGAGAGCAATTGCTGAGTCATATGGTAACTTGATTCTTAATTTGTTTTTGTTTTTGTTTTGTTTTTTCTTTTTTTATTGTTGTTCAACTACAGTTGTCCTATCTTTTCCCCATTGCTCTCCCCTACCCCGCCCCACTCACAGTCAATCCTCCACCATTGTTCATGCCCATGAGTCCTCTATTTGTGTTCCTTTGTTTGTTCCTTCAGTTTTTTGATGGAACAGCCAGACTGTTTTCCATAGTGGTTGTACCAGTTTACCTTCCACCAGCAGTGAATGAGGGTTCCCTTTTCTCTACAACCTCTCTAACATTTGTTATCATTGTCTTGTTGATTATAGCCAATCTAACAGGTGTGAGATGGTATCTCATTGTAGTTTTGATTTGCATTTTTCTAATAACTAATGAAGTTGAGCATCTTTTCCTATATCTGTTGGCCAACTGTATAACCTCTTGGGAGAGATATCTATCTGTTCATGTTCTCTGCTTATTTTTTCATTAGATTTTTAGTTTGCTAGTGTTGAGTTTAATGACTTCTTTATATATTTTGAATAGTATTGCCTCGTCAGAGCTGTTGTTTGCAAATATCATCTCCCATTCAGTCATTTGACTTTTTGTTTTGTTGTTGGTTTCTTTTACTATGTAAAAGCTTTTTAGATTGATATAGTCCCATTCATTTATTTTTGCCTTTACTTCCCTTGCCTTTGGGGTTAAATTCATAAACTGTTCTCTATGATTAAGGTCCATAAGTATAGTACTTATGTTTTCTTCTATGTAATTTACTGTTCAGATTTTCTATTTAAGTCCTCAATCCACTTTGAATTAATTTTTGTACATGGGGATAAACTAATCTGGTTTCATCTTTTGCATGTAGCTTTCCAATTTCCCCACTACCATTTATTAAAGAGAATTTCTTCTCTCCATTGTCTGGTTTTGGCTCTTTTATCAAAAATTATTAGCCAATATACATGTTGTTTTATTTCTGGGTTCTTAATTCCGTTCCATTGGTCTGTGTGTCTGTTTTTCTGCCAATACCATGCTATTTTGATTATCCTAGCTCTGTGGTATAATTTAAAGTCAGGTATTGTGATACCACTGGCTTCATTCTTTTATTCTGAAGATTAAAAGTTTTGGATCTTCAGGGTCTTTTGTGATTCCATAGAAATCTGATGAATTTTCTTCTATTTCTTTAAAAGATGACATTTAAATTTCAATGGGGATTTCATTAAATTTGTATATTGCTTTGGTTAATATGGCAATTTTAACTAAGTTGATTCTTTGAATCCATGAACACAGAATTTTTTTCCATTTCATTGTGATCTTTTCAATCCCTTTTAATATTGCTTTGTAGTTTTCGGTATATAGGTCCTTCATATTCTTTATTAAGTTTATTCCTAGTTATTTTATCCTTTTAGTTGCAAATGCAAAGTATTTCTTTCAAATTTCTTTTTCTGAAGTTTCATTGCTAGTATATAGGAAAGCAGTAGACTTTTATACATTGATTTTTATCTTGCAAATTTACCATATTTGTTTATTGTTTCTAATCGTTTTTTGAAGGAGTTTTTAGGGTTTTCTATATACAGAATCATGTCATCTGCAAAAAGTGACACATTTACTCCTTTCTTCCAAATGTGGATGCCTTTTATTTCTTTCTCTTGCCTGATTGCTCTGGCTAGAACTTACAAAACTATGTTGAATAGGAGTGGTGAGAATGGGCATCCTTGTCTTCTTCCTGATTTTAGAGGAAATTTTTCACCATTGAGCATGATATTAGCTAAAGGTTTGTAATATATGGCCTTTATCATGTTGAGCTATTTTTTCCTATACCTACTTTATTAAGTATTCTAATCATAAATGGATTTTGTATCTTTTTTGTGTGTGTATACTTTTATTCTTATTTTTTAAGCTTTTTAAATTTTTTTATTTTAATTATTGTTCAAGTACAGTTTTCTGCCTTTTACCCCCATCCCAGTGCAACCCCCCAGCCCTCCCTACCTCCCTCCTGTTTCCACCCCCCCCCGTTATTGTCCATCCATCCTTTATACTTGTTCCTGCAAACCCTTCCCTTTTTCCCCTGAAATTCCATCCCCTCTCCCCTCTGATCACTGTCAGCCTGTTCTCTATTTCGGTGTCTTTGGTTAAATTTTGCTTATTTGTTTGTTTTGTTGATTAGGTTCCTGGTAAAGGTGCGATCATATGGTGTTCGTCTGTCACCACCTGGCTTATTTCACTTAGCATAATGCTCTCCAGTTCCATCCATGCTGTTGCAAAGGGTAGGAGCTCCTTCTTTCTGTCTGCTGCATAGAATTCCACTGTGTAAATGTACCATAGTTTTTGATCCATTCATTTCCTGATGGGCACCTAGGTTGCTTCTAGCACTAGGCTATTGTAAATTGTGCTGCTATGAACATTGGGATGCATAGGTTCTTTTGTATTGGTGTTTCAGGATTCTCAGGATATAATCCCAGCAGTGGAACTGCTGGGTCAAAAGGCAGATCCATATTTAGTTTTCTGAGAAAAATTCCATACCTTATCAAATGTATTTCCTGCATCTATTGATAATATCATATGATTTTTATCCTTTGTTTTGTTAATGTGGTGCACTACATGCACATTGACCAATGTGCACATGTTGAAACATACTTCTGTTCCTGGAATGAACCCCACTTGATCGTGATATGTTCTTTTTTTAATGTATCATTTGTTGTATTTAATTTGTTAGTATTTTGTATCTATATTCATCAGAGATATTGGTGTGTAGTTTTCTTTGGTGTGTTATTCTTGACAGGTTTTGGTTTGAGGGTTACGTTGGCGTCATAAATATGTTAAGAAGTATTGCCTCTTCTTCAATTTCTTAGGAAAGTTTGAGGATAAGTATTGCATCTTCTTTGAAAATTTAGTAGAATTCACTAGTGAAGCCAGCTGGTCCTGGACTTTTATTTTGGGGGAGGTTTTTGATGATTTTTCAATTTTCTTACTGCCAATTGGTCTATTTAGATTTTCTAATTCTTCATGATTCAGTTTGATTCAGTCTAGGAAGGTTATATATTTCTGTGAACTTATCCATTTCTTCTAGATTATTGAATTTGGTGACATGTTACTGTAGTATGACCATTTGTATATCTGTGATGTCTGTGGTAATTTCTCTTTCATTTCTGATTTTGTTTATATGAGTCTTTTCTCTTTTACTCTTAGTGAGTCTAGCCAGGGGTTTGTTGATTCTATTACCCTTTTCAAAGAACCAGCTCTTTGTTGGATTAATTTTCTCATAGTCTCTTTGTTCTATATTTCATTCAATTCTGCTCTAATTTTTATTTCCTTTCTTCTGCTGACTTTGGGTTGCTTTTGGTCTTCTTTTTTAAGATGAAATGTTAGAATGTTTTGTTTGGGATTTCTCTTGTTTCTTGACATAGGCTAGTCCAATTTCCCTCTTATTACTGCTTTCACTGCATCCCAGAAGTACTGATATGTTGTATTGTCATTCTCATTTGTCTCTATGTATCTTTTGATCTCACCTTTTATTTCTTCTTTGACCTAATCATCATTTAGTAGTATGTTGTTTAACGTCCACATTTGTGGATTTCTTCACTTCCTTTTTTGCAATTGATTTACAAATTTAAAGCATTGTGGTCAGAGGATATGCTTGGTATAATTTAATCTTCTCCAATTTGTTGAGGCTAGTTTTGAGACACTGCACGTGGCCTATCCTTGAGAATGTTCCATGTATACTGGAGAAAAAATGTATAATCTGATGTTCTAGAATATAAGTGTGGATTATGTCTATTTGATCTAATGTGTAATTTAAGGCCAATATTTCTTTATTGACCTTCTATTTAGATGATCTATATAGTGCTATAAATGAAGTATTGAAGTCCTCAGCTATGATCATGTTTTTGTCAGTTTCTCCCTTAGTTCTATTAGTAGTCATTGCATGATTGGGTGCATATATAATAAGAAGCATTGTGTCTTTTTGATGTAATATTCCCTTTATCACTATGATATGTCCATCTTTGTCACTTGTTACCTGTGTTATCTTAAAATCTATTTTATCAGACAAGGGAATGACTATATATGCTTTTCTGTGGATGTTATTTGCTTGGAGAATCATTTTCCACCCTTTCCCTTTGAATCTAACTTTGTGTTTGCAACTTAGACATATCTCCTGAAGGCAGCATATGGTTGGGTTTTGTTTTTTTGATCCAATCTGCTACTCTGTGCTTCTTTATCGGTAAATTCAGTCCCTTTGCATTTGGATTGGTTACTGATATATGAGGATTTCCCATAGCCATTTTATCTCTTTTTTTTTCTGGTAGTTCTATGACTCTATCACTTTTTTTCTTTTGTATTTCTATCTGTTGTTTCTGTTTGGTAGTACACACCCCAACCAGAGACTGAACTTACAACCTAAGTATGTGTCCTGACAGAATCAAATCTGAAACTTTTTGGTATAAGGGGCAAGCCTGAAACCAACTGAACCATCTAGGCAGGGTTCATTTTTTAATATTCCCAAGTCTCTCTCTCCTTCCCTATGGGTAATTTCTAGATTTCAATCTTCAATATCATTAATTTTTTCCTCTATCTGGTCTGCCCTGTTTCTTATACTTGCTAATTCATTCCCAATCTCTTTTATTGAGTTCTTCATCTCCAGAATTTCTGTTTGGTTTATTTTTTAAATATGAGTCTTTTTGGTAAAGCATTTATTTTGTTCAATAATTGGTGTTCTGAGTGCATTAAGTTTCCTGTGTATTTTCTCACACCTTACTGAGTATTTTTAGAATAAAGTCATGAATTCTCTGTCATTGTCATCACGTATTTTCATGTGTTTAAGTTGGCTTTCTGGAGATTTTTCATTTTCCTTCTGAGCTGTCTTGCTACCTAGGTTACTTATAGTATTTAATGAGTTCCTTCTTTGTCTAGTTGTCTATGTATGAGTGGTACTTCTCTAGCAGATTAATACAAAGAGGTATTTCTCTTATTTTCCAGTAGGTGGCACTGAATCACAAATTGTTTAGCTCTGTGAAATCCCAATGCTGACCTCCTCAGCATCTCTAAATGACATGAGTGTAGATGGAATGTATGGTGGTTGAGATGAGCTGGGGGATCTTTCCAGCTTGTTTGTTTTGCCTTCCCACTAATGGCAACCTCTGACCTCCATGAGGCATCCCCAGTGACCCAACCCAGAACTGGTAACAGAGTACACCCTTTGCTCAGGGAAAAATATGATTCTGTAGTACCAGTTCTCAGGCTTGCAAATAATGTACTCTGCAACCCAACACTAAGGGCAAAGGGAGGTGAGTTCTGTAAGTCTTCAGGGTGGCAGGGCTCTATGCTTTTTTTTTCTGGGTGTGGAATGAAAACTGATGGACAACTACAACAGCACCCGCATGCTGTGTCCCTGCCAAAGTCTCTGGGATCAGCCAAATTTCACACTGCTCACTCCTATGGGGATGTCCACCAAATTTCTCTGCTCCTCCTGGCTGAAGGGAGCACCAGCTACAACCTGATTCTGCCCCTCTCCAGGCTGAGCCCTGTTGTGAGCTCCCAGCTGCAGGGCTGTGTCTGTGATTCATCTGAGTCCTCCTCCCTTCTCACCTTCCCTGTTTGTTCCCACCTGTCCACCTTTAGATGTTTCAATGCACAGGTCTGTCAGGTGTACCTGTATGTGTAGCAGAGAATCCTTTGATGAGATATATCACTTCATAATGTTGGAATTTCAAAGGGAGAGACCAAGGTGATGTCTCATATAGCCATTCCTCTGACATCACTACAGATTCTCTTTCTAAAATTTAAATGACTTAAGATATCTTAACAGAAGTCATAACACTATGAAATTAAGAATCCACACAGAGTATCTAAGGGCCTTCCTTAGCCTCATTTTTAAAAGGATGGGTGTTGTTAGAGAAGTGTAAAAAAGTAAAAGAGACTTTTTTTTATGTACATTCCTTAAAATCCAATATGTAGTTAAATTCTGTCTGTTCAGGACAGTGTTGTAAGTAATTTTTCCAGGCATTATATAGAAGTATTAAAGAACACTAGTATGTCAATTCTGGCTACCCCAAGCCTGATTCCAGAGAAGTTATCAATCTCTCTTATAGTTCACCCTGCTTGGAATACCTTCACTACGTGATGCCCATTCCTGAATAAAATAGATACATACCATGGGAAAAATGCTCAGGTTATCTCTTTGTTATATACAGGGTTGGCACAAATAATGCCCCCTTTTTATTACAAAACCTTTTATTATAAAATCATAAGTATGTCATTCTGTGACATAACAATATCACACTCACACACACCATATGACATTTTAGGTGAAATGTTCAAATTAAAATTATAACTTATTTTTCTTGTTGCTATATCAAATGGAATTTTTTTCCTAATTTCTATTTCTGATATTTCATTGTTTTTGTACAAAAATGCCTTTGATTTCTGGATATTGACTTTGTATCCTGCTGTTGTGCCAAATTCAGTTATTAGGTTGAGCAGTTTTTTGGTGGAGTCTATAGGGTTTTCTATGTACGCTATCCTGTCATCTGTAAACAATGACAGTTTTGTTTCCTCTATTCCAATTTGGATATCTTTTTTCTTTTTCTTGTCTGATTGCTGTGGCTAGGACTTCCAATACTATGTTGAATAGGAGTATGAAAGTGGACAGCCTTGTCTTTTTCCTGATCTTAGTGAGAACATTTTTAGTTTTTGTCCATTGAGTATGAATGATATTGATGGTCACCCATATTATTACCCTACCAACCACACTCAAGTAGGTGTTACTTCTGCTGGGCCCTGTGTATTCCATTATTCTCCATTCTAAGACCCAGGCACTTTTCCTTTTTTCCACAATCACTGAATCAACTTGAATTTCCCAAGATGTTTTCAAAAAGAGTCTCATTCTATTTCTCATATATACAAATAAATTTCCCTGTGACTTTTTAGAATTGCAGCTTAACTTACATCAGCCACTAAATCTTTGTTACTATGTTTTAGCCGAGGCTCAGAGTCATCAAGATAGAACTGCCAAGTTTGTTGGTATTTGGCACGCAGACTATTCCATGAAATGACAAGTTTTATTCCAAAATTTTAATAGGGTCTATTCTAACTTTTAATTGCTTCAAAAATGAGTTATTTTTAAAGAATCTACACATATTTAGCATAATCAAAAAAATTTTTAAAGAAAAATCTCATGGTGGAGACCCATGACAGATGTATTAGTTAAAGTAAATAGGAAAGAGCAGTTGCAGGATTAAATTGCATTACTTCACTTTTATTTTTTCTTTCACTTGTACTTCTATTTATATTGGGAAAAGTTTGTTAGTAAGACTAATCAAGGTGAAGGGGTTATAGGACCAATATAGACAGAAAAACATTGCTTTTGAAATGTAATCTCTTCTTTCCACATAGTTAAGTTGAATAAATTAGCTTGAAGAACTTTTATTTCTATTTGGCACCCCCACTCTACTTCAGAAATGTAGTTCCAGTTATAGAGGGAGTTGCTGTCAGTTTTGGGGAGAGAGGGTATTAAATTTGATAAAACCCAGGTTCACCTGAAAGTTGTTCCACTTTTTATATTTTTAATAGTAAAAAAATTTAAATGCATTGAAAAGTACTATAAAAACAGTTTTACCTATTTTCTAAGAATATAAAGACTATATTATTTTGCTTCTGTTTTTAAACTAAATAAAATACTGCAGATGCAGCTGGAATTCCAATTGAAAATGACCCAAGTTCCATTCTTTTCTATTAACCTTAGTTTTCACTCATTATTCTGGCTAGAGTTTCTCTGAATGTCTGAAAAGTTGGGATTTTTCTTCCTTACCTTTAAGGTTGATTCTATATTAATATTTCTTCTTGTATGTTCCATTCAATATTTCTATATTTGGAAGAGTTTTGGTGGTGTGCCCCCTCTTCTAAGCGAAGACTTGCAAATCCTTTCTCTGAGCTCTCTGAGCCCTACAACTAACCGTTGGGCCCCAAGACCATTCCTTTGCTTATAAAGTAAAAGGAAAATTTTCTATTGTAATAAATGTAATTTTTAGAGATTTCTTTTGTCCATTCTATCTTTGTTTAATTATCATTTTCCTTATTTATATAATTTATTTTTCTTCTCTTATCTGAAATCCTTTTCCACATTTCATTCTTAGGATAGCCATTGAAAGGTAAAACAAGGCTTTTAGAAGATGTATATGGTTTTATTCATAAATTTAACTGACCTGAACATTTGATTTAGAAGTATTGCTTTCTAACCTTATTTAATCTCTATATTTTTGTTATTCTTCTTCTCCTAGGATTACAGTTTTTCATGAAACCCAAAACAGTCTTTGTAAAAACCTTGTACAATGAAAGCCTTTAGAAATATAAATCTTGTGATAAATTTACAAGGAAACAGTTGAAGTGAAATATGTAACAGGTAGATTATCCTGAGATATTTTACTTGAAAGTTTTAACAGACAGATATACACTCCCAATTTGAGCTACCAGGAAAGACTGTAACCTTACTAACCCAAGTAGATATTTTTTGATAGCCATCTTAAAATCAGGCAAGACAAAAAATACACTAAAATATACTATTGTCTCCAACATTAAATAGCATTCAGGAAATTATCTCATTACTTTGAAGAACTGGTAATATTGGTTATTTACCAGTTTTGAGTTAAGATTTTAAAAACAATAGGTTTA
This sequence comes from Tonatia bakeri, assembly GCA_004024845.1. Lineage (NCBI taxonomy): Eukaryota > Metazoa > Chordata > Mammalia > Chiroptera > Phyllostomidae > Tonatia > Tonatia bakeri. The sequence continues at coordinate 73,722 of PVIA01002642.1, read as the reverse complement.
AAAAATCTAAATCTATTTTAAATTAAAATAAAATTTAAGCTTCCAAGATAAATTGGTATCTATTACACATTTTTCCTGAAGCTGCAGAAAAATTCTATTTTTGAACCCTCCTAAAAATTAACAACACAGAATTGGGAAACACTCACCTAAATATTTGCAATGGCTTCACTGAGGAAAGAGATATTCAGAGATATCAATTAAGTGGTAGAGCCAAGAGTTAAACCCAATTTTAACAAATTCCAAACTCTGTGTACTTCCCACTTTACTGTTTTTATCACATTACAGCTTTCTGTGGTCAGGCATGCATTGATAAAAAGGCCTCCATCCCAGAAGTCAACAGATTTATGTTCAAGCCTAGACACCACCAGCCCCATTCTTCCCATTTTGGATGTCTTAATGAGAAATAATAAGGGAGTCTTGACAGCTGTCAGTGGGAAGCTGGCCTGACACAGACAGACAATGGTGTTCCCCCACTGAACATAAACATGTCATAGAGAACAAACATCAGCCAAGATCACTCTGCAATTATGATGAGTGACAAAAATACAAGATCACTTTGTAATCAATCTGATCCTAAACAAAAATAAGAACTATACGCAACCCACAGAAATATCCAAACATCACCCTCTCCCAGCTATCGTGAGTATTCAATGTTTTTTATCAATTACATTTTTAATCCCACTCTGTTTCTCCTGATGCAAGATACAAACAATTGATCCCCAGTTTTGAATAACATCCATTTCCTGATAGTACCCATTCATAGCAAACGCCTGCTCCCTTGAACTTTCCCTCAAGTTTCCTAACATAAAGGCAAGCTCTATAATGAACCTTGCTATACCCTCTTATTTTGATGGCCACATTTGCCCATAGAGTCAGTCTCTTTTGTTGCACCAGGCAAAAAAAAAAAAAAAACAAATTCTTGTGAGTTAAAGTGTCCCTGGGGGTCTATGACTAGAAAGCATCAGCATTAGTAAGGCACACAGTTCTCAGAAATTTTACGGTCCACCTACATACAAAAGGAGCAAATTGGACTAACAGCAGCAGTCTGATACTCTCGAAGGTCCTTTCCAGTTCTGCCAAGACACAGCCATAAAAAGTCTGCTATTTTTACCCCTCTCTTCTGATTTTATATATTTACCACATTCCTGAGTAATTATAATAGTGATCATTTCTATTTTCCACAAGAGATTTACAATAATTAGCACAGGCACTAAGCTAAAAGGCAGTTCTGCAGTGGCGTTAGAGAGACTGAGAGTAATGCTGTTACATAACCTATGCAACTTTGAAGTTAAACGTACTGGAAACCCAGATTCACACTGTAAATAATCCTGTAGTCAGTGCAGGCTTTATAATCTTCTCCTTCCTCTGAGTTTTAACCGCTTTACAGAAATTGAAGTATGGAAGTACATTTCTTGGCATGACAGTTTATAAATTAAATGTAGTTAAAAGCAACTGAGTGGTTAAGCTTTGTTCATGGATCCATGATGATAAAGTCAGTAAATAGCATGCAATTGAATTTTATTTCTGATACAGATGATATGTAAGTTATGCATCACAATAATCATTTGGATTAGAAATATTTTTCTATCTTTTCTTGAAAATTTTCCTGAAATGACCCTTTGAATTTAATAACTTCGATTAGAGAATGAAGAGTACTCTCTTTGTAATTGGAAAATGTTTACCTAAATTCCAATGAAGAAATATATAAGAGCAAATAATAGTGGAGGGACGAGGTCCATATGGAATAATCGAAGGCAAATGGACTACCAGACTGAGATGATCATGAACAAGAAGGGAGCAGCAACATTGTCAAAAGAAAATACCAACAAAGCAAACCAAAGCAAAGTAAGGAAGATTTTATTAGTGATAAAAGGGTTATGAATTAAGATGACCTTTTTGGATTACAAAAACAAAGACAATCTTTAGAAAGATGCTAAAGCAGTCAGGACGAACAGTTGTCCTGCCAAATGTATTTATACTGATGGTCTGAAGAGTGCTTTCTTTATTTTATTAAATAGATGCATTTTGTGGGCAGCCGTGGGACAGTATAATCACACCTGTGTAATACTCCCAGATCTACACAATTTTTTGCAGATCACTACCTCTTTCTTCTCCTCAATAAAACAAGTCTTGAACAGCCAAACTGCCACCCAACAATACCCTAAAGGATTATTCAGCAAGTGCTATTTTGCAGACAGCACCCAGGGCCAAGTAAGAGACTACCTATAGGACATACAAACTCCTCACCATGGAGAGGTTCTAAGTTCTATAACCTTACCAATTTGGAGTTCCAGAAAATAATATATGGGGCCTGATACAAATAACACCCCTTTTATTACAAAATCTTTTATTGCAAAATTATATGCATGTAATTTGTAACATAACAATATCACACTCAAGCACACCATATGACATTTTAGGTGAAATGTTCAAATTGCTGTCCATCTCATATGAGACATTCACATACCCTATTGACCACACTCAGGCAGGCGTTACTGCCGGACCCTGTAGGTTAGCTTAACCCCCTAAAAAGGAGTTCACTGGGTTACAGTCACTATCACCTGTACTTCTGAATATTTGAAAGTATACATATTGAGAAATTGTCTTAGTTACTCAATATTCTTAATGTGAAAATCAATGTAGTAAATTCCTGTGGGAATTTAGCATTTTGGATAATTTGTATGGCTATGTCTTTAAGTTCACCAACCTTTTTTTCTGCAATGTCTCAACTGTGGTCAATCCATCTAGTGTAGTTTTCAGTTTACATAATGTATGTTTCACCTTTTAAAGTTCAATTTGAGTCTTTCTTATATTGTCTGTATCTTTCTTCCACTTTCTTATGTTATCTTTCTTCTTCAGCATATATAGTTATAATAAGTGTTTTAACATCCTTGTCTACTGATTCTGTCATTCTTGTCATTTATAGGTATGTTTCAATTGAATGATATTTATTCTGGTTATGAATGAATTTTTCCCATTTCTTTGCACATCTGGTAATTTTTATTGAATTCCAGACATTATGAATTGTAAGCTGTTAGACTGGAGGTTTTTTGTTGTGCTGTTGTTGTTTGTATAACTTTAAATATTTGGGGGCTTTGTTCAGGAGTGTAGTTATATTACTTGAAATCAGTTTCATTCTTTTGAGGTTCATTTTAATTTTCTTACAATGGCTCCAAAGTCCTTATAGTATAAATTTTGCCAAACTAATGAGAAAATACTTTTCTGAGAAATCTACTCAATACAGCTTTCATTCTATATTAAAAATAAGATTTTGTACTGATGGCTACTGATAAAAACAATGATTTTGCACATGTTATGTGTATTACCTCATTTACTTCTGAAAACAATCTTATGAAGTAAGATTTTTACAGATGATGAAACTGAAGTACCATGACATTAAGGTCATACAACTACTAACAAGCAAAGCTATGATTCAAACAAAAGCAACCTGGCTGCACAGCTTGTTGTTTTAATCACTATGTTATTTGTTGTTGTCATTATTATTAATGGGAAGCAGAGAGTGCTAGATCAAACTGATAAGTTGATGTCAGAGTACACAGAGTAGTATATCCCAGTAGGGGAAATCAGACAAGACTAACTCTATAATCAGGCAGCATGTAGAGATACAGACAAGTAAGAAAATTAGCATGTACCCATAAATTACAACAAAGTTGGAAAATTAGGAAGACTGAGTTGGGATTCTAACATGGAGATTCTTTCCAATAATCAAAGCTCTTTTAATGTTCTATACTCTTCACTTTAGAAACATTTCCACCCATTCCAAATATCAAATAACAATTGACAGGTTGAAACCTTTTTGGTCCATAATAAGAAAAGTCAAGCTTGATATTCCAGATGGTGGTGAGATAGGTGAACACCTAGCTGATCTTCTGAGGAACAGAGCAAACAGACAATGGTACCCTAGCATATATGAAGACTGGAGACCAAAAACTGTAGAGGACATTGAAAAATCAGATGGTAAGGAGAATGCTTCAGGACAATAAGGTCCCTGAGACCAGTGCAGGTAGGTACCAGGGCAGCTGCAGCCCTGGGCTCTGCACCGGCTGGCTTTGCTGCAGGATTCTTGGGAGAGAGCCAGGTCAACTCTCTCCCCTGCCAAACAAGGTTTGAGCAGCACCAGGAGAGACCTGGATGCTTGAAGTTGAGGGGGGGGGAATAATGACAAAGTGGAAAACACACAGAGGAGGTGTGCACCCACTGAGACTGTGGACGCCAGCTGGGAAGAGTTGGGCAGTGACAGATCCTGACCCGGTCAGTCCCCAGTCTGGTTGGACAGTTGGGCTGTGTGATAGGCCAGGTGCTTGTTTAGAGTGGCAGGTTTGAATAGGAGGAATTTTTCCAAAAAAAGAAGAGAGAGAGAGAGATTAAAGGGGCACTGAGAGACTGGGGAATTCTCTGAAGCAGCTGCCCCCACCTCCTGTGCCCCTACCTCTGCCTGGCCACGAGCTCACACCCAAAGCCCTGGGGATGGAGTGTACCTGATCCCATGGCCTGGGGACTGCCCATCTCACCCCAGCAGCAAAGGCTAAGCAGTCACAGCCACAGCCCCTGGACAAAGAACATCTGAACCCACTGCCCAGAGGCACCTCCAACCCAGACCCTACACTCAGGGCCCTGCAGGGCCGACTGGTTCTCTCAGAGGAAGGTGGAATTGACCCTGCAGAGGAGAACTGCAGGGCTTAGGGAGTCAGCAATTCCCAGAAAGACTTAACTCAGGGGGATGGGGTGGGGATGGGGGCTGAACTGCCCTGAAGGGGTGCTGAGAGTCCCTAGCATCTGGGACAGAAAAGAGTAAGAAGGTGGTATATGAGTGCCCCTAATTGGTGCACCTCAAGGACAGTGCAACTGGTGGACTGAAGGCATAGGCTGGATGCAGAAGGGCACTGGGGACCTGGCAGCAAACTGAGAAACTAGGCTGGAAACTGGGCAACTAGGAAGAGTGCAGCTCAGGAAGGGCGAAAAGCGAAACCAATCCCTCCTCAGCCTGCTGCAGGCAGAAAGACCAGCAGAACTGGCTTGGCCAGTAAAGCAAGCAGAAAGCTTTTTTTTATTTTATTTTTTTTCCCATTCCTTCTTCCTTTCTTCCCTTTTTTTTTAAATTCCCACAAGTGAGACAATAAAACCTGGAGCTGTGAAAGGACCAGAGTTAGACGCAAAGAGAGGTCATCCCAACAACTGAGACAGTGGACAAATATCACTTTGCTATTTCCAGAGAACTTGCAAGTTATTGTATATTTGTATTATTATTTTTTCATTATTCTTACATCTTTTATTTTATTAGTATTTTTTTATTTCTCTTCTTTCTGTTTAGTCTTCTTCATTTGATTTGTTAAATTGGATTGTTTGGTTTCCCTTCTACTCTCTTCCATAGTGTATTTTTTAATTTTCCATCTTTCACTTCACTTGTGTTCCAATAGCACACTACTCTAGGTCCTGTACTTCCTATTCTTGTTACTCAGATCACATAGATTCTGTCATATGGTTGTTGCTCCATTACTATTGTAAATAATTGCTGTTCCACACAATTGTAAATACTACATAGCACCCCTTCCGGATCTTAGCTCACTTCACTGTTTCCTGAACTATATTATTGTGGTGGTTAATTCTATTATCTCACACACTACACCTATTTTCTATCCTTTACTCTCACCTCACCTCAGAATCTGACCTCCCACAAGCTCACTGCTTTCTAGATACAACTCATAATTCTTTCCTACCCCTAACAAGAGGCTTATTTTTTCCCACCTTTTCTAAAAAGTGGCTAGTTGGGTTAAATATCAATGTTAACATTATACATATACAAAGGATTACCTATCTCTTCTCTATGGGTTGGTACTTTAAATATCATAGAATACATTCCTGCTGTCCTAAACTATTTTGCTGTCCCCTTCCAACTGATCAGAAAAAAGAGTAGGTGGGAGCTGTGAACACTAGTATACCTGCTGGAAGAGGAGACCCGCCAACAAAGGAACCACCAACAGATAACAACAGAAGAAGGTGGGGACAGGTAGTGGGAAAAGGCAGAAAACTGTACTTGAACAATAAAAAAAATGTTAAAAAAAAGAAAAGTGAAGCTTGATTATACTCACTCTGAAATAGATGAAAAAAGTAAAAATAAAAGCTCCACAATATCAGCCAAGTGAAATAAAGAAAAAAAAAAAAAAAAAACATGTGGAACATATTTGGGAGCTGTAGCTCGTGAATCTAGCTCCTGATCCAGATCTCTGAAATGTACTTTCTGATGAGTGATGGCCACAAAACTTATAACACAGAGAAGGCATTTTTAAAAAGTAAAAACACTGAAACTTCCTGTAAGAATATTTGATGATGAGAATCATTGTATTTGACATTTGTGTTATGCTTTAGAATTTTTGAGGAACTCCATCCAATGTGATCACCATAACTAAACTCTCTTTGGTCACTGGAACAGTTATGGTTTTTCCTGTTTAACAAATGGATAAGCTGTGACTCAAAGAGTTAAATGCCATAATGTCTCAGCAAGTAGATTGGACTAGAACTGGACTTCTGATGTTGTATTTTTGTACTGTGTGATGTCTGTGCCGCTCTCCTTGAGATGCCCACCACTAGACCTAAGTAAATAAAATTAAAAGATTGTGGGTCCTCTGACCATTCTAGACTTTCTTTTCCCATGATGTTAATTTGATGTTTCTCAAAAACACAAAAATAAATTATATATTTTAGACTTGAATATAGCTTTTAAAGTTCAAAGCCTAGATACTTCCAAATTAGTGTTTTTTAATTTGCTTTGAGATTAACTTTGATGGATTTGATTTGAGAATAGAGGTGAGTTACCTGACAAATAGACTCTGAAGTGCAGGACACAGATTAGGCATAACACTTGGCAGAGTTCTGCCTGTGCATATCCACTGTGAGGTCAGTTGAGGAAGTTGGAAATTCCTATTGATATTAGTCAGTGTTTGCTGAGTAACAAAAATATATATATATAAATTATAGTGACTTACAGCAACAAACATTTATTTGTTTTTCATATAGACCTGAGACTAGCCTGGGAAAGTTCTGCTTCAGGACACAGGTCAGATGAAGAAGAACTCTGTGCATTTTTCATTTTCTTTGTAGCTACAGTTACCTAAAATATGTTCCTCTCAAAAAAAAATGAAAGAGAAACATACAATATCTTTTAAGGCCTCTTCTCAGAAATGGACATTGTCACAAACCAGTGGGATTGGAAGGGTACCCACACCCTCTAGTAAAATTTTCTGTAAAGTCACTTGAAAAAGCCTGTGGGAGGTGTAATGGTGATATGAAGAGGGAGTGAAGAAATGGAAACATTAACCCAGGTTACCACACTATTTTACATTTTATTTTGTAAAGTAAGTTGGCATCAGTAACTATAGTGCACATCAGGGACAACAAAGAAATGGGCCCTTGGGAATTAACTTGACTCCTGTTGCTACTTCTATTTGCGAATAATGAGAATCAATTATTAAACTTGCAGAATTAACTAGTAGCTGGGTAATTGTGTCATTGCATAAATTAGACTTACTTTTTACTAAAATCTCTTCCAAAATTTTAAGAAAAATTGCAAAGTTTGAACAAGAGTGAATTTCTGGCACACTCAGCATTGGTGTTCTGTGTTCACATTTATCAATTCATTTGCTTCTCGAAATAATCACCACATCGCCTACTCCAACCCAGCTCTTAAAGTGATATACTTGTACATGTACTCGTGCAAAGGAATTCGAACACAAAAGAGTAAAACAAAGGAGAGCCCTTGTATAGCACCTCCTCTCAGTTAAAAGGAACACAACAATTTGGACCAATCTAACCATCTACTTAAAGGAAATATACAAATAACCACAACAAAAATATAAAAATAACAAACTGATTCTTACTTCTAAATAATGAAGTGTGAGATCTTGATATCTTGTTTACTTTAGAACATTGATGCTAAAGATTATTTTTCCACATTGGGTGCCAGAATTATAAAGAGGTACAGTGAGCACATTTCCTCTTAATTCTGTAATCCATACCCATGGGTCCTGTACTAACTCTGGCTCTGGGGAGAAAGCTTCTGCTATACAAGCATTGATGATGTACTATACTGCCACTTAAAGTGTCTAACTACACTACTGACCATGGAAAAAACTAGGAGATATCTAAGATCTTCAGGTTATCTGTAAGCCCAAATCTGCTAAGAGGATGGACAGGACCAGTCATATTGTAGGCAGAACAGCTAAACTGGGGACTAAACAGTGTCCCCAGTATGAGCCCTATATAGGATAATCTGCTTTTTGATCTAAGAGATGAAATTTATTTTTACAGCCATGTCTTGGTACAGAGCCTCATCATCTCCTGTCTGAATTATTGCAGTTTTCCTCCTGCCCCACTCCTTCCCCCTCCTCTTTCTTTCCTTCTCCCCTTCCCTTCTCTCCTCCCCTTTCCCCTTTTTCTTCCCTCCCCCCCCTCTTCCCCTTACCCCTCCCCTTCCTCCCACTCCCTCTTCCCCTCCCCTGGTCAGGTCTCCCCATGCTTTGGATCACCTTTGTCTCTAAAACAGAGATTGATGGTTCCTTCATTAGAAATGCTGACAGTTAACTGGGATGCTATACTATCTTGCATTAACTCTCCTAGCACTAAAAGCCTTCAACACCTCACTGGTTTTCTTCCAACCTACATTTCCAGCATCCTCTTCCTTTAATTGCTTGATATACCCAGTGCCTCTTGCAAATTGAACAGCTTGATCTTCCTCAGTTTTCTGCTGAGAATGGATGGGGCTTTTTGATCATGCTGCCTCTGCTGCTTGGGACACTCTTTATTCCTCCATCTGAACCTGAAATAATACTCACCCTGTAATATTGGAATGGCCAAAAGTTCATTTGTTTGTTCTTTAAGGTAACTCTATTAGTGCTTAGTTATACCTAAATCCATTTGAAACCATTTTGTTAGATTGTATTGTGACCACTGTCATATCAGTGTGTGTTTAAAAAAGAAAACATCAAAATTGATGAATTTTTGTGTAGGCAATTAATTTTGAAGATGGAAGAAAGTACACAACATTTTTGGCATATTATACATTATTATTTCAAGAAAGGTAAAAAATGCAACTGAAATGCAAAAAAAGATTTGTGCAGTGTATGGAGAAGGTACTGTGACTGATCAAACTTGTCGAAAGTGGTTTGCGAAGTTCTGTGCTAGAGATTTCTTGCTGGATGATGGATGTTCCACAGCTGGGTAAACCAGCTGAAGTTGATAGCAATCAAACTGAGACATTAGTTGAGAACAATCAACATTATACCACACAGTACATAGCCAACATACTCAAAATATCCAAATCAATGAAGATAGTGAAAGTGAAAAATGTCTGCTAATTTATGGAAAAAAACTAAAGGGACTTTTTGGCCAATCCAAAGTTTTTCAAGCCCCAACATCCTGAAGTGTTGGAACAGGCTCCTCCAACAGTCTCCAGAATTTCCCTTCCTGCTATCTTGCTCCACTCCAATTTGTCCTGGAGATCTTTCCTAAAGTCAAATGTTACTCTGCTAAAAATTGTTCAGCAGCTCTTCAGCCCAATGATATTAAGTGCAAATACCTTTATATACTGGATAAAACCCTTTCTCATCTGGCCAGCTTCCACCTTCCCTGCCCCCATCCTTTCTATGCATCCTTTCTTGCAGTTTCCGAAGTGGGACACACTTTCTCCCCACTCAGTAACCTTACATGTGTGCACCTTCTTCCTGACACTCTGCCTTGCAATTGGCAGGTGAACTCCATCTAAAACCAGCTCAAAACAATCTCTTTCAAGATACTGACCCTACGCTTCTACCCTGTATAAACCAATTACTATCCCAGTCCTATTCCCATAATGCCCACTTCATACCTCTATTTCCCTCTGTCTAGTATTCTGCTTTAACAAGCTGCATATTTGTTTTGCCTTCCTGATTGAACTGTGAGCCCTCTTCAGGCTCCCCAGTATATAATAAAGCCACCAAATATAATAGATCGCAGAAGGTACAATAAGAAAAATAAAGATTAAATGTTACTGAATCCTTATGTAATCACATGCAGGTCCAGCGCCTGCAGCTATGAAAGCCAATGCTTGAGAAGCAGGTGCTGATGTAAAGGAAAGTGGTTTAAAGATGCTGGCCACCTGGAAGATGGGAAACTCATGTCACAAAGCCTATCTCCACATCTCAGTGAAGGCAGAGGTTTTTATGAGGAAAGGGAGAGGAACAGAACAAAGAGATCAAGGGAGGGGATTGAAAAGTTCTCTACATGCAGACTAGCACAGTCCCTTCTGATAGGGCAAGTGATGGTCCAGTGTGTGTGTGTCATCCTGGTTTAGTCATCCTGAATTCATGTCATCCTGATTTAATGTCATCCTAGCTTCATAGATGAAGGTCAGCAAATCTCCCAGAGCTGAGATTCTTAAAGATTAGAGTCTGTATCTTTTGAAATTAGTCCCTAAGATTCTTATACAAACATATTGTTCATCTACAAGCTACATATTAGTCAGAGTCAGTACTTACAGACACAATGTCCAAAGAATGGTGGGGTGGGTTACACTTTCCCACCATTATAATTTTCCACTGTTAATTTCCACTGTTTTCCCAATGTTTCACCTAGAGAAGACCAGTGTCCATAGAGAGGGATTCATTCATTTACTCATTCATTCATGTGTCTGCTCATTGCCTAAATATAGGCCCTGTTTGTCTATCAATCTCTTAAACCAAAAATACAGATTATTCCTCAAGGGCTCATAATTCAGCAGCTATTCTGTCATTCTTGCCTAAAATATGATTATTGTTGTTCATTCTCTTAGGAGATTAGGGCTTACAGGCAACCTGCAGATCTTGGATACCTCCCCATTTGTCCCACAGTCAAAGCTGTGATCAGGCCAGGCATAGCAATAGCCTCATTCAGTCTTAGATACTTGGTGTTAAAGGCTCTTGCTTACCTCCTAGAGACAGACTTCAGGTTAGCAGACCCAAATTTGAGGCTCTGCCCTGTCCTAGAGACAGAGAAGTTGGAACTCAGGGTAAGCTTAATGGAACTTGAATCAGGCTGTCTAACTGCCTATTACAGCCAGGCCAATGGACACATGAAAGGTTTTGCAGTAATGCTCACTCTCCCGGGGACACCACAGCATCCTGGTCTCTCCGTTAGGGCGTTGACTCCAGGCCATCAGGTTGTAGCAAAAGGATCTTTACAACTTTCTTTCAACATCCTCTTCTCTTTCCTGGAATCACAAAGTGGTTTCAGATCCCTCACTTCCAGACATCACTACTGATGAGAGTTATGGGTGAGGCACATAATCCAAAGCTGTGTATGCACACAAGTGCAAGCTATTTGAAAAAACAAAAATAACTGTCCAAGCTTTTCACAGGCAGCTTGTTAAAGACACTAACAACTGAGACACATGGGGGGCAGGACAGAGCAAAGCATAAGTACTCCTGAGTCCAGTGACCTGGATTCAAGCCTGGCCCTACCACTTTCACCCAATACCACTGTGCAGTATTGATAGAGTCACTGAACTTCTCAGTCCCCAGTTTGCTTATCTAAAGTGAGATATTATTAGCTCTGGCTGGTGTAGCTCAGTGGATTGAGGATGGGCTGCAAATCAAAGGATCGCTAGTTTGATTCACAATCAGGGCAAGTGCCTGGGGTAGGGGTCAGGTCCTCAGTAGGGGTCACATAAGGGGCAACCTCACACTGATATTTCTCTCTCTTTCCTTCCCTTCTCCTGTCTCTAAAAATAAGTAAATAAAATCTTTAAAAAATAAAATAAATAAGGTGAGATATTGTTAGTTTTTATATGTGAGATATTTTATAAGGGATAAATTAGATCATTCTGGTCAAATATTTTTAAACATTTTCTGGTACATGATAAGCATCAACAAATGTTTATTATTATATTGCTGTTGCTACTGTTGCTGTATGCAAATTATCTACAGAAAAATATTCATTCAATTGTCATGTCTTTTCCTCCTAGAGGCAGACACATTGGGCTTACAGCATGAAAAAGGTGTCTGGAATGTAGGTTACTGCCTACTATGTAGTGAGTGGCCAACAAATGACTGCTCACTCTTCGATCCGTGCCTTCCTTCCAATGCAGTCAGTTCTCAATTTCCCATACAAATAAGAAGGGAAAGAGATGTTAATAATAAGAAATGTTTGATAATCCAAAATTAATGTATACTTGGCTTACAGAAGAGTGGTTCATACACTTTTAATAGAAGAATATGTCCAGCATTCATAAAACTCAGTCAAAGTGATCCTTTCACTCAATCAACAAATGCTAATTGAGACTAGGTCCCTTACCAGGCACTATATTGACAGTCTGTAATACGGAGAGGGACAACACCATTGATCTCTGCCTCATGGAGCTTAAATTCCAGCCCTGGCCAGTGTGGCTCAGTTAGTTGGAGCACCATCCCATAAAATGAATGGTTGAGAGATCAATCCTCAGTCAGGGCACATAACTGCATAACTACTTGCAGTTTGATCACCTGGTCGGGGTACCTATGGGAGCAACCAAACAATGTCTCTCACACCAGTATATCTCTTGTTCTCACTCTCTCTCTCTGCCCTCCCCCAAAAGCAGTGAAAATGTCCTCAGTTAAGGATTTTTAAAAAATTCTAACAGCAGCTATAGGGAACCAATCTGCCTGGCCATGGCAAATGTAACCCAGCCCTATCAGAAAACCGGCAGGCATGAGTGTCACACAGGAGCCAAATCCACAGATCAGCTTTCCCGTGGGAGACCAGGCCTGCATTAAACCTAACCTGCTTTGAGACTTGCTTTTGCTAAAACTCCCTCACCCTGAATTGAATCTGCTAATGTTTACTGCATATCTTTAAAATAACTTCCTAAAGTCTGTGCTAATTCCCCCAAGGACAGAGTATAACCAGACCAATCGCTCTTATCATTCCCTTGCATTTGCAACATTTTTTCCTTGTTAATCTGTAAGAAGTAATCAGTAGCATCCTTTCCTGTGTTATTTGTAAAAAGTAATCACCTAAAGCAAACCTGAACATGATGAATGAAAACCTTCTTTGATGTATGCTATTAGAAAGCAATAAAAGCCTGTCCAGGCAAGGGTCGAGGTGCTCTCTCTCTCAGAGAGTAGCCGTGCCCTCCCTTTTTCTCCACAGGACTTCGATAGTTTATGTGAACTTGTTTGTTGCATACCCAACACCATGGTCACCGCTGGCCAGAGTCCACATCAAGAAGCAAATAGGGTTGCTACATGGCTTTTGTGTGCCCTAGGCAATGTGTATGCCTTTTCCTCCATAAAAATAAGTTAAAATTTTACTTTATGCTATATTGCCATAAACATGAATTATTAATATTATATGTTAAAACATTTCTTCGACCTGAAAAATCTTTTTTTGACTTTTAATTTTAAAACAAATCATTTTTGGTGGATCCCCAAGAGCATTTTGGACCCTACATACTGTGCCTAAGGGAGAAGATGATGGAAAAGTAAAGGGAACATGGGAACAAATATTCAAAGTGGCTTTTTTCCTGAACCATTTGAAGGGAAGTTGCAAACATCATGACATTTCACATCAAAATACTTCAGTAGGCAACTTCGTTTTTTAAATTATTTTATTGTTGTTCAAGTACAGTTGTCTGCATTATACCCTACCACTCCCTCTCAACTCCAGCCATCCCCACTTCCCTCCCCTGATTCCACATTCCCTTGGTTATATCCATGGGTCCTTTATAGTTGTTCCTGAAAACCCTTCCCTCTTTTCCTCATTATCCCCTTCTGCCTCCCCTCTGATTACTGTCAGATTGTTCTTAATTTCAATGTCTCTGGTTATATTTTTCCGCGTGTTTGTTTTGTTGATTAGGTTCCACTTAAAGGAGAGATCATATGGTATTTGTCTTTCACTGCCGGGCTTATTTCACTTAGCATAGCACTTTCCAGTTCCATCCATGCTGTTGCAAAGGGTAGGAGCTCCTGCTTTCTTTCTGCTGCATAGAATTCCATTGTGTAAATCGACCACAGTTTTTTGATCCATTCATTTACTGATGGGCACTTAGGATGCTTCCACTACTTGGCTATTGTAAATTGTGTTGCTATGAACATTGGGGTGCATAGGTTCTTATGGATTGGTGTTTCAGGGTTCTTAGGATATAATCCTAGCAGTGGAATTTCTGGGTGAAAAGGAAGTTCTATTTTTAGCTTTCTTCTGAATAATGATGTTCTCCTATGTATATACAATATCATTGTCATACCTCAAGAAATTAACATTAATTCAAAAAACTGTAGTGTTTTAGCTGACATATACTACTTTCTGAATATCACATCATATAATTTTTGTATGTTATATTGATGCATCCATTTTGAACCAAAATTGTACTACCTAGTTTATCCATTAACATTTTTTTCACATTTTTCTTTAGATGACTTTTGACTGTGTCAAAATACTCTCACTTTTAATATTTAAAATGTTTCTTGTGCTAAACTGCTACTGATGCTTTCTTGAGATACAAATTTCTCTATCCAACATTCTTTCATTGTGATTCTTTGATAATTTTTTTCTTTCTCCCTAAAATCTTTAGCCCATACTTCTTTTCAGAAGGTTTTTTGACTGTTTGTTTTCATGAATCTAGTTGCCTAGACTGAAATACTACAAAAAAGAAATGTCATGTTTCATTGACTAGATATCATTTTATAAAGTTTATATGATAGTTAGTGGAGTTAGCAAGAGATCTAAATCTTATTTCTACTATACTGTCATATCTACAGTGTATCCTTCAGAATAGACAGTACAGAAACAGAGAGAAAAACTTCAGTATAAATGTGTGATGATCTCATGACTTGGTGAAGGTATACTGTTATCAGTATACAGACTTAGCCTTAAATAGTAATTTTGACACATAAGTTTAAATAACCTTAACCCTTCTAAGCCATGGTCCCAGCTGAAAAATAGGGATGTAACAACACTGCTATAAGATTAAATAAAATAACTTGTGTAAAGCACCTAACATGTAAATTCCATATAATGTCTGTCTCCTTCTCCCTTCCTATTGTTTCCCTAGTGTTTCCCTAAGAGACCGTACCCAAGGTTAATACACATGAAGGCAGCTATGCCTCCCCTAAAATCTGCACTCTTTCTACATAAGAGGACCCACTAGAGGTCCCATTGAGAAGCAACAGAATAACAGGTAACAAGATATAATTACACAGAGACAGATATTTGTTCCTTTGAAACATGAAACAAAATATCGACTTATTGAATAATGAAAAACATTTCATTAAAATTGTGTTTCCTACAGCACCCATTTATGATAAAAACACTCAGCAAAGTGGGAATAGAAGGAGCATTCCTCAACATAATAAAGGCCATATATGAGAGACCTACAGCCAATATCATACTCAATGGGAAAAAACTAAAATCTTTTCCACTAAGATCAGGAACAAGAGAAGGTTGTCCACTTTCACCATTTCTATTCAATATAGTATTGGAAGTTTTAGCCACAGCGATCAGATAAGAAAAGGAAATAAAAAGCATCCAAATTGGAAAGGAGGAAACAAAACTGTCATTGTTTGCAGATGTTATGACAGTGTACATATAAAATCCTATAGACTCCACCAAAAAACTGCTTGACCTAATAAACAAATTTGGCAAAACAGTGGGATACAAAATCAATATTCAGAAATTAAAGGCATTTTTGTATACCAACAATGAAACGGCAGAAGCAGAAATTTTTAAAAAATCCCATATGAAATAGCAAAAAGAAAAATAAAATATCTAGGAATAAACCTAACCAAAGAGGTAAAGACTTCTACTCAGAAAACTACACGACACTGAAGAAAGAAATCAAGGAGGACACAAACAAATGGAAACATATACTGTGTTCATGGATCGGAAGAATTAACATCATCAAAATGTCCATACTACCCAAAGCAATTTACAGATTCAATGCAATATCTATTAAAGTACCAATGGCATATTTCACAGACATAGAACAAACATTTTTAAAATGTATATGGAACCATAAACAACCCCGAATAGCTGCTGCAATTTTGAGAAAGAAAAGTAAAGTAGGAGGGATCACAATACCTGATATTAAACTGTATTACAAGGTCACTGTAATCAAAACAGCCTCGTACTGGCATAAAAACAAGCACATAGACCAATGGAACAGAACAGAGAGCCCAGAAATAAACCCAAGTCTCTATGGTCAATTAATATTTGACAAAGGGGGCAGCAACATAAAATGGAGTAAAAATAGCCTCTTCAACAAATGGCACTGGGAGAGCTGGACAGCTATGTGCAAAAAAATGAAACTCAAGCACCAACTTACACCATACACAAAAATAAATTCAAGGTGGATAAAACATTTAAATATAAACCATGACACCATTGAAGTCCTAGAGGAGAACATAGGCAGGAAAATCTCAAATATTTTTACTGATATGTCTCCTAGAGCAAGGGACATAAAGGAAAAAATAAACAAATGGGATCTCATCAAAATAAAAAGCTTCTTCTACATGGCTAAAGAAAACAGTATTAAAATAAAAAGAGAACCAATTGTATGGGAAAACATATTTGCCAATGATACCTCAGACAAGGGTTTAATCTCCAAAATATATAAAGAACTTACACAACTCCACTCTAAGAAGAAGAGCAACCTAATTAAAAAATGGGCAAAGGACTTGAACAGACAGTTCTCCAAGGAGGACACACAGAGGATCCAGAGACACATGAAAAGATGCTCAATATCGCTAGCTATCAGAGAGATGCAAATTAAAACCACAATGAGATACCACTTCACACCAACAAGAATGGCCATCATAAACAAAGCAACAAACAACAAGGGCTACTAAGGTTGTGGAGAAAAGGGAACCCTAGTGCACTGTTGGTGGGATTGCAGACTAGTACAACCACTATGGAAAACAGTATGGAACTTCCTCAGAAAACTAAAAATGGAACTGACTTTTGACCTGGCAATTCCACTGCGAGGATTATATCCTGAGAATCCTGAAACACCAATCTAAAAGAACCTATGCACCCCAATGTTCATAGCAGCACAATTTATAGTAGGCAAGTAGTGGAAGCATCCTAAGTGCCCATCAGGCAATGAATGGATCAAAAAACTGTGGTCCATTTACACAATGGAATTCTATGCAGCAGAAAGAAAGAAGTAGCTCCTACCCTTTACAACACCATGGATGGAACTGGAAAGTGTTATGCTAAGAATGATAAGCCCAGCAGTGAAAGACAAATATCATATGATCTCACCTTTAACAGGATCCTAAACAACAAAACAAACAGACAAGCAAAATATAACCAAAAACACTGAAATAGAGAACAGGCTGACAGTTACCAGAGGGGAGATGGGAGGGAATTTCAGGGGAAAAGGGGAAGGGTTTACAGGAACAAATATAAAGGACACATGGACAAAAACTGGGGGGGGGGGTGAAAATGGGAGGGAGGTGGGAAGGTATGGTAGGGTTAGCTGGGATGGGAGTAAAGGACATAAAACTGTACTTGAACAACAATTAAAAACAATTTATCAATAAACAATGAAAAAAAGTAAAATAAAATTGTGTTTGTTAAAGCAGGCAAATAATACTACAATCATTCCAAAAAGCAAAAAAGGGGAGCTGCTGTATATAAATATATTATTTCTCCTGATTCATCAGTACAAGGCATCCAATGCAGCCACATCTAAAAATATATGCATAGGGAACATTCACTTCTGAGAAGAGGGAGCAGACACTTTTCCCTATTCTTCTTGCTAAGTACAATTCAAACCCCCATACATTGGCTTATAGCAGATTTCCACACCAAACACAAGAAGTCTCTGAAAGATGGAGAGAAGAAATACCAATTAGGGATAACAGAACTAGTGGGAGAACGTGGTGGTGAGTTCTCTGGGTTTTATTTTTGCCTCAAATACCCCAAGCTAAATAGCTGGCAATCCAACATCCAAAGGTAGAATTAAAAAAATTTTTTTAAACCTCCAAAAATAAGCCTGTTTTCTCAACCAAAGGACTAAATCAGGCAAAGCCTAAGACAACTTCTAGATAATAACTGTTCTATTGTAGCCAAACACCAGAAAAAAAAACAGTGGTCCCACTCCCAGTCATACCAGCAAAGACTGAGAAAAAGGGTGACACTTCAACCCCTTTGAGAGATAGCAACAAGGGGCCCCAACAGGGGTGATGTTAGAAAAGGTCAAGTAAGAAACTAGGATTTTCATCCCCACTGCCTAGTAATGAGGTCATGACTCCCATGCCCACCCCCAGCTATGGGCTTCAATATTTGAAACTCAATCAATGTAATCCATCATATTACCAGAAAAAAACAGCTACATGATCTTAACAATAATACAGAAAGAGCAATTGACAAAATTCAATACCATTCATGATTTTTTTTAAGTTTAGAAAAATATGGAGAAGAGCTTTCTAAACCTGATAAAGTGTATCAGTAAAAAAACTGCAGCTAACATTATACTTAATGATGAAAGACTGAATGTTTCCCCCTTAGATTAAGAACAATGCAAGGATTTCTACTCTTACTACTCTTATTCAACATAGTGCCAAAAGTTCTAGTCAGTGCAACAAGGCAAGAAAAAGAAGTAAAATGTCTGCATTACAAAAAATAAGAAAAAGAGAAAAGTATAATAAAAGCGTTTGCAGATGACATAATTGTCTAATAGAAACTGCCAAGGAATCTGCACCAAAGAAAAAAAAGGAAAAATCACAGGACAAAAAGCTCAGCAAAGGTCACAAAACACTATATATTATATATGTGTATGTGTGTGTGTATATGTATATATATATGTATATGTGTATATGTATACATATATATAAACTATATTTCTGTATACAAGCAATGAGTATGAAGACACTAAAATTTAAAAATAAATACTATTTCCAGTTGCTCAAAAAAGTAAACACATATAAATCTAACAAAACATGTGCAGGAGGCCCTGGCTGGCGTAGCTCAGTGAATTGAGCACAGGCTGCGAAACAAAGCATCGCAGGTTCGATTTCCAGTCAGGGTACATGCCTGGGTTGCAGGCCACGGCCCCCAGCAACCACACATTGATGTTTCTCTCTCTCTTTCTCCCTTCCTTCCCTCTCTAAAAATAAATAAATAAAATCTTAAAAAAAAACCATGTGCAGGATATGCATGATGAAAATTGTAAAACTCTGAAGAAATAAAGAAAGAAAATCAGTAAATGGAGAGACATACTCTATTCATGAATTGGAAGCTTAAACATAGTAAAGATGTCAATTCTCTCCAAACTGATGTATAGTTTTAACACAATTCCTGTTAAAATCCTAGTAATACCTATTCTAGATGTATACAAAATCATTCAAAAATTTATATGGAACAGCAAAGCAACTGGAAAAGTAAAACAATTGTGAAAAAATAAAGTATGAAGAATTAGTATACTTTATATATTAGTTAGCTACAGTAATCAAGATGGTAGTATTGCCAAAGAAATAAACTCATAGACCAATTGAACAAAAGGGAGAACCCAGAAATAGCCTCATACAAATATGCCCAACAGATTTTTGACAAAGGTATAAAACAATTCAGTGGAGAAAAGATTGCCTCTGCAATAAATGGTGCTCAAGCAATTGAACATCTATAGAAAAAAAGTAAGAAAAGAAACACACAAACATAACTCAAAATGGATCACAGACTTAAATGTAAACTGTAACACTTTTAGGAAAAATTATAATAGAAAATCTTTGAAATGTAGGTCTAAGCAAAGAATTCTTATACTTGACACCAAAAACATGATCCATAAAAGAAAAACTTGATGAGTTGGGTTTGATTTGAAAATCTTTTCTTTGCAGAAGATACTGTTAAGAGAATGAAGAGACCACCTGGAAGAAAATATTTGCAAACCACATATGTAACAAAGGCATGTACATAATAAACTCTCAAAATCAACTTTAAAAAAAGCCCAATTAGAAAATGGAAAAATGACATAAACAGACATTTCACCAAAGAAGATATACAGATGACAGATCAGCACATGAGAAAATGTTCAACATCATTAGCCACTAGGGAAATGAAATTAAAACCAAGGTGAGTTACCATTACATGTCTAGCAGAAAGATTAAAGTAAAAAAAAAAAAATAGTGACAACATAAACTCAGGTGAAGATATAGAGAAACTGAATTACTCATGGATTGCTGGTGTGAAGATAAAATGATAAAACATCTCTGGAAAACAATTTGGCAGTTTCATCAAAAACTAAACATGCAAACTTCAAATAACCCAGCAACAGGGCTCCTACTATCCCAGAGAAATGAAGACCTAGGTGTGTGCGCACACACACACACACACACACACACACACACACACAAATATGTACATGAATGTATATTGCAGCTTTGTTTGTAACAGCAAAAACTGGAAACAACTCAGATGCCCTTCACTGGGTGAACAGTGAAACAAACTCTAGTACAATACATCCTTATCATGGAATTCTATCCAGCAATAAAAAAGAAACAACTACTAATACATACAAGGGATAAGTAAACACAGAATTATGTTGAGTGGGAAAAGGTTGCATGCTGTATGATTCCATTTATATAATAACACTGTTGAATTAAAGAATATTATAGAAAATTGAACTAGTCATTGCCAAGGATTAAGGGGGTAATTGCTGTGGAATGGAAGGGGGTGTGACTAAGCAAGGCAACATGAGAGATTGTGTGTGATGATGGAAATATTCTGTATCTTCAGTGTATCACTGTTTGTATCCTGGTTATAATGTTGTCCTGTAGTTTGGGGCAAAAGTTATACAAGATCTCTCTGCACTGTATCTTATAACTACAAGGGAATCTACAATTATCTCCAAACAAAGGTTTAATTAACACACACACAATACATACAGTTTGCCAAAAAGCCATGCTCCTAGCCCTAATAAATCAGATGCTCATTAAACACTTGACCCTGAGCAGGGAGTGACTCAGGACGCAGGCTTGGACTCAAGCATTACTTAGAAGCTCACCAGAGATCCACAAGCAGCCAGAGTAAAGAACTACTGGTCCCAAGTAAATAGACAAAAGCCTGCCATCACATTAAAAAAATAACCAACAGTCATAGAATTTTTTTTAGATGTCACCAGTATTGACAAAAATAAGGAGAAACCACCATTATCATTTGCAGCTGAAGAGGGAGTAAAATAATTTCGAAACCTTTCTGAAGAGCAATTTGACCTCTCTATGGAAATACTAATCCCTTCCAGGGAGACACCTAAAACCCAGAGAAAACCAGAGGGAGAATGCTGTATTCACTGACCTCACCAATCTCAGGGAGGATGTATTCAGCCCCTAGTTGTATGCTCAATTAGAAGCCTGATCCTCTGACGGCAGCTTTTGAAGAATGCCTAGGCCTCTTTCAGGGAAAGATTGAGAGATGGGAGTATTGCTCTGCTCCCTCTATGCTAAGCCCTGGGAGATAGCCACAAAGAGTCTTCACGAGCCCATTAAAAACTGTGTTTTCAAACTCACAGACACAGGAAATCAACGGGACTTTACCAGATGGGAAGAGGGTGGCAGGGAGGATGAAGAGGGTAAAGGGGGTCAAATACATAGTGACACAAGGAGACTAGACTTTGGGTGGTGAACACACAATGTCATATAAAGATGTTGATTATGAAGTTGTACACTTGAAACTAATACTATTAGCCAGTGTTACTCTGATAAAGTTAATTTAAAAAATGGAACAATTTCTTTGCTTGCTATAGTCTGTGGGTCTCACGAGCTAGGTTTCTGGGGAACCCATTTCTCAGATGGAAGCCTTAAAAGTTGGGACACTAGATCTTGGGTCCAAAACCCTTCCCTCCTAAGTGAGAAGCTGGCAATTGCATATCCTGTGCCAGGGTGGGTTTTATACAGAGACTGGATCTCAGCCTTCCCCAGCCATTTCAATGTGGGTGTTTTCCTCATATACCTAGGGTGTAGGAGTTGCTCACTGGTTCCTAGATTTCTTTTGGAAAGAATTACTTCATATGTAGCTGTAGATTTTGTGTGCCCAGGAGAGAAGGAAAGTTCAGGGGCCTCTTATTTTGCCATGTTGGACTGGAAGTCTCCTCTTTCCATTCCTTAAATCAATAGTGTGAATCTCTGACCTTAAAGAAAGGTTGTACTTGACCAACTCTGCTGGCATAGGGCTTCCAGGATGTTTCTTTATTAATTCTTACAACTTCACATGAATTGATATTTATCACAACAAAAACCTCAATTAAAAATGCATGACTAGTTACAGAGTTTATTCATCAAAGTTGGTCACCCTAATAGTATCATATATATCAGCTGCATGATGAAATTTATGCTACAGCTCTTACACAGTTCACTCCATCTAATTTATTGTTGGAATATGCAGTTGACTCTTTAACAACTGGGGGTTGGGGACCCACAGCCTGTGTAGTCAAAAATCTGCATGTAACTTAATTCAGTGCCCCATGTACACAGATTCCCAACCACTAGATGACCCTTAAACAGCTCTGGTTTCAACTGTGTGGGTCAACTGAACTTTCAGATCTGCTGAACTGTGCCAGTCAATTTTTAAAAATCCATGCATGAATGGACCTAAGCAATTCAAGCTGGAATTATTCAAGGGTCAACTGTATTTATATTTAGGCTATTCATTGATATAACACTTTATTCATTTCTTTAGCTCTTAATTTTTGGTGTTTCTCCCACCAGTACAATAGACATTTTTGTTCTTTATTGTTAGTGATACTTTATCTCTTTGTTATTGTTTTGTCATAAAAATATTTAAATATGTAGTAAGATAGCTTTCCAAGCAGAGACAACAGTAAAATAGCTTACTAGAAATAAACACAAAAATTCTTGCCCTGGGTATTTGGTCATTTATTTTAATAGTGCCAGGTACTATTATAGGTACAACAGAAACAATAGTAAATTAAACAAAGTTCCTGCATTCTTGGAAGTCACAGTCAACCAGATTGAAACGATAAACAAATAAGTATGTAATAGAATATTATGCAATACTACTAAATACTGCAAAGAAAATACATCTGGGTAATTTTGATAGAAACTGATGGGGACACCTGCAGATAGGGTAGTGGCCCCAGACAGGTTGTCTGAAAAGATGACAGTTGAGCAGAGATTTTAATTACATGATAGAGAAATAAGAATATAAAGTATATAATCAATGAGACAAAACAAATGCTGGTTCTTCTAAGACAGATGCTTATTAATTCTTGATTCCCTGAAGAGTTAATAAAAAAATAAGTGCTCAACAAAATTTCTATATCTTTCAGTCTAAAGGCTGAAGTATTTGGTTATAAAAATGGGGTTGGGGGAGGTCAAATACTAAATGTTCCACTCTTTCATTTTCCTTTTCTTTGATATTTTTAAAGGCTTGTCTAGATCTAAAAGGGGGAAAAAAGGACATTTTAATGAACATCGCAATTAAGACAGGCATCCCTTGGAAACTAACATCCTTTGAACTGCTGTGAAGTTGGCCCCTTCCTGATTTGAGGTCAATAAAGTTATACTGTGGTGTCTCCCAGGGAAAATCTGTGCATGTAAAATCATTTGACTTGCTCTGACTTCCCCAATGCTCCTAAGAAGCTCAATCTGCAGATCAGAGCAGCTACTCCTTTTCAATTAACTCTCTTTCAGACTAGATCATTGTCCTTGTCTTCACTTAAGTCAAATGGCGCTCCCCATTGAGACAGACAGCTGGTTATGCTGAGCTAACTCAGGTAACCCTCACTGAAATAACCACGTGTCTTGTCCAAATACATCTATCATCTTCACCTTGATGGCCAGCCAGCCTGGTGTCTGGTGTCATCTCTGGGTCCCACATGGAAGGCCTCCCGCCCACCCTGCAACACTTCCCTGACAGCACTGGGACACTATTTGCAAAGGACAAAATGCATGCAAAGATTTTGAGCCGTTTTCTCTTTTAAAAATTCAAATCAATTTAGGAAATGCTAATTAAACAAATATTATAGGTTCTGGGGAAACAGGTGTAGGATCCTAGGATGACTTTGCCTAAACGGTTTCCTTGGAGGCAACTGGGCATGTTCTGGGGATGTTTCTGATATCTAGGTTGATACAATGTCAGATCAAGGTTTCTGTGAGACAATAAACCACAGCAAGTGATGTGAGAGTAGGGGAGGATAAGAGCTCTTGAGAACTGATAAACTCTAGTTTGAGCCTGAACAACTACATAGGAAGTGGGAGTTAACACTTCTTGTTTAGTATAGAAAACTGCCTGAAATAAAAGAAGAGGGGCCAGTTGTGGGTCCCAGGGCAGCCAGCCCCTCCTGTCATCTCCTTCCTTGAAAGGTTACTCTCTAGGCTCCTCCTGGAATGTGTGTGAGCTGCTCTCTGGACTTTAGAGGTAACTTACCCGACCTCTATATTCAAACTCACACTGGGATTGCAAAGTGATTAGGAAAAAGAAAGAAAAAAGTGGATAGGGCCTGCAAACAGCCCCCTCATATGATCTGGGTGAGCTTTATTTCTGAGAACAATACTGTTCGCCATTAACGTGAGGCCTGAACTAGATATAGCAAAATGTTGGGGTTCCTGTCATGAGGAGCTAGTGTCCCAGGCAAGATGTACTCTATTTTTCCTTTGTTATGCACAGAAATGAGTGGGGACTATTTAACTCTCATATATATATATATATGACTTAGTCAGTTTAATGATCCCTAAAATGAATTGGCAGACCCCATGGTACATGGTCACGAGCCCTTGGGGAAGGATGACCAGCCTTCTTTGATAACACATTAAAGGGTCCGCAGGTTTGCAGTCACATACAGTCCCCTCCTCTAATCTGATAGAGAATTAAAATCAGGAAATATGAGTTAAAGGCCAAATAATAGAGAATGTTGAAAAAGGAAAAAAGGACTGTGCTACTAGATGGATCTCTGAATGTCCAAGCGCTTATAAACTAAGGCCATGAGAGATGGAGCCCTCTGGGGGAACCTTGGATGAGGAAGAGTATTGCTAAAGCTGTGAGCATTGCTACCAGAACTGTAGTCACGAGCCAGCATCTAGGAGGAACTGAAAACTTAAGGAGAGCTACAGATTCCCTGTTCTAAGGAGGAAGACCTCTACAAGTCTAGCTGTAATAAACAGACCATGCCTAGTGACACACTTTTCCCCCACTAGGTAATGTGACAGAAGAATCTTACTTTTGGAACTTGGAAAGACTATGAAATTTAGTTACCAAATCAGTAGAAATTTGAACATCTGCTCATTTCCTAAATAACTTTGCTCCTTCTAATCAATTATAGCTACAGGTTTTGTAGATAAAGATTTCAGGCTGTGGTAGGAATGGTCTGTTCTCTTGATCTTATCTAATCTATCACCCACACCATAACCTGAGTAATTTGTTCTGTAGCATAAATGCATTTTTGTCATTCTTGTTCTGACACTCATTTGATGATTTCTCATTGTAATTAATAGCAAATTTAGAATCTTTAACATGGCTTATGAAGCCTAAAGAATGTCTGTTTCCAGTTTCTTCTCTCATCATTACCAATATATAACCATCCTGTACATAAACGGCACATTTTTCTTCGAATGAGCCCAGCTTCCCCGTGTCAGATTATTCCCCCTGCCCAGTTCCCCCAGGCCTTCACTAACATTACTCCTCTCCATCCTTCAGGTTGCACTTCGAGTTTACTTACTCTGGACACTTTCCTTAACCCTCTTATTGTACTACTAACCTCTCCAATGTGCTCCCACAGAATATCATCGTCATTCCACGGTACTTATCATGCTGTATTATTATTGCTAATTTATCCATAACCCCTCTCCAGTCTGTAAAGTTCTTTTGGAATGATACTGTATCTTGTTTACCTTTACACTCCCAGCATAAAATAGGATCTCTTGAATGACTAAGTGAATCTATGGAAACAGCATTGTCGTCAAGAGCCAGGAAACCTGCACTCAAGTCCACACATCACTCTTTAACCTTGAGTTTTCAGCTGACTGTAAAATCCCCATGGAAAGGAATGTAGAAGTAAAAAAGTGATCTTCAGTTTGCACAAAACCACGTGGCAGGGCTGCACAATGCCCTGATGGTCCTGTCAAAACACCACCATATGCAAAAGATTGCAAGGTACATCGGGATGCACTAACATATATAAAAGATGAGCACCCCTGGGAACTCTGAAGAAAAGAAAATATGAACAGTCTCTATAAACACAAAGACTCGAAAAAAAATCTCTTCCCTAACTGTTATGGGAAGGAGGGAACAAACTGAAAGGTCCAGTGTAGAAACATGAATACTTGCCCAGATTATATACCCCAGCTGAGCTCTCCAAGAATCAAGTGTTATTAAAAACTAGCTTTAATTAGGCAGGACTACAATCTTTGTTGAATGGAATTTATTTATTAATTTTTAGCAGAGTTTCCAGTTTCATTCCTGCTCTTAATTGGGAACATCTCCTTAAGTGAAGAATGCTCACTTGTGCAGAATTTGAGCATTTCCCAGGGCTAACCTCCATTTGAACTCTGTTGTCTAGGTAAGGACAGGGCCCTCTCCATTCTGGCAGAGCCTTGGCCCTGTTTTTGCTGACATGCAAATGTGGACTGTGATCCATAATGTTTTATTTAATAGAGTCACTGAGAGAAAGAAAAAAGGATATTGTTGTGAATTAAATGTCCTTGTCTCTTCAGGCAAGAAGATAAAAGTCCTGATTGATTGCTGAGATGGCTGGAAATGGAAGTATTAATGCAAAACACTGGTGTTGTTATGTTTCTATTCTCTGGAGTATTGTAAATGGTAGTGGAAATTTTAGTCCAAGCAGAATAAAAACTGACTTTATCCCTTGCCAGAACAAGCAAATTCAGCGAAGTCAGGAAGCAGATGGCAAAGAACCAAGGAGTAGGACCTAGAGAGCTACCTTCCAGTCCTGGCCCTGCTATCCTGGCCTTGAACATGTCATTTACTGACCTGGCCTCAGATTCCTTCAGATTTGAATGTTTTGCTACATAGGCAATATAACGTATCTTCACTACCTGTAATGTCATACAATTCTTTCTTCTAAATTAACCCAAGCACTCGGCCTTAAGTAATCATCCTCTGGAAGAGGCTACTGACCTGCTCTGCTCTCTAGAGTCTTAAATAAAATTATCAGAGATTCCACCAAGTTCTGTCATTTCTCTTCAACAATACATAAAAAAAGATTATACTAAGACATATAGTAAAAGAAGAAAGTACAGGTGTTAAGTGACTCTATACAATAGATTAAACTTGATAATTTACTACAATTAATTTAAGCTTCATTATGTACACAATGAGCTACATGTAATGTGCAATGTGGTTTCGGTGTGTCCTTCGAAGGAAGCTTCCACCTCCTCCTCACTTAAAAATATGGGGAAATCCCTAGTTAAAAACAAATTATAGAAACAGCACTGTCCTGATATGGTCCAGAGATCCTCTTTTTTTTTCCCCCTTAATGATTTTGTAACTTTCCCTGATTTGGTAAATCCCTGAGTTTGTATTGTTCCATTTCCTAGATTTTGCATAGAGATATTGGCTCTTTGATATATCCAGGTTTTTATTTTATTTTATTTTTTTAGAAAAGCTGGACTTGATTTATTTTTTAATGTCTTTGTTTCTTTTTTTATTGTTGTTCAAATACAGTTGTCTCCATTTTCCCCACACTGCTCCCCCAACCCCAGTCACCCCCACTTCCCACACTTGATCCTACCTCCCTTTGGTTTTGTCCCTATGTGCTTTGTAGATATTCCTGAAAACCCTTCCCCTTCTTCCCCTCAACATCCCCTCCTACCTCTCCTCCGGTTACTGTCAGTTTGTTCTTAATTTCAATGTCTCTGATTATATCCAAGTTTTTAAAGTCCTCCATACTTTAGTACAAATGCCTACAGTTCAGAGTTTAAGTTAAGTATCTTTTATCTACTACATTTCTTACTCTTCCTCAAAACTACTATTCAGATTTAGGCATTGCTGATACTAAAGGAGGTTTAATTTTCTCCAGTGTGGGTATCTTCTGCAAAAACACCCAAGACGGCTACTCAGAAATGGCTGCTCTCATTTCACTCTGGCTCCTGCTGTGGTGTGTGTGTGTACACGTGTGTGAGATGAGAAAGACAGAGAGATACAAGCACAAAAAAAGCTACTAAGAGACAACTACTAAATTCTATAGCTCCAAACAGAGTCTGGTTAACTTTAGGCCATGCCCAATATTACCCACTGAATCAGAACCTAAATTCAAGGCAAGATTTTAAAATGGAAGTTAGATTTTGGTCTTCAGACAAATACCAAACCACTTTCAGAACTCACTCCTAAAAGACATGCACTCTTAAAGTCGTTGTGAAATATTCTTTCATTTTATATGTGTTTCAGGGTTTTTGTTGTTGTGTTGTTAAATATCTGATTCTTAAAACATGAGCACAGTTTACACCCTACAAAACTTGAAATTCAATTCTGTTTGAATCAGAAGAGATGCTGATTTCACTATTGCTTTTGTTCAAAACAGTTGCTTCATAATTTATATGCTGTAATATCCATATCTCAACACCAGGTCTCGAGAACACTGGTTTTCTCTTCTGCTTTGATGGTTTTTATTTCATTCACAAGTTGTTTCTGGATGCAGGAAGTCAAGTGTAGAAAGATGAACTCTGGAGCTGTGAGTAAAATTGATGAAGTTAAATCTTTTCCCTCACCAAAGTGACTCTCCCATAATAAACAATGATCATTCTCTCCGGCCACCAGAACATAGCCACACACACAGTGTGAGTAATTCACTAGCAGAGTAAATTAACAAATGTAACTCAAATGAACTTAACTTGTTAGAGCAGAGAGTTAATGAGCCTGAAACTTGTGAGAATAGTTTAGGAAAGTGAGTCTGGGCGGGCTCCAAAGCAACAGACTGCGTTCCAAACACCAGTAAATCTAGGTCATTTGTCACAAGAAGGAACAGGAGCAAGAGAGTCAGTAACTGCCATCATCTTTGGAGAAAAGGCAACTAAAAATGGCTTGGTAGGATGTTCAAATGATAGCATGGCTATATACTTCACGGAAAGGGATGAGCATTTTCAGATATATTAAGTAGATTTGGAAGACACAGATTTATATTTATATTATAGTCTCTATATTAGACAATATATTTATTCTTAATACCCTTATTTGTTCATAATTCAGTTTGAAATTTCATTAAGTTTTGTCCTATTTTTAAAATGTTTAAAAGGAAAAAATAAAGCTAAAAATACAATTATGAGGAAACATTATCCTACTTAAATTTCTTAGAATAAATTCTTAAGTTTTTGGTCAGTCTCAGAAATCAGACTACCTGCTGAAAGATTCTGAGTTTCATGATGCCTGAAGTCAAATATTCTTCTTTAGACTTGGTTCAATAATGTAAGCTTTCTGTGCTTCAATTTCTGCTACTGAAAATGGAAATAACAATAGTACCCTACGTCCTAGAATAAGCTGATTATATGCCTAGTACTTAATACACTTTTGTTGTTATTTCAAAAGGTGTATTATTCTCAAAATAAAATGAAGGTAGATTTCTACCTTACACCATATCAAAAAATAATAGTTGGATTAAAGATGTGACCCCACCTGGTGTAGCTCAGTGGGTTGAGCACAGGCCTGTGAACCAAAGGGTCACCAGTTTGATTCCCAGTCAGGGCACATGCCTGGGTTGCAGGCCAGGTCCCCAGTGGGGGCTGCATGAAAGGCAACCACACATTGATGTTTCACTCCCTCTCTTTCTCCCTCCCTTCCCCTCTCTCTAAAAATAAATATATAAAGTCTTAAAAAAAAGATGTGAAAGTTAACAAGGAAAATTTAAAAATCCCTTTCAGAGGTTACAAAGTTTCTACTACACAACAATTAGTCCTACAGATTTACTGCACAGCACAGTGTAGTAAACAATACTGTATCATAACATAAAATCTGCTAAAATGCTAGACTTAGTTGTGTTTTTATCACCAAAAAGTGACAAAGATAAAAAACAAAGATGGTGAGAGGAAACTTTTAGAGGACATGGATATGTTTATGGCACAAATTGTGACAGCTTCATGTGTGTGTATGTAGTTATCTCCAAACGTAGTAAGTCTTATACATTAAATATATACAGCTTTATATACAGCTTATGCCAATTACACAATAATAAAGTGCTTTTTAAAAAGGGTGAAAGAAAAGATACTATATTTTACAATCTTAAAGAGAAAAAGTTTGTGTAACAGAACAAAACTAGGAATTGTGGCAGAAATAACTAACAGATTCAAATATATAAAGATTTAAAACTTCTACATGGAAAACTAGTTTCCATAAACCAACTGAAAAAAAGAAAAATTATTTTAAAAAGTATTTGAATGAATGTGACAAGAAGATAATGTACTTAATATATTTAAACTTCTAGAAATCAAGAAAAGACTTCCCAATGGGAAAAAATACAAGAAGAGTACATGAACTGGCTACT
The DNA here is from genome assembly GCA_004024845.1 of Tonatia bakeri. Taxonomy (NCBI): domain Eukaryota; kingdom Metazoa; phylum Chordata; class Mammalia; order Chiroptera; family Phyllostomidae; genus Tonatia; species Tonatia bakeri. Next base: position 43,277 of record PVIA01002642.1, on the reverse strand, counting down.
CCCAAAAGAAGCAATATGTGTTTCTTTTTTACATGCTCACTTCACTAATAACCAAAGTCATGGAAATTAAAACAATATTGAGGTTCAAAATAATCAGGGTTATGTCAGTGGTGAAATGTGAATCTGGTAAAGAACTGAGAGATGAGAAATCAGATTCAAGAATAAGAAAATAAGATGGAAAACGTGGGGGCAGGGATCAACAGGGAAAGAAAAGGAATCAGAGACAAAGTCTGACCTAACTGAACTGCGGGCAGCCTAGACGGCCCTTTGGGTCTTTGCCTGAAATAGACCTGGATCTGAATCTTTCCTCTGATGTCACACCTTACACAGCCTTGGAAAGCTACTGCCTTTTATTATTCTTAGTTTTTTCATCTACAACTGAAAGTACAGTTGTAAGGATTGAACAAAACAATACATTTGGCTCTCTAATCTCCATCCCTGGCCCTGCACAGAGCCTCAAGGTTTAGTAAAACTGTTTTTCCTGATTAATGCAACTCTCCTTCCTGCTGTAGGCCATGCTGAGATCATCCACTCCAAGAAAAGCAAAAAGGAAGAGGACCAGGCCTCCTTTCACCCTCAATCCTCATCCATAAAACTGTCAGCAAAGCTGAACACGGCTGGCTCCTTCCAAGATTAAAAGCAAAATGGACATGAGGAAGTTTCCAGATCTCAGTCTGAGCTGTCTATTCCAACAACCAGGAACAAACCCTCTTGACCAGTAAGTGAAGCAAATGTAGTTGGTTTTGCCCATGGCTTTCCTCCAAGGTACAGCAGGGTAATTACACTACTCACATTTGGTCTTTGGTTATTTTATGTATTTTTCTTTTTAGTGAAGGCTTTATGTTTGATTTTTAAAATATGGTCACCTTTTATGTATTTTATGCACATTTATTAAGTGTGAGGGAATGTTCCCTCTTGCTGCTACAGCATGCAGAAACTCACTATCCCAGAGACGGGAATGAAGGTTCGACAGTAAGAAAGTAAGTAATAAATATGTTCATAAAGACATAAATAGCCCTGGCTGGCGTAGCTCAGTGGATTGAGCGCGGGCTGCGAACCAGGCATCGCAGGTTCGATTCCCAGTCAGGGCACATGCCTAGGTTGCAGGCCATGTCCCCCAGCAACCGCACATTGATGTTTCTCTCTCTCCCTCTCCCTTCCCTCTCTAAAAATAAATAATAAAATCTTTAAAAAAAAAAGACATAAATAAAATGTTTCTTGGGAATAAAAAGCAAAAATAGCATGAAAGAGAGAAAAGGGGCAGGACGGAGGGCGGGAGGAAAGAAATAGCAACCACTGGTTGCAAATGAAGGGCGGGAGGGTTATCCAAAAAGACTGCCACCTAGTGGAATTGTAACTGCACCTGTTCCTTTGGCCACAGCTTGTCCTGGAAGGAAACCAGAGTGATAAGAGCAGCTGACCTGCAAGCCTTCAAAGCAAAATAAAAAGCAGATGAATAAATGTTTGCACATCAGTGGATTCTAAATCTTGACAACACAGAAGCCTTATTTAATTTGATCAGTGTGCATCAGAGACTTTAAACTGCCATTAGTCAAGCATGCTGCCACTCTCTTCTCAGTTGCAGAAGGTTAATGCTATTTATGGGGCATAAACCAGCTATATTTCATGTGAGCAAATGAAAGGAAACAAAATCCTCTTGTGGTAAAATGAAGAATAAATATAAACACGATTGCTTTATCCTGCTTTGCCTTTATGGACTTTTTTCCAATCCATTTAAATAAGTTCCTCCAAACAAGATTATCTATATATTAGAAATTTTTAAATGAAATGAGTTGATATGTTTTCAAATGACCAAAGTGTTTTAAATTAGACTAGCTTTTTAAAAGGTCAATTCAATCCAGTAAAAAAGATAATATTGGTGGAAACAAAAATATGTTCATATTTAATGTTTTATTTCTACTTTATCAAACATAACAGTCAAATCATATGCATAAAGAATTTATTAGCTCGATGCCTCCATACTACTTTGTTTATTTAAACAAGGGTTACTATATTATCTGTCAAAAATCTATTTAAATGCCAAAAGCAACTTTGTATTGTATTTTTATGTGACAGAGAAAAAAGGAAATAAGACTTGTCTATTATTTTTTTACTCCTGCCCAGGAAAAGAAAAAGTTAGAAACTCTCATATTCACTTTCATCATATATTCTACCTCTAGGCTCCAAATTCAATTCTCATGTACAGTTTTCTAAGGTTTGCATAAATTTTTTTAGGCAGAGTATCATGTATCTGCTCTGAGTTGAATACTCTGAATTCACCTATTTTAGTACACATATTGAATGACCATCCAGATTCTTGCACAGAGAACAGGTAAACAGATCCAAGAGGATACTTTCTCACCAGCTAATGTTAAGAAGTTAATTGACTAAAGCTAGAACATATGATCCACTAAAATGTTGGGTTGGCCAAAGTGTCTCCATGATTTTTTCTGTAAAATAAAAGACACATTTTTCATTTTCACCAATAAATTTATTGATTTGGATATTTTGAATATGTCAGCTACTACCTGGTATAATGTTGATTATTCTCAATTAATGTCTCGATTTGATCACTATCAACTTCAACTGGTCTACCTAACTGTGTAGCGTTGTCCAGCGAGAAATCTTCAGCACAAAACTTCACAAACCACTTTTGATGCATTTGATCAGTCATAGCACCTTCTTTATACACTACACAAACCTTTTATTGTGTTTCAGTTACATTTTTACCTCTCCTGAATTAATAAAGCATAGCATGCTGAAAATGTTGAATATTTTCTTCCATCTTCAATATTAAAATGGCTGCACAAAACTTCACCAAATTGGGTTTTTTAAAAATTCATGCTGATTTGAAAGCTGTCACAAATAAAGTTAAAGACTACTAAGCACTACTAGAACCATATTATGGAAAAATACCAAATGAACTTTTTGGCCAACACAATTAAAAAAAACAGTTAACAGTAAATTTTTCATCTGTGTACCCAATCTAAAAAGCTTTACAATAAATAAAAAAAATAGCCCCAGCTCCCCAAACACAACTTTTGCCTTGGTTAGAGGATCTCACCACTTTCTTGTTGAGAAAGACCTACCTCAAATGTGATATCTCAAAATCCCACATTTTCCTTTGATGAAAAAATATGTGCCACAAATTGTATGTAATTTTTATTGCAGAATAAACATTTAAAGCATTCTCCACAAATTCTTTTGCCATCTTCACGTGATGTCAAGTTCAAGAACCCCCTGTGGGTAGTGGTAAATAGAGAGACCCTTTGTCTAACTACACAGGCCTCCTCTCGGCTCAACAGGAACATGTCTGAATCAGCTGCACAGCCTCAGCGTTACTCTGTTCCATAAACGGATGAGTTGGGGAAAGATGATTGAGCACTCGAGTGCATGCCCAGCCTCTTTCTACCCCCCAGCTGACTGACAACAGTGGGACAGGCTCTCCCACTGAATTACTCTAGGTTGTCCCCTTTCGTGCATTACACACTCCCCTTTGGAACTGGCAAATTCTAACTTGGAAGAAAAAGTTCAGCCAGTCAGCAGTATAGCAGGAAGTAAAATGCATTTACAAGTTCTAAAGTTATCTTAGTAATTTCTCTTCTACATATTTTGCAATAATAAAAGGCTGACTTGGGGAATATATACCCTACCATCAGATTAATTCCTGGAAGTAAAATAAACAGGCAGATTTCTAAGTAACTAGGCCTCTTATAGAAATGTGAAACTCCAGGGCCTCACATTCCACTGTGCTCAAGACTTGTGCTTTATGAACAAGTAGCTGAGGTGCAATTGCTCTACTGTGTTCCAGTTCAGAAATATTCTCAGTCTCTAAAAGGTCACCAGAGTGTGCCCATATTCATTGTGTCTTTTAGTGCTTTGCTAATGGCTTTTCAAAACTTTCCCACTACAGAACAAGAAGGCTTCAAGATAGAGATGGGGTGGTTCTCAGTTAGTGGGACTAAAGTGAGCAATCTATAAAAGCTGACCACATTTTATCCCACTAAGGGATAACCCGGCAACTGCTCCTGATCTACATTTTTCCAGTATTCCTGAGCAAGAAAAAGAAATCATCTGTCCATTCTTCTGCCATTTCACAGCCAGCACCACACACGGACCCAGGAATCTAGTGACAGGTTGATGGTTAGTCTCATAGCCCTCAGACCCCTTGTTTTCATAGACCAGAGAAACTGACATGTCTGTTGGTCATGAAAATCTAAGAGATCAATTGTTAAGTGGTACACATGACCCCTTTACGAAACTGCCATAAGAGTGATCTTTTAGCAGTAACTGTGTGATCAAGACTCTCTTTAAAAATCCTTAATTGTTCCCCAGCACCTTGAGATAAAGTTCAATTTTCTCTGTTTCTCTTTACAAACACATTCATAACCTGTTCCTTCTATTCCTATTTTTATAGCCTAATTTTCAACCACTACCATTACCATCACTGCTGCCCATTCTACCCTGAACTCTAGCCAAATATTTGAAATTCTTGGGTCTGGCCTTGCTTGTGCTTTTATGACTTTGCTCCTTTAGGGTCCTCTCCCATGAATATGACTCTCTTCTTCCACCAGTTCAAGTTTGCTGTGATGAGGTCCTCCGTCCAACAGCCCAGGAGTAGATCCTTCCCAGCCAAGCAGTCAAGATGAAGATGACTGCAGCCCTAGCGGACGTGTCAATTTCAGCCTCGTGAAAAACTCTGTGCAGGAACCATCCAGTTATACTATGCCCAGACTCCTGACACACAGAAACTCTGGTAAATGTTGTTTGAAGCCATAAATAATTAATGCAGCATCTCTTAAAACTCAGTTTCTAGTACCGGTCTACAAAGAATTACCTCCTCTCTCCTTTCTAATCTACTGTGTCCTCCCCTGTGTCTCTCACAGGATTTTATGCATGTGATGTCGACAGCTCCATCTCTCTGACTCTACTTGAAGCTGTTAGACTGGGAACAGTTCTTTCATCCTTTTAATCCTGAGATCCTAGCACAAGGCCTGGCACAGGGAAGGGCGCAGTAAATGTTTGTGAACAGATGATTTGAGTAAATTAAGTAACAACCTAGTTTCAGAAATGAAAAAGTTTGCAAGTCAAATTTGTTTTCTTTCAAGTAAAGGGGATTGTGCTGGGAATTATCAGGGTAGCAAAAAAAACCCTATTACAGGTTTTCTTTTTATGCAAAGACAACTCTGCACAGCCACATCATTATCCAATGTGAAGGATATTTGAGGTTATTCTTTCTGGGTGGGAGAGAGAGTCAGTTAAAATGGAAATCTCACCTCGATTGGTGTGACTCAGTGGGTTGGGTATCATCACACAAACTAAAAGGTTGCCAGTTTGATTCCTGGTCAGGGCACATGCCTGAGCTGTGGGCCAGGTGCCTGGTTGAGGGCATGTGAGAGGCCAACTATCAATGTTTCCCTTGCATATCAATGTTTCTCACCCTTTCTTCCTCTCTCCCTTTCTCTGTCTCTAAAAATAAATAAATAAAATCTTTTTTAAAAAATGGAAATTGCTCAGGCTCAACATCCTCAAAGATTACCCACTTTGGACAAGGAAGAAGCATGTTTCTTCATAACTGCTTGAAGGATATCCCTTCTAGAAGGAAGAAGTTCAGGAATTGCAGGGAAAAGCAGACTTGATGGGCCCTTCCCCAAGAATAAGAACATTAAGTGGGAATCTACAGGGATTCTAGCTATTTCAGGGGGAATTACATAATATCAGTGACTGTGTTTATTGTATACACTATCTCCTATTTTGAATAATATTAAAACACATAAAGTCAAAAGTGTCTGGATTTGTCTTCTGAGAAACAGAATGTATAATAGAGACTAACAGCCACTCTTGTTTGTGGGTCTCCTTTAGCTACAGAGAGGCAGAGAAGATTAGAAAAGTTGGAAAAGAGAGTGAATTTTCTGAGGCCAGATGCAAGGGAGGAAAATAAAAATAATCAACTTCATTCATGTAGCCAGCTTATCTCCCAGTTGGTGCCACACCAATCCTGTGCTGCAAAGTTAAAAGTATTTCCTGTGTTCTAGTTTCAGAATGCAAGCTTCAGGTAATTAACTAATTTGTCCTTGGTTCAGCAGCTAGTAAACAATAAGATAGTGACTTGAAGCCAGTACTCAATTGTTTCCATTCCATATTCTTTCCTCTTAGACTGTGCGTAAGGTATTGGTTTAGACTTTAACTCATTTTTCTGTTCTCTTAATGGGCATTTATGAGCATTGCCCATGTGCCAGGAGGCTCTCTGCTGCAGAAGGCACCATGAGATGGGGCTCCGGGGTGCTACAACGGAGGATCCAGCACCCAGAATGAATTTCCTGCCAGGAGTGACCCTTATATTTGAAAATTTTTCTCAGCTGATAGTTTTTCTGTTATTATCTAAGAAGTCTTCCATCCATATCCCATTCCATGCAAGAGAATATTCTAACACAAACAAAACTGATTTTGTCAAGTGTAGGAAGGAAAAGCTAATGGAATATTCGAATAAGTTATGGTTCCAATAATACAGTCGATTTGTTATCTTACTTCATGGTACAAGCTGTGCACCCCAAAAAATATGCTCACTTGTCTCACACTTCTCTACATGGAGCACAACACTTGGGCTTGGGATTTTAAAACCTGAATAATATCAACATGAAAGCTTGAGACTTTGGTTAAATTACCAGGGTCTCCCAAATGTATAGATGCTGAGTAGCCACATGTCAACCCACTCCACACCCACTACGTGAAGATGACACTAGGTATTTAACAAATGGTGATTGGCAATTTAATGAAACAAGTGCTGCAGCTGGTGCCTTCTGCATATTGTGTCACTAATTGCTTCACCAGCCCTGTGAAATAGATGTTCATATATCCAATATGTAATTATCTAACAAGTATTTGGCAATCATTATGTGCCAGGCACTGTACTAAGCATTTAAGATAGCTTTTCCCATTTATTCAGTTATTCAATAACTATGTATTGAGAGCTTATTAGAGGCCAGGGACTGTGTTAACCTGTGAGTATGTAAGCAAGCGAACCAAAAAGGCGGGGCACTACCCTCATGGTGCTTGCTTTCCAGTGGGTGGAGGCAACAAAAAAAAACAAGGAAAAAATAATTGCAGAGTAATTACAGATGATGATAGCACTTAAAAAGAAAACAACTAAATAAGGAGATAAAAATGTTCTGAAAGGAGGATGTCTACCTAAGTCAGAAAGCATGATCGGGGAAGGCACTCTGGGGTGGTGACATCCAAACTAAGGCCTAGAGAACATGAAGGAAACATGGCCTGGCTTGATGGGTGAGCAGAAAAGACACCAGAGGTAAGATGGTCCACCATGCGTTCAGACAGGCAGGCAGGAGTCAGATTATACAGGGCTTTATGGTTCATGGCAAGGAATTTTCAACTTGTTTTAAGGCCACACAAAAGCACCGAATGTTTTAAGCAGAGGTATGGTATGATCTGATCTGTACTTTTTAAAGATGATTCTGGTTGCTGTGTGGGAAATGAACCTAAGATGAGTAAAAGTGGAAGTGGGGAAACTAGTGGGAGGGCATTACTGCCATCTAGTCAGAGGGGGTGTAGGCTTGACTGCGGGGTGGCAGTGGATGTGGAGAAAAGTGGATAAATCTGAAGTATCTGTGGTAGTGGAACCAAACAGCTCACATAAGAACATGATGTGGGAAATGACCTTATGGGGTTAGTTGGCAAATGTATTGCCCATTTATTACACCTTTACATAGATTTTAAAAACCTAGAACTTAAGGTGTTAAATTATTGTCAATTTTATCTCAGTAAAATTTGTGGGAAATTACTGGCAAGAGCTCGAGAGTGGAAGCACTGAGAATCACAACAGGTGTACTCAATTTGAAGACCTTAAGGCCATTGCTTCACACACACCCCTCCTCATTTAGAATTTCTCCGGGTGGCCTCAGGTTTGTTCGTCCTCTACACTGGGTGCCTGACCTTTTGTTTTTCTACCAGGACTGCCACGTGCAGGTAAGTTGTGCCCTGCACAACTAGGGGAAGGAAGTGACACAGGAGGCTTTAAAGACAGATTTACAAATTCGCTGATGCTTGTCCTCTCAAAGTGCTTAATTCCCCTGCTCCTGAGTGTGGACTGGAGTTTGCACTGTGGTAATAGAATGCACAGAATTAATAGGACGTCACTTGTGACATAGGTTATAAAAAGACTGCAGCTTCAGTTGAAGGGGCATTCATTTTCTCTCTCTCTCTCTGTCTCTCTCTGTCTCTCTCTGTCTCTCTCTGTCTCTCTCTCATCACTGACTCTGGGCAAGACGACTGCCACATTATGAGAACACTCAGCAGCCTATGGAGAGGCCCACAGGGCACAGCACCAAGGCTGGCAGCAACCACATAAGTGAGAATTCAAGCAGATCTGCCCCCAGTCAAGCTATGAGATGACTTTAGCCCTGATCAATAGCTGGTATGAAACCACTTGAGAGACTCATAGGTCTGACCCAAAGAAACTGTGACATACTAAATATTTATTTTGTACTAAATATTTATTGCTTTAAGCTGCTAAATTTGGGGAGATGTGTTACACAGCGATAGGTAACTAAGGTAACTACAATGTGAATGCTTCCTGGAGTTATGCAGCATGGCAGCACTGTTCCCACCTTCACTGGTTTTCTATTACTATCTCTGGACTTTTATTCCAGTTAAACTTTGACCACTTTCCCAGAGAGTATCCCCCTTCTCTGTCTACCGATTTCACATCCATCATCTGCAGGTGAAGAAGTGGTCCGCTTCCATCCACCTCAGACTCAACGCACTGGTTCTGCCCAGACCTGCACCTTTGCTGGCATTAAACAATATAGGCCAAAGTTTTCTGCTTTACTAGCCCTGTGTACTCCCAGCAAACAATTCTGATTATCAAACAGTGTTCAGAAGGGTAATGATATCAAAACCCGTGGGGAGCTTTGCACACATACAGATCGCTGAACCTCAACACTAGAAAAGCTAATTCAATAGGTTCTAGTGGGGTCCGAGAAACTGTATTTTAAAAGAATCCCCAGATGATTCTGAGACATGGCCAAGTTTTATAAACTCTGGCTTAGTGTTTGTCCCTGACTTGCTGTGGAAACGAGACCCATGACTGGAACCAGAAGTGACATTTCCTGCGTCCTCCTCAGGTCTCTCTCACACATGCAACATAAAGTTCACATTTTTCCTCTACACATTTTCTTGAAGGCAGTAACTGAATTATATTTGCTGAGTATCTGCAAAAATGCAGCAATAAGTATATATTGAATTTACATATGAGACACTTTGTGCTGTTAGGAAACAGGGGTTTAACTTGATGTAAGTTAGTACTCAACATATAAATTCATTTTCCGCGATCTTGCTTTTGTAGGAACAAATTTAATTGGCATCTTCTTTGACTCTGGAGAATGTGAGGAGCATCTCAATAAATTAATAAATGGCAGCTTTCAGTTAATCAGCAATTGAGGCTGCAAAACTAATAGCTGAAGAAAATATAGCAAAGCAAAAATAGAGCCATTTTTCTGTTAGAGTGAAATTCAGGCAAACAGGACAGTCAGCAAAACGCCAGAGTCAACGATGCTACTACAGAGGGCTTCCAATAAGAATAAAGGAAATGACAGTTCTCTAATTAACAGTGCAACGAATACTAAAAATGGCCTTAAAATAAAACGTAAAAGGTATTTTAATGAGTTTTTGGGCAGGGACTGCTGATGAGCCTTTTTTCATAAGTGAAGAGAAATGTCTTAAAATTAACCAAGGCTTATGATCATCATATTGAAATCATATTTCAGGGAAATAAAACCCTTAGCTGGAAGTTAAGCAAAGACCCAGCAGGAATACTAATCAAGCTTGTATCTTATTCTAATAACTCTAAGAGACAGATTCCTGAAGTCTAATTATTATGGCATTGCCTCCTTTTAACCTTCTTTCTGAGAAATTGTCACTGGCTTTAAATACACACGTATGCACATGCCACACACCCCGTACACCTCACTTCACTATTTCATGTTTACCTAGTTGTCTGCCTCACTGTCCTTCTCTCCCTCTCCAGTGGTTCTCCAGTTGCTTTCCCAATTCCAGTTTCATTAAAATATATACAAAAACATCTACTATATTTAAAGCCTTCACTTGCACTAAACTTCTATTTTAACTATTTGCTACCAATTTTCTAAAATATCTCTGTAGAGGGACAAAAACAGCACCCATTCTAGCTTGCAATCTAATGCCTACAACAGAGTGGCCCCACTCCCATAGTCACTTCTGAGCTTGGGACAGAATCAGCTAGTCCCTCCTGCAGTGGGCCCCTTATAGTGAAGGGTCATTGTGTTTCTTCAGCCCTCTTCCTTCTGCTTTACTTGTTCCAGAAGTTTCTTAAATCTTCCTTATCACTCTTCCCTCTCTTTCAGTACTGACATGACCTTCTCCCTATTCTTATACTTTTCCTGTCATTTACAAAGAAAAATTAAAAACAAAACTCATGAGCTCAGAAAAAGCCCACAAGAATTAATGTTTGTCAATAAACTAATAATAATAAATAAGAATTGATGTGTTTATTAAATAAAGGGCTGATCTCTGACTAATTTCTCTAAAACTGTAATGTAGGTTTTGGGTTCCTCCAGGAGCACTTAGTGGTTTGCCTGGAAACTATGTTGATGTTCAAAGTTGTCTTGGGGAAAGGAGGGAAGACACCGTATGTCTCAGTTTGGTCAGTGCAAAACTGGTTTCAATCATCTGTAATAAGTTCTCTGTCTTCTGTGAAACTTAAAGATTAACAGAAAGAATGTAGGAGTTTTTATTTTAGAGCTAGATAAATAAGTTATACAAATTATTTAAGAATAAAAATGGCCCTGGCTGGCGTAGCTCAGTGGATTGAGCGTGGGCTGCAAACCAAAGCATCCCAGGTTCAATTCCCAGTCAGGGCACATGCCTGGGTTGCAGGCCACAGCCCCCAGCAACTGAACATTGATGTTTCTCTCTCTCTCTCTTTCTCCCTCCCTTCCCTTGCTAAAAATAAATAAATAAATAAATAAATAAATAAATAAATAAATAAATAAATAAATTTTTTAAATCTTTTTTAAAAAAGAATAAAAATGATTTGTAATAAACTGGAGGTATTTCTAGGCATTTTATTCACAACTATAGCCCATGAACTCAAAGTATAACCTTCTGTAGCTCAATAGTTTTGCCAAGTGGTGAGTATAAGATTCAAGGAAAGTCTGTTATTTAGAATTCCTTGAAGAGCTCTACAAGTCTGAGGTCTCATCTCAACTCTAGATCGAAGCTGAGATGAAATGCACTGGCAGAGACAATGCTGAAGCAATACCAAGCACCCTGCCACTCAGAGTGTAGCACCTTGGACCAGTAACATCTGCAGGCTTGTTAGAAATGCAGAATCACATGACCACCTAGACTTTATGAATCATAACCTGATTTCTAACAAGATCCTCAGTGTTTGAGAGGTCTGCCCCAGAGGGTTCTTCTCTAACCGGGGGTTATAGGAAAGTGAGACGGTGGGATCATTGATATCTCCAGCTTTGCATCCTCCCAGTTGCTTCTCCTCCCAAGGTAGGGAGTAGGGCAATTCCAAAGACCAAATTAAGAGTTGTGGGCCCAAATTCCAGCTGCAAACACAAAAACTTGGCAGGAATAGGAGCAGTCCTGAATTCTAATATTCAGCAGTCCTGAATATTAAGCTAATATTAGAAAATAGGCACAGACTTCTTAGAGTTTCATATTAGTCAAGAACATGAGTTGTAGTAGCAGAAAATCCACCTCAAACTAAACTGCTCAAATAAGGGAACTTATCAGATCATGTAACTAAAAAACCTGTGTAGAACAAATCTAGGCACAGCTGGGTATTTAAGCAATGTTGTAGAAAGCTGCCCACTCCTTTTCAACATCTGTTTTCTTCTCTGTTGGCTGCTTTCCCTGGGAGGGTTGTACCTTAGCACAGCTCCCAGTTCTAGGTCTACCTCTTCTCAGATCCAAATCCACAGAACAAGAGAAGGCTTCTCTCTCAGCAGGTTCCCAAAATTCTAGAACTGTTTCCTTGGCTCTGTTTTTTCCAGTTTGGGTCACATGCTCATTCCTAAACCAATCACAGTGGACAACTTGATGTGACAATCTTAGTCACAAGCCTCCTTTTAGAACCAAGGATGAGGTCAAGTCTGTCTGAAGTACATGGACTAAAAGTATGGGAGAGGTACTACCCCCAAAGAAAATTGGGGAGCTGATGGCAGAGGAAGGAATTGATTTAAGTTAAAAAAGAAAAAAGAAAAACTACTATTTAGTAGGGCACTTTTCAGCTGAAAGCTACAACTGCTCTCTCCCTAGAAGCAACAGCATGGCCACCTATTAAAGCAGTCACAGTAGATCTGCAGAGCAAAGTGTATTTTTCTTGTCATTTTGAGGGTGTTCACTGTTCCATTACAATATCCACAATATAATAAATTCAAAATACATTTAAAGCCATGTCAATTGGTACCACTGTTTGTTTACTTTTTCAGAGTGACAAGGCCTGATCCATCTACCTAATGACTTAGGAAAGGTGAAAATCACTAGCCCTGAAAATGTAGAAGAAAAGTTATTGCAGTGGTGATAGAGCCCTGGACAAGGCTGTGGCATTTGTGGATTTTGTCCCAATCGGGGTCCAGTGCTACCTCCTATGAACTAACATGGTAGATATAAGCTTTGGTCAAAGTTTCCAAGATCTCTCTTGCCTCTGGGGAAAGTGATTTTGCCTCAAGGAAACACAGATCTCTCTCTGTAGCTGAAAAATCTGGATACAGAGCTGTGGGCCACATTTGGTGATGTTCAATTTTGTTCTCCACTACTCAACTCTCAAGTGAACTATTCTGTACAAATCTACTTTAATTATGTATTAATTTCAATATTATTACATGCAGTACACAACTGCTACTCATTAAAAATTAATCTGGATTCTATCAGTTTTATTTAGTATTCATTATAAGGCAATGTTCACTTTTTTTAGAAAAGGCCTCCAGATAAATGTGTTGCTCTACATAACCAAGAGGTGATTTTCCAGAAATAGAAATACCTTAAGAAGAATTCTGCCTGTGTTTTCTGTTCCCTCCTCTCTTTAGCGGCTTCATTCACAAGCATCAATAACAAACTGGCAGCAGGAGGAGCTGGCAAGGACTGGTTACGTGTAGCAGGTGAGGACTGCAATTCCAGGTGGTAGCTGGAGATGAACTGCCAAAATACTATACTCATTTTGCTGTTAAAAGGAATTATTTTATGTCCTTGTCTTCAACAACCCTGCTATGAAGATTCTACACCAGGGATGCCTTTGTTTAGATGTTGACAAGAAGCCCCACTGCTTTATTTCTCTATATCTATTATAATACTTGTCCATGCGGATAGGTACAGAGCAAAATAATAATAATGCTTAAATTGTGTGAGGAGAATCACAAGGAATTTCAAAAAAGTCTCAGGCTGTTTACTTCTAAATCTGCAAATAATAGCTAACATTTAAGGAGACCTTGCTATGTGCCAGTTACTGAGCACATACTGTATTTAATCCCAAGTTACTCTCACAGTGAAGATTGTGTTGGCTTCATAATACCTTAGAAGGATTTCTACACATGTCCACACTTAACGAGCAATACGTTAACAAAACAATGCCCTAACCATGAATTCACAATGCCAAACAATTTCCAGAGAAAACTAATTTTTGCAGCACAGTTGTTGTCTCGTCTGACAATAACAAATAAACATTTAAAAAATAACTTAAGGAATACATACTGGCTTGGGCATTATTTTCTTAATATAGAAATTGATGCTTCACTTCAAGCTATTTCATGAAAATATTGACTTTAAACTGGAATTGACAAAGCAAAGTTTTAAAAATAATGCTTTGTGGCTGTTTCTCAGTGAGCTACACCTGAACAGGATCCCACCCTACCTTTTTCTTTGACTGTCTCCTTGGCTGTAGTTAACAAACAAATAGAAGAAATAAAAATGTGCTAGCCTGATGCATCAGCTAAACTATTGATGTAAGTACAGAAAACAACTTCAACTAACAAAAGTGAAAAATAAAATACATGGTGAAGTGTAGGTGGTATGATATAGGGACATTACAAAAAACCAAAGGCAGGGAGCACCCAGGCTTGAGGAAATAAGGGGAACAGGAATGGGATGGGGGTCAGGAACCTCTTCTCTCTTTTTCACCTGTGGCACTTTCTACTCTGTTTGCAGACCAGCTTTCTCTGATTTTCACCCACATTACAGAAAATGGTCACTCATAGCTCCCAAGTCTAAAAGATACATGTTGCCTGAATAGAAAACTATGCTTTCTCCCTCTTTCCAGGGCCAGTTCCAAATTCTCAAGAATAATAATGTGAAAGGCCAACCAGAATCATATGTCCAACTGTGAACTACTCAACTGTGATTGGGAAGTGAGGTCAAATAGGAAAAAAATGGCTATAGGACTCATCAGTGCAGGTTGGAAGACAGATGCCAAAAAAGATGGGGTAACTGTGAAATGGGCAGATGCCCTAAAGGATATTTTGTTAGTCTGAGTTCTACAGAGAAACAGAAGCATTACTCTATTGGCTCCAGATGGATTTGATAGATAGATAGATGATAGATAGATAGATAGATAGATAGATAGATAGATAGATAGATAGATAAACAAGGAACTGGCTCACACAATTACTGAAGTTGAGAAGTCCCAAGATCTATAGTCAGCAAACTTGAGACTCAGAAGAGCCAATGGTTCAGTTCTAGTCCAAATCTGGATGGTGTATATTCCTGCCCAAGGGCAGGAAAACACTAATGTCCCAGCTCAATCATCAAGTAGGTGAAATTCCCTCTTATTCAGCCTTTTTGTTCTACTCAGGTCTTCAACTGATTGGATGGGCTCCACCCACATTAGGGAATGCAATCTGCTTTACTCACTCTGCCAAGTCAAATGTTAATCTCATCCAGAAATAGGACACATAGAAACACTCAGAATAGTGCTTGGCCAAAGATCTGGGCACCCCATGGCCCATTCAAGTTGACACATTAAATTGATCATCACAGGTGTTCTCCACCACAAACAATACAGTCTATTATGGAATCTGACCTTATAGACATAATTAGAATATTCATTTCATATTTTAACTTCTTACAACAATATAAATAATGTCAATGATAAAATTTTGTTAATATAAAACTAATTGCTATCTACTTGGAAGGAAAGTGCAAAGACAAACAGATGCCTTGACCCAACAGTATGTCTAGAGTCCACCTGATCACAGATTCCTCTCAAAAAAGACATCAGCAATAGTAACTCTGTCCATTTCTTCACCAAAGATATTGAAGTAATGGTGAGGGAATTCCTCCGATTTAGATAGTTTCAAATTTATTTGAAGATTTTAGACTTTTTATGACATCATATTCTTCTTGGTTAAAGATATATGTGTGCCCCGATTCCAAATTCAAACTGATAAAAATTAAGACTTACCACAATTGTGCATATGATGACTTTTTGCAGTACTAAGTTTAAGCAGAATTAAAGACACAATGTTTTAATTCACTACTGTGAAGATAATCTATTAGTTTTTTGTGTGCACTATTAAGCAGGTTTGAAAGGTTAAATACTCAAGTTCCAATTTATAGAATAAAAGTTCCTCTCATCAATCTCCTTGTTGCAGAAAGAAAGTATTTTGGGAAGAACAAATATAAAACAATTTCAGAATACTTCTACTTTTAAATAATTTATAATCCACCCTGGTGGGTGTGGTTCAGTTGGTTGGGCATCATCTTATGAACTGAAAGGTAACTAGCACAATTCCTGGTCAGGGTATATGCCTACGTTGTAGGTTCGATCCCTGGTCAGGGAGCATAAGGAAGGCAACCAATTGATGTTTCTCTATCGCATCAATGTTTTTTGCCCTCTCTTTCTCCTTCCCTTCTGCTTTCTCTATAATTGAAAATAAAGTAAAATACTTAAATAATTTCTAATCATTTAGTCACTGAATACTTGAATGCCTACTATGTGGCAGAGCTGGATCTAACTTTAAGAGATTTACTTAAAATGCAAAATGTATGTTTTTTATTGTTGAGTTATTTGGCTGTATTAAATACTAGTGATATTTAAAGTCTTGTGTTTAAAACAAACCAATAATATTCTTCTAAGAATATGCCAACATTTTAAATATAGAGCATTTAAATACTGAGAATTATTCTGAGAAAATCAGATTATATATTAGCCATTGTTCAGAAGCAGAAAAAAATAAAAGAAAGGGCATGATAGAGAGAAGGAGAGAAAACATGATGAAGTAAATGGGTCAAAATGTAAACAGTTGGCAGAATCAGGTAACAGAAACTATGAGAGTTCTTCCTATAGATGCTTCTCAATTTATAATGGGGTTATATCCTGACAAATCTTCAACAAACCCACCATAAGTTGAATATATTATAAGTTGAAAGTGCATTTAACACTGAGCTCCAGAGTATCAGTGGTTTGCCCTCGTTATCACGTGCCTGACTGGAACTGCAATTTGCTTCCATTGCCCAGCATAAAGAGACAGTATCACACTGCATATAATTTGTGCAGAAAAGATCCAAATTCAGAGTACAGGTTCTGTACAATGCACCATAATAAAGTAAAAAAATCATAGGTTAAACCACTGTAAGTCAGGAACTATCTATACTATTGTTACAACTTTTCCAGGTGTATTTAAAGCTATATGAAAATTAAAGGTACTCAAAAAAAAATAACAACATTTAAAAATAGAACCACCATAACATCCAGCAATTCCACTTCTGCTCACACATCCAAAGGAAATAAAATCACTATTTTGAACAGATATCTGTATTTCTATGTTCCTTGCAGCATTATTTACAATGGCCAAAACGTGAGAATAACATAAGTATCCATTAATGAATGAATGAAGAAAATGTGAGATTTGCACATGTACATGCACAAACATAATGGAATGTTATGCAGCTATGAAAAAGGAAATCCTGCCATTTGCAACAATGTGTATGGACCTTGAGGTCATTAACCTAGGTGAAATAAGTCAGACAGATAAAGACAAATATTATATGGTCTCACTTATATGTAGAATCGAAAAAAATGAAATCATAGAAACACAGAAGAGGGCTTCCAACCAAGATGGAGGCATAGGTAGTTGCACTGTATCTCCTCGCACAACCAAAACTAAGGACAACAAAAATTGAGAAACAAGAAACAACCAGAACAGAGAGAAATGAACCCAATGGAAGTCTGACTACCATACATCCAGACCGGTAAGGAGGGGCAGAGTCGGAGGCCTACGGAGAGGGGTCGAGGGGTTGAGGGGTCCCGGCAGGAAAAAGCAGTGTCTGGCAGACACTGGTACGCATGGCACAGATGGCAGTTGGCAGACCCCAGAAGCACAGGGTGCAGCTGACAGACCGGTGGCAAACCCTGGGCGAGGGAGGCAACGAGCAGACCCAGTGCGACGCAGCCACACATTCGCATGCAGACAAGCTAAGCAAAAACAGGCAGTGACACACACCGCGCAGCCCAGGGCCCCAGCGCCAGGAAACAAAGCCTAAGAGCACTGACTGAAAACACCTGTGGGAGCTGAGGCTGGAAGATTCTCTCAGCCTCACAGGAGGCTCCTCGGGGAAGCCCACAGAGTCTGAGAAAGTAAACAAGTCCACCCACCCAGGAGCCTGCACCAGAAGGGCCCAATTTGCATGTGGGAAGCAGCAAAGGGGACTGAAGTCCTAGAGAGAGCAGAGCAAGCACCATTGTTCTCTCTCAGACCCGTCCCCACATACAACATCACAACCCAGCAACTGGGGTGCCCCTCCCTGGTGAACACCTAAGGCTCCGCCGCCCTTACGTAACAGCCACAACCAGACCAAAGGAAAATAAAAAATAAAAAAGGTGGCTCAAACAGAATTGAAATCCCCAGAGCCAATTTTTTTAAGTGACTGAGAGATAGCCAACCTATCAGATGCACAGTTCAAAGCACTGGTGATCAGGATGCTCACAGAATTGGTTGACTTTGGTCAGAAATTAGATGAACAAATGCAGGCTACGATAAGAGAAATGAAGGAAAATGCACAGGGTACCAATAGTGATGGGAAGAAAACTGGGACTCAGATCACTAGAGTGGACCAGAAGGAAGAAAGGAACAACCAAACAGAAAAGAATGAAGAAACAAGAATTCAAAAAAAATGAGGAGAGGCTTAGGGACCTCCAGGACATCTTTAAATGTTCCAACATCCGAATTATAGGGGTACCAGAAGGGAAAGAGGAAAAACAACAAGTGGAAAAGTTATTTGAGCAAATAATAAAGGAGAACTTCCCCAATCTGGCAAGGGAAATAGACTTCCAGGAAGTTCAGGAAGCTCAAAATTCCCAAAAAAGTTGGACCCAAGGAGGAATACGCCAAGGCACATCATAATTACATTAGCCAAGGTAAAAATGAAGGAGAGAATTCTAGAAGCAGCAAGAGACAAGGGGACAGTTACCTACAAAGGAGTTCCCATCAGACTCTTAGCTGATTTTTCAAAAGAGACCTTGCAGGCAAGAAGGGACTGGAAAGAAGTATTCCAAGTCCTGAAAGGCAAGGACCTACATCCCAGATTGCTCTATCCAGCAAAGCTTTCATTTAGAATGGAAGGGCAGATAAAGTACTTCTCAGATAAGGCCAAGTTAAAAGAGTTCATCATCACCAAGCCCTTATTATATAAAATGTTAAAGGGACTTACCTAAGAAAATGAAGATTAAAAATATGAACAGTAAAAAAAGACTTCAAATTCATAGTTAGTAACAACCATACCTAAAATGAAAGCAAACTAAGCAACAACTAGAACAGGAACAGAACCACAGAAATGGAGATCACATGGAGGGTTAGCAACAGGGAAGTGGGAGGAAGAGAGAGGGGGGAAAGATTATAGAGAATAAGTAGCATAGACAATAGGTAGAAAATAGACATGCGGAGGGCAAGAATAGTATGGGAAATGTAGAAGCTAAAGAACTTACGACACATGGACATGAACTAAAGGGGGGAATGTGGGTGGGAGGGGTTGGGCAGGGTGGAGGGGAGTTAAGGGGAGAAATGGGACAATTTTAACAGCATAAGCAATAAAAAAAGTAAAAAAAAGAAACACAGAAGAGATTGATAGCTGCTAAAGGCAGAAGGAAAACGGGTAAAGGTGATTAAAAAATACAAACTTTCAGTAATAAGATAAATACGTTCTAGGGATGTAGTGTGAAGCATGGTGGCTATAGTTAACAATAATGCATTATTATATTTTTTAAAGTTGTTTGAAGTCATTAAACCTTAAAAGTTCTCATCACAAGAGAAAGCATAATTATGCGAAGTGATGGATTTAACTAAACTTATTATGGTAATTATTTTGTAATATATACTAATATCAAATTATTATGTTGTACATTTTAAACTAATATAATGTTATATTGTTATATGTCAGGTATATCTCAATAAAACTGTGAGAAAAAAAGTTGGTAAAGTTGGTAAGTGATAAACTAGCCATGAAGTCAATTCATGTAAAAATAAGGCAGCCAGTCAGCAGGGAGACACAGGATGATGTAGTGAAATCATGAAAGTTACTTTTACTGAGTCTAAATTTTAACTTTCCTCTCAGTGAAAAATGCTTGGTAGCAAGTACTTACTTTTCACAGACCTCTGGGTATTTCCAAGTCATTTACAACTTTAGAAGGTTCATACATCAGCTCCCATGCTGTGATTGGCCTGCTCTATTTGACTTCATCTCTTCTTTGGGAGTGTCACTACATCAGATGGGTCTCCAAAGGAACACCAATGAATCTGTGACTGGGGAAGATCAAGTAAGATCAAAAACACATTCAAACTAAAAGTTACTTAAATAAAACTAAGTTGATAAACCAAATTAAGAAAAGGAAGCTAATAGTTTTTTTCACTTTATCATGGAGAGGGTGGGAGGATTAATCAGCTTGTTTTTGTAAAACACTTTTTACAAAAGATAAATTGTACTGTAACTTGCCAAAATTCATTCTTATTATGCTTATTTGCTGTGTTCCACATAAATATTTAACGGTTTCCCTGGGAAAGTAAATCTTATTTAATCCATCATCCTTTTCTTATTAGTCAAGAGACAGATTTTTCCCCTGAATCTATTGTTTTTAAAAACGCCTCCAAGATAGTTACTTATCAACCAAGCAATAATCCACAAATAACTCATGAATGTTTTATCTCACTTAGCAATGAGAACCACATTATGTGGTGGAACCTATATTTTAGTGCTCCTTCAAGGTAAAATATTTGTTGATTTTCCTCTGTACCACTGCGGTCATAATCACATTGGTCATTGCCAAGGTAAGCTATTTAAAATAGAAGAAGCAATAAAGTTCTGATTCATTCAGCTCTTTCCAAGTATTACTGACTCTAAAACATGCTTTGTTTCTGGAAATTTCAGTTTTATAAATTAAGAGGAAACACTCCTGGTGTCACCCAAAGAGGCAATTCTCAACTAGCACATTTCATGTCCAGCTAATAAACCTAATTGGTGAGAAAGTAGAGGAAGGACTACTGACATCTCTTCACTGTAATTTCTACTCTTAAGTGAGACCAATGCAGGCCCCATGCTCCGGCCAGGGCATTTGTCCCTGCTGCATGGAGGATTCCTGGCTGGCTTTTCTCTTGATCTGCAAGTCCCTGGACCTTTTAGGGTATCCAGGGACTCCTCCTTTGTCCAGGCTGTGTGACCTTAAACTTGAGCTCCTCCTTGGAGAAGTAGGCCTCTTTGGGTAGGTTGAAGAACCAATTCTGAGACCTTGAAAGGGTTACATTATCTCAAAGGGTTGAAATGGAGTATAGGGTTAGCCGTGTGGCTTACAGACCAAGCAAAATTAAAATCTGGGTTCTTTCATTTAAGTGCTGTGTGACCTCCAGCAAGTTAAGTTAGTCAACATTCCTGAAGCTCAGTTTTCTCACTTGCAAAATGAAGAAATAAGTTTCCAATGATTAAATGCCAGATGTTACCATATTTGTGTCCTAAAGTGTAATTATATTTTAATGTAGGTACAGTGAATTTAATGTAAATAAAACATCACTGGCCTTTAAGAGTTTACATTTATTTATACAATTATACGTCACTCTGTTCTTTAGTATCCTAACAAAAAATTAAGTGAAGCCATCTTTAATTGAAAATCTAAAGATGTTTCTAATGGATTTGTTGCCATATTCTGTTTAGCATTTTTCTTTTCCAAAACCTATGCACATGAACTTAATTTTGTTGGCCATTTCAGGTTTGACAATAAAATTCCTGGGCATTCAGGGCTGCCTTGTATGGTTATACACCAGTCATGCACTGACAGCCTTAGAGAATGTCATTCACATAGACCACAAGGATATGTCTAAAAATGCCACATTTTATTCAATAAATCACATATTGCTGGAAACAATCCTGTTCTTCATGAAAATGACCTGAACCTGGTATATAGATACATCTGCAGTCCCTGTGGGATCAATGTCTGTATGATGTGTGACTTGGTCAACCCAGCCTCTTCAATTTGAAGATTTTGATTTAATTAAGAATGTAGGCCTGCCTGATGTTTTAATGAAATAATTATTTATAATCATAAGTATAATTATTTTCACTATTAAAAGAGATACTGAGAATGATGCATGAACTTTATTATGGTTTTAAAGAAACGTCTGTTCTGTTGGATGTTCAATTGCTGAGTGACCAACAAATAGTCCAAAGCAATTTGGAAATCCCATATATGCTTTCTAGATTGCATATGTCATTCAAAGTTCAATGGGCCTAGAGGAAATATTTTCTGCCAAGTAATATTAAATCACCATTCTTACATAGTATTTTAAATATAGCACATTTAACCATAAGATATAAAATAGACATTACTGACAATTCTAGAATGAAAAGTGAGAAAAATTTAAAAAAGACTATTAAAATCACACAATCACATATACTATTACCACCCAGAGGTAACCTCTTTAGACATTTTGCTGTATTTGTTCCCAGCTTTTTGTCCAGCAGTATACATATGTGTAAATGTAATGTTTTTCTACAAACTTAAATTTTTCCAGTTATATACATAATTTTAATTTTAACAATATCATTAACACTCTATAAAATACCTTCCAAATAACACTTTTTTACCATTTTTAAGATTTGATTTATTTATTTTTAGAGAAAGGGGAAGGAAGGAAGAGACTGAGAAACATCAATGTGTGGTTGCCTCTGGTGCGCCTCCAAATGGGGACTTGGCCAGCAACCCAGGCATGTGCCCTAACTGGGATCTAACCAGTGACCCATTGGTTTACAGGCCTGTGCTCAACCCACTGAGCCATATCAACCAGGGCCAAAATCACACTTTTTTTTTCTTTTTTTTTTTATTTAAATGAATGAAAAATCACACTTTTAATGATTGCATGTTAACATATTATCAGATGCTTGATTGCTTTTAATTTTAACTATTGCAAATTGTGTGATGAACATCTTTTACATAAATCTTTGATCAAATAGCTCCTGATTCTTATTGGACGTATCCCTAGAATTTTCTAGAAATTTGTTAAGGATTTTGTCACACATTGTCTGTTTTCCTCAACAAAGTTCATGCCAATATGCATTCTCACCAGAAAAGTTAAAAGCAATCATTCTATCACATTTTTGCCAACAATAGATATTTAAAAATATTTTTATCAATAAAATCTTTATCTCAAAGAGGTAGCTAGACCCCCATGTTCACTGTGGCATTATTCATAATAGGCAAGATATGGAAACAACCCAATGTCTTTGAGGGATGAATGAATAAAGAAAACATGGTATCCAATGTAATATTTTCAGCCATCTATAAAAAGGAAATCCTGACATCTTCAAAAACATGGATGAACCTAGAGGGTATTATGCTAAGTAAAATAAGCCAGACAGAGAAGGACAAATACCTCTTACATGTGGAATTGTTAAGAAAAAGCCAATTTCATACATACAGAACAAAATAGTGGTAGCCAGGGGCTGGGGAGAGAAAGAAATGGGGAGATACAGGTCGATGTGCTCAAACTTTGGTGACCACAGTTAACAACATGGTGTTGTTTACTTGAAAGTCGCTGAAAGTAGATCTTAAATGTTATTGCTACACACACAAAGGAAGAGTTAACTATGTGAGGTCATGGGTGTGTTAATTATCTTGATTTTGGTAATCATTCCACAATGTGTATGTATATTAAATAAGCATGTTGAACACTTTAAACATATGGAATTATATTTCTCAATTATTCTTCAATAAAGTTGAGGAAAATATTTTTTATCATTCAGTTGATATTGATTGTATAGCTGCAATAGGTGAAGATCCTTCAAGAAATGCAGCTTAATGAAATAAACAAAACCACAAATGAGTGAAAGAATTGATAAACAAGTGAATAAGTATAATGTATTTTAGTAATATATAATGTAGTAAGGTATGTAGAATGAGCTCTTGCTAAGAAAAGGTGAGGCAACTGGCTGAGAATGAAAAAACCCTAAGTTGCAGCAAGTGGTTGAGTAGATCAGCTAGGAAAACCTTCTTTTTTAAAGAGAGCTTCAAGATATTAAAATGTATTTCTGTTATACAATATTTTAAATGTCATATACAGATGAATGACAAACACGGACATACAGCTTCCAAAAGCTGGTTAACCCTTATGCAGAAGTCAAACAGCTTCAATCAACATTTTGCACCAACTGAGGAAAAGAATCTTAACACACTCGGAAGGATCTAAACATTGTGATGAGTTTGAGGATAGCAAATTCAAACATGATGCAATGGAACACTGTCTGCATTTCAGAGGTAGCCTTTCAGCATTGCAGCAGGGCTTGCTGAGCATTTTTTTAGTTAAAAACACTAAGATTTTTGTAAGGCTTCTAAGATCAGAATAAACATATTTAGTTTGGAAATAATACATGCATGTTAATATCTAAAATTTTAATGTACCTTAGATATTTTACTACAAAAATATCTTTGGTGCAGGTTGAGGGAAGGCATGAAGCTGAAATGAGCAAGCCTATCAAGTACAGAGCAGTACATGTGGCCAAAAATGTTAAAAGAAAACACAGGTGAAACTAAACTGAATAAAAAGCTATTTAAAACTGCCAAAATGCAAAATCAAGCTTTCTTGTTCTCTTATCTTGCAGTTAATTTATCCCACTACAATCCTTTAATTTGTTATCATCAATTTTACTGTCAGAATTATATTTTTAATATACTCTCAGTTATATATATATATATATATATATATATGACCTTCATAAGTGACCTCCAGAGCATTTAAAAGAGCCCCTGTCGTCAATAAATCAACAGATAATAAGTATTGGTAAGAATGCGGAAGAAAGTGAACCTTCATGAACCATTGATGGGACTGCAGACTGGTGCATCCACTGTAGAAAAGAGTATGGAGTTCCCTCAAAAAAATTAAAAATGGAACTGCCTTATGATCTAGTGATTCTATTTCTCAGTATATATCCAAAGAAACCAAAATACTGATTCAAATGAATAGATGTACCCCTACTTTCATTGCAGCATTATTTACAATAGCCAAGTTTGGAAGCTGCCCAAGTACCCATCATTCGATGAGTGGATTAAAAAGCTGTGGTACATTTACACAATGAAATATTAATCAGCTGTAAAAAAGAAGAAAATTTTACTTTTTGTAAAAGCATGGATGGACTTTGAGTATAATATGTTAACTAAAATAAGCCAGCCGAAGAAAGAAAAATACCACATGATTTCACATATATGTGGAATCTAATGAACAAAATAGACAAACAAACAAAATAGTAATAGACTCATAGATACAGGGAACAGACTGACAGTTGTCAGAGGGAAGGGAGGTTGAGGGGCTGGGTGAAATAGGTAAAGGGATTATGAAAAAAACTCATAGATACTGACAACAGTTTGGTGATTACCAGAGGGAAAGCAGAGTGAGGGAGGTAGAAAAGGCAAAGGGAGGGATAAATGGTGGTGGAAGGATACTAGACTTTGGGTGGTGAACACACAGTGCAATATACAGATGATGTATTACAGAATTGCACACTCGAAACCTATGTAATTTTATTAACCAATATATCCCCAAAAATTCAATAAAATATATAATTTTAAAAAGCCACTAAACTTAAAACAATGCATGCCTGGCACTGTCTGCAATCCCTCCCAACATCTCAAGGTACTTGTGTGTGAATAGTCCTGCCTTGGGCTATTGTTCAAGAACAAATAGCAAAATCTAGGACTTTTGACCAAGATGGAAGCCTAGGTAGACACACCGTGCCTCCTTGCACAACCAAAATAAGGACAACACCAATTTAAAAACAAACAACAAAAAAAACCCAGTACTGACAGAAAATTGAACTGCATGAAAGTCCAACAACCAAGGAGTTAAAGTAGACATATTCATCCAGACCAGTAGGAGGGGTGGAGTCAGGGAGCTAGGACAGAGAGGGATCAGAGCAGGAAAGCTGGTGGACCCACGACAAGCAAGGTGGCAGCCAGAGGACCCAGCAAGCTGGCAGATTGTGCAGGGGTGGGCTCACAAGGCAACTGGTAGTCCGGGAGGTCCCGCATTTGTGTGCAGATAAACCAGGCAAAACTGGGGAGCGAGATAGACCATGCAACTCAAGGTCCCAGTGTGGGGAAATAAAGCCTCAAAACACCGAATGAAAACACCAGTGGGGATTGAGGTGCTGGGAGAAACTCCCAGCCTCACAGGAGAGTTCTTTGGAGAGACCCACAGTGTCCCAGGATGTACACAAACTCACCCACACAGGAATCAGCACTAGAAGGGCCCAATTTGCTTGTGGGAAGCAGGGAAAGTGACTGAAATCCTGCAGGAAGTGGAACGAGTGACATTGTTCCCTCTCAGACCCCTACCCCACAAACAGCATCACAACCCAGCCACTGGGTTGACCCATCCTGGTGAACACCTAAGGCTCTGCCCCTCACTACATAACAGGCACATCAAGACAAAATAAATGGTCCAAATGAAAGAACAGATCAAAGTTTCAATAAAAATACAACTAAGCAACAAAGAGATAGCCAACCTATCAGATGCACAGTTCAAAGCACTGGTGATCAGGATGCTCATAGAATTGGTTGAATTGGTCACACATTAGATGAAAAAATGAAGGCTACTCTAAGTGAAATAAAGAAAAATGTACAGGGAACTGATGGGAAGGAAAATGGGACTCAAGTCAATGTAGTGGACCAGAATGAAAAAAGAAACATTCAATCAGAAAAGAATGAAGAAACAAGAATTCAGAAAAATGAAGAGAGGCTTAGAAACCTCCAGGACATCTTTAAACATTCCAACATCTGAATTATAGGGATACCAGAAGGAGAAGAGGTAGAGCAACAAGTGGAAAAGTTATTTGAACAAATAATAAAGGAGAACTTCCCCAATCTGGCAAGGGAAATAGACTTCCAGGAAGTTCAGGAAGCTCAGAGAGTCCCAAAGAAGTTGGACCCAAGGAGGAACACATCAAGGCACATTATAATTACATTACCCAAGATTAAAGATAAGGAGAGAATCTTAAAAGCAGCAAGACAAAATGAGAGTTACCTACAAAGGAGTTCCCATAGACTGCCAGCTGATTTCTCAAAAGAGACCTTACAGGCAAGAAAGGGCTGGAAAGAAGTATTCCAAGTCCTGAAAGGCAAGGACCTACATCCAAGCTTGCTCTATCCATCAAAGCTTTCATTTAGAGTGGAAAGTCAGATAAAGTACTTTTCAGATATGGTCAAGTTAAAGGAGTTCATCAGCACCAAGCCCTTATTTTATGAAATGTTAAAGGGACTTATCTAAGAAGATTAAAAAAACATGTATAGTAAAATGACAGCAAACTCACAGTTATTAACAACCACACCTAAAACAAAAACAAAAACAAACTAAGCAATCAACTAGAAAAGGAACAGAACCACAGAAATGGAGATCACATGGAGGGTTAGCAACAGGGGAGTGGGAGGAGGAGAGAGGGGGAAAAGGTACAGAGAATAAATAGCATAGATGGTAGGTAGAAAATAGACAGGGGAAGAGTAAGAATAGTATGGGAAATATAGAAGCCAAAGAACTTATATGTATGACCCATGGACATGAACTAAAGGGGGGGAATGTGGGTGGCAGAGGGTGTGCAGGGTGGAGGGGAGTGAAGGGGGAAAATGGGACAACTGTAATAGCATAATCAATAAAATATATTTAGAAAAAGAAAAAAGGAACAAATAGCAAAATCTGTATATTAAAGGAAGAGACTCTAAGATGATATGTCTTCTTAAAGTTTCAATATTGTGTGATCTTAGTAAATTACTTAAACTCTTTTAAACCTACAAAATGTATAACAAAATAAAAATCTCAAGAGTTATGAAAATCCTATGAGCTAATGCATATAAAAATCATAGCATATAGTACATTAGTAGTAGTACAATATAATCATTATTGTCATTATGATTTTTAAGTATTATGCTTAAAAAACAATTCCTAGTGCACTTATATTTCACAGCTACTTGTTTAAACATTCAAGTAATTATAATCATTCAGAGTTTGTCTTGCCGAAATCCAAACCTTGAAGAATAAAATTTTCACCTTGCATGCAGTTATTTTCTAACAGTACATAATCTTCTAAGCCTAGCTAATATTTTTTATTCCTCTTCTTAATTAAGTACATTAACCTCAGCAAGGTTCATTGAATACAGTGAAAAACATACAGATCTATAGCTTCAGAAGTACATTCAAATTTATTGCTCAGAAAGAATTTTTTGTTCTGATTAAATTGTTAAAAAGATGTGCTAAATAGCACAGACTAGGCATCTCTGAGGGGTAAGGCAATCATCTTCTCAGACCCAAGATAACACTGCCTTGTCTCAAGACAGTGGAGTAGGACAGCTTGTTCTGGAAGGATAAGGACCTGTCTACAAATCCTCACTCAGTAATGGTTTTCTCAGGCAGACTATATTGACAGTTGGGGAAGTGACAGAGAACTTTGTCTTGTTTTTAACTTCTGTATTGTTTTTTTCCATCTAATTTCTTTTTCATTGAGTTTATTGGGATAACACTAGCTAATAAAATGATATAGATTTCAGGTGTACAATTTTGTAACACACCATCTGTACACTGTATTGTATGTTCACTACCCTAAGTTAATTCTCCTATTACCATTTATCCTCCCTACAGAGAACTCTGTTTTAATCATAAAGAGATGGCACCCTGTTTGTCCTTCCCTGCCTCTTTCAATAGTGTGGAATGTGGCAGAATGTCTGAGATTCTAGACCCCTAAAATGAGTGAGGGAATAAGGGATCCTTGGGTAAAGCACCAAATGGTGAATCAAAGTTTACAGAAGAGCTTGTAGGGATTTACATACAAGGAGTCATAAGCATCTCAAAAGAGGCAAGATTCCAAAGGAAATCAAATAGTGAAATCTGTTTCAATTGTGTTTTAAGAAATGATCGAAACATAATATGTATTTGAAGAGTAAATAACATTCCTAAAACAAATTTCTACCTATTTCATTTTTCACTTGATTTTTCCACCAGATTTTTGACCCAAGGAGATAAGGAAAGACCAGAAAGACAGAGAGAGCAAAACTGTTTAATTGCAGGGTCATATGCTCACTGGAAGCTTGGAATGTCTGAGTCTATATTGCAAGTGCAATCTGTCTCGTGTGTGTGTGTGTGTGTGTGTGTGTGTGCTTTTTTTTTATTTTAGTTGTTGTTCAAGTACAGTTTTCTGCCTTTTACTGCCATCCTAGCCCACCACCCCAGCCCTCCCCATCTCCTTCCTGTTTCCACCCCCCACCTTTGTTTTTGTCCATATGTCCTTTATACTTGTTCTTGCAAGCCCTTCCCATTTTCCCCTGAAATTCCCTCCCCTCTCCCCTCTGGTCACTGTCAGCCTGTTCTCTATTTCAGCAATCTGTGTCTCTTTATAGCAACACAGCTCCACTTGAGACAGCTTACGAAGTCTGTCTTGGCAAATGAATTTAACTCAAACAAATGCATTTGGTTACTATTCTCTAGAATAGTAACCCTCAATATATTTTCTGTTGTTATTCACAAACTTTGACACCTTCCTGCCAGTAGCATTACACATGTAATTCATCAAAGCTTCAGTTCCAACATATACTCCTCAAACACACCTCACTTTCGAAGTATCCTCACTGGCTTTTTTCTGTTACATCCCTTCCAGTTAACTTCCAGCTGACAGACCTAGATTTCTTTTCTTCTTTTCTAAAACCATTAATCTTCACTGAAAAGCTGTTCAAATGCCTTCCAACAGCTTCAGGAGCAGAGCCTCATGCTAAAGCTTGTAACTCTTATGAACATTACTGGGATTGTGCATGTATTTCAGGGAGAGAATATTAACCCCAGAGAACATGAAAGAAACACCAGCAATATCATTCTGAATGAGTCTGCGTTGTGCAACTGAGCACAGGATAGTATGTATGAAGAAAATTAGCTAGCAATTTAAAGATGTTCTACACAAATTCTATTTCTAGGGAGAAGTAAGAATGTCATATTTAATTGTGTATTATTGTTGCTTATTATCACATCTTACCTTCTTCATTAAATCATAAAATTCCTGCAAGAAGCATCTCTTTAGTATTTATGAAATATTTGACAGGCATTCAGAAGATGTTTGCTGAATAAATACATTCATTTATTCATAGGAGTGGATAAATGGGTAGTAGATGGGTGGATGGGTGAATCACTTGTGAAATAAAGCCTTTATTATTCACATGTCAAAAAAATATCCCTCATAAGAATATGCTCCCTAATATCAAAATAAGCAAAATAGTCCAAGTCTTTTTTTTAAAGAACTGTCACAATATTTGGGGGGTGTATGTTTATCTTGCAAAGTCACCCACCCTTAATTTTTGTAGCTGACTGTTTTAGAAATTAAAACCACCACTATATATTTTTTAAAATCTTGATATTAGTTATCAAGGCATGTGCTGGAGCCTAAAGAGCACTTTATAAAGAGATGTTAGCTATAGAAATTAGTGAGGGAAGATTATGATAGGAGAAAAAGAAGAAACATTTTAAACAAATGGGGTCAAAAATAATCCATACTATCCTTCTTAAAAATTACACTCAAAATGATACAAATTATTGCTGAGTATATTTATACAAAAGCTAGAGGAGAGGTAAAGTGTTGTGACGAGGAGATTATGAATTTAGAGTTGTGGAATTAGATGTACCACATTAGAGTATTCTAGGGAGAATAATATTCTAACAATGCCAGAGTGTTTCTTCTGTTTTATTATTTCAATTTACTCCCAGCAAGTTGGCCAAGTGAGCTTGCTGGTGTGTCATGTTTCCCTATAAACTTACATAGTGTAAGCAATTCTGAGTAGGACTTTAAAACTATGCAAATTACAGTGCCCCAGATATGAACTATTTGACAGAGAACTCAAAATAACTCTGATTATTATTTTAAAAGTTTTCATTTGAAAGGTAGAAAACATACAAGATCAGTGCAGTAACTGCATCAGAAAGATGACAGAAAGAAGTAAGACAGAGATAATGGCTTCAATTGCTCATTAGTAGATCAACACAGACAAGGAAAAAATAGATAAACTTGAAGAAATATCAATAGTAATTATCCAAACTGAAACCCAACAAAAAAATGGAAAATTTAAAAACAGAACATCCAAGAGTTATGGAACAATATTCCAGAGGACAAGAAGATAAAAAAGGGGAGGGGGGCCAGAAGAATAAAGTTGAAGAAATAAGGGCCAACAGTTTCCAAAATTAATGATAGTCATGAAGCAACAGTTCCAAGAATCCCAAACAACAAGTAGAACAAATACAAAAAAAAAAAATTAGGCCTATTATATTCAAACTGCTAAGAACAGAAACTGAGAAATTCTTGAAGATAGCCAGATACAAAGAGATATGTATACAGATAAAGACAAAAATTATAATGCACTTCTTATCGGAAACATCCAAGTTATAAGACAATGACATTAAAGTGATGGGAAAAAACCTGTCAACCTCTATGGTGCCAAAATGTTCAAAAATGAGGAAAAATAAATACTTTGCACACAAAAATTGCACAAATTTATTATCAGCATACCTACTCTACAAATATGATGTTAGAAGTTCTTCAAGCAAAAATAATATTACAATGTCCATTTTTTTCCACTGGCTAACATCATGTATGTATTATTTACTTTTGTTTCCTTATGTTCATGAGTTGTCCCATAAAAACAGAATCTACAGTTCTCTTTTAATGTTCTAACTGTTCACTGAAACCATGATCTTTGAAGACAGGAACTATATCTACTGCTTTCCTTTTATTCACAGAGGCAGCTCATCTTGAGTGGCATATCACATATGTAGATTCTATTAACTGGCAATAGATTTCCTGGATTTAATACAGATCTCAAAAGTGTGCTTATACTAATTAAAGCTATTTCAGAATTTTAGAACAGCTGTAAGTATTTTGTTCTAAAGAGTTATTCAGACAAGATATTCTGTGGGTACACATCATACAAGAGACACCATATGGGGGGTAGAACAAAATTCACCTTGAGGCAGTATGGTCTGCTGGTTTGAAACCTGGGCTCTAAAGTCGGGCAGGTCTGACTTCGGCTCCCTGGACCACGATACTCACTAGCTGTGGGACTTTGCCAAATTATAGCACATCTCTGAACCTTAGTTCCACATTCTAACAATGCTTATTTTCCAGGTCTTCTTTGTTTTTACTTTATTTTGATTTGCTTTAGTCTTTGGAGCGGGGGGGTAAAAATTAAATGAAATAAATCTGAGAAGCTTTTAGCATGGAGCCTGAAAAATAGAAAATGTTTACTAAGTGTTAGCTAGTACTATTATAAGTCCAAAATGTAATATGTTTAAAGTACCTATTAGTATAATGTTAAAAAATAATAACATATCAGACTGAAACAGATATGCAAAAAAAGAAACAAGAGTAAAGGAAATGGAATAAATGAAAGGAAACTTAATCTTTTCTTATTTTTACTCTAAACCAGAAACTAGTGGCAACATGTTTTAGGTTGATAGCACATGACAAAGTTAAAAGCGTGACAACAGCACAAAGGGCAGGAAGGAGGAATTGAGAAATTCAGTTGTAAGGCCTTTATACCATACATGAAGTAGTATAATACCATGGGAAGATATTATTAACTGTGTATTAATAAATTAAGAATACACAGTTAATAATATCTTCCCTAAAATATTATTAATGCACATATCTTCCTTAGATAAGCCCTAGGTTAACTATTAAAAAATTTAAGAGAAGTATAAATAGTAACTGAGGAGCTATATTAGAATCATAAAAACTGTTCTAAGCAGAAAAGAGGGGAAGCATAGAATAGATGGAAGAAATGAAAAATACAAAAACAATAGATTCTAATCCAATTATATCAATAATCATATTAAATGGGAATGATTTAAAGAATAGGGTTAAAATACAATAACTTTCAAATTAAATAAAAAGTCAGGACCCAAACATACTCTGAGAAATCTACTCTGAATTTAAAAATGTATATAGATAAAAAGGAAAAAGATGGAGAAAAATATACTATGCAAACATTATACAAATGAAAACTAGAGTAAGTATATTCATATCAGACCAAGTAAACTTCAAAAAATAATATTGGGGTTACAAAAGGACACCACTATATAATAAGAGGGTCAGTCCTCTAAGAACAGAAAACAACTTATGTATGCACCAAACAACAGAATTTTAAATATGAGTCCCAAACTGATGAAAGTAAGAGGAAATTAAATCCACAATTACAGTTGAAAACTTCAATATTTCCCTGAAAATTGTTAGATGAAGACACAAAAATCAAGAAGAATGAAAGAACTGAGTAACATTATCAATCAATTAAACCTAATTAATATATAGAACACTCCATCCAACAACAGCAAAATATACTTTCTTTTCAAGTGCACATGTATGTAACAAACACCAAGATCGATCATATTCTGAGCCATAAACAAACTTCAAATTTAGAAGAACAGAAATTATTTATTATCACCGAAGAAGAGTGGAAATTTATGCTCCCCAAACAGTCTTGCAAGCTGGGGGTAGCAGGGGACCTGTGTGTCTCCATGTTTGGTTGGAGTAAGGTGGTTATTGTTGAAAAGCTTTCTGTCTCGCCAAACTGCTCTTTTCCCAGGTCTTTAGTCATGGAGAGCAGTTTTTTCTTTGGGCTTTCCATCTCTCTGCATTGATCTTTCTTGGGTCCAGTCTTCTCCCACACCGAGCCTGAGATATAGGGGAGGCAAAAAGGATTCCTAGGGCGCTCACCACTGTGTGGTTCCTTGGATCTCGAGGTCCCTAACCAGTGTGCCTTTCTTTCTCCATTTTCGGTGTCTTTCTTCTTATTTTTAAGGCAATTATAGTATATTATAATATAAAATGTTACATATCATATTGTATTTTATAAAAAGGGAAGGTAAAGAGATGTAAATTGAGGTTTCTACACTTCAAATTGAATGACCACAATGTTGACACCATAAGACAGTGATAATTTATGCTTGCATAACTGCAATCACTCCAAAATCTATACAGATACACTAAAAATCACTACGCCTGAATCAAAATGGAATCAAAATTAAAAAGTATAAAATATGTTCAAGTAACTCACTAAAAGGCAGGGGGAAAAAACAGAGAAATAAAAAAGAGGGGAAAACAGAAGGCAATTAAATGGCAGGCTGAAACATCAACAAATCAAAAATTACATTAAATGTAAATAGTCTAAATGTATAATTAAAAGACAAAGATTGACCAGAATGATAAAAACAAAATGAGCCTACTCTGTGATGTCTAAAAAGAAAAAACCTCACTTTAATTATAACTGAACATAAAATAATGAAAAAAGGTACACTAAGAATTAATTTTAAAAAAGAGATAAAGTGCCTATATTAACATCAAATAAAGTAGACTTTATCAGAGCAAAGAGATTTAGCAGGGAAAAGAGGTACATTACATAATGACCAAAGGGTCACTCCACCCAAAAGACACAGCAATTCTAAATATGTGTGCACCAAAAACACAGAGCTGCAAAAGAAGTGAAACAAGAATGAGTAGAACTAAAAGAAGAAATAAAGAAATCCACAGTTATAGTTGGAGACTTCAAAACTCCTCTTGACAATGGATAGGACGACTAAACAGACAATCAGCAAGGACATAGAACTTAGCACTATCAACTAACAGAGTCTAACTGACATTTATAAAACACTTTGCACACCAACAGCAGAACACAACACATATTTTTTTTTCGTGGAAACGAGGATATATACATACCCTAAAGCATCTGCTGTATGTGGTATACTTTCTCTATTTGACATTTTTCAAACAGAGTAATAAATACTTGTTGATTGTAACCAGTGACATAATACAATTAAATGATACATAAAGATATATCTATCCAGTCATGTCACACCCACTCCTCTACAATTCCAACCCACATTATTATGGTGGATATGAGTGACTGGCAAACCATGGGGGTAAAAAAAGAATGAATGGTCTTGGCAGCCTCTATAGCAACAAAGAGAGAATAAGGGAGTCAGTATAGCATATTGATTAAGAGTACAGACTTCAGCATCCTACCTACCTGGGCTGAAGTCCCTCTCCTGAGATTTACTGGCTGCCTCTGAGACGCAGCCTTTAGACTCTCTAGGCCTTCTTTCCCTTGCCTGTGAAACGGGAACGAGAACAGTGGCTACATTGCAGGCATTCTTTATACCATTCTCAGGGCTGCACAGTCTCTCACCTCTGCTTCTCTCTAGATTTGTTCTCTTCTTTCTTCTGCAGACAAAAAAAAGTGAGATGAAACTTTTCTACACATATGGCAATTTTAATATTCTTACATAAATTTCAGTTAGGGAAAAATGAATATGGCAATAAAAGTATTGACAAAGAACATTAATGGGGGGGTGGGAGGACTTGAATGGGAGTAAGGGGGCGAAAACTGTACTTGAACATTCATTTAAATAAAAAAAAAGAACATTAATAGGCAATTCACAAAATAGCAATTCAAAGGACCAGAAAAATATAAGAACCTCAATTTTATTTAAATAACTAAAGTAAAAACACAAGTGGATTAAAAATAATTTCACCCTAGTGACCAAAGAAATGAACATTAAAACTACTATGCCATTTTACTTGTAAAATTGGTCAATTTAAAATGAAACTAATATTAAGCATGCAGTATAATTTATATTTGCTTATACTATTGATAGTATAAATCAATACAAACTTTCTACTACAAGAAATTTGGCAACACCTGTTACAACACTTTAAACAAGTAATTCCCCTTTTTGATATTTATATGTTGTTTGTAGTTAAAGAGCTAGTATACTACAAAAAACATCAGAGATTCACACAAAAATTTACATCAAAGATATTTGTCATGTTTTCGCTATAGTCTAATGAAAAACTAGAAACCTAAATTTACAGAAAGAAGAGTGATGGTAAAGTGAATTATGATGTTTGCCTATGACATTAAAATAATGCTTTCTGAAGTTATTTAATGATGTGAGTAAATGAATACAATTTAATACTTCAAAAAGATGCTTACAAATCATATAGAAAATATGTTAAAAATACATACATGAGGAAAGACTAGAAGAACATCTCAAAATTGTGAAGACTAAGTTACTTATGAGAGGTGAGATTTTTCTTCCTTCTTTATGTTTTTATATCTCTTACAGTTTTCGCATTTAAAAAAATATTAATCTGGTCCTGGCTGGCGTAGCTCAGTGGGTTGAGTGCAGGCCTGTGAACCAAAGCATCGCCGGTTTGATTTCCAGTGAGGGCACATGCCTGGGTTGCAGGCCATATTCCCGGTATGGGGTGTGCTAGAGGCAACCACAGATTGATATTTCACTCCCTCTCTTTCTCCTTCCCTTCCCCATCTCTCTAAAATAAATCAATAAAATCTTTAAAAAATTTTTAAATATTAATCTGTCACTTCTCAATAGTTTCTACTAAACTGTGGGCTCCTTGTGGAGAGGTTGTATTTTCTTCATAGTGGTACCTTCCCTCAGAAACCAGCACAGTACTGATGCAAAATAGGAATGCCCAATATAAAGGAACTGCTTTTGTAACAAAAAAAAAATCAATAATTTTTATTGTTAATTTAGTTATAATTTATTCAGAGAATAGTTATTTTATGTAAATGAAAGTGTAATTGACTGAACCTAATTTAGCATTTTTCAGTTGTTTCTGGAATTTCATAGAAGTTTAAAATCATAAACAAGGATAATACTAATATCATATTATACTAAAGTAAAAGAGAGTTTTTTTAAGTATTCTCATTTTATATATTAGCTCTTACTCCCAAAAGAACTTTAGGTGACCTAAATAAAATATAATAATATTAGTTTAATATTTATCAAGTGCTAATTAAATGTTGGGTTTCCTTCTAAGTGCTTTAACTGTATTGTTATTTAATCTTCATAGCAAATTTATTCTTATTATAACTTCACAGATGAAGAAATGGAGGCGCAGTGTTTAGTAAAATGTACCTAATCACACACCTAACAAATGGATGAGTTAAGATTAAAGTCAGACCCTCCGGCTCCAAAGCCCACACTCTTAGGGGGCACAAAACTGCCCAAACATACATAAAGATCTGAGACCATCAGAATCAGCTATGTTTTGATTTTTTAAGTACAATCTGACTTCTTCAAGTTCAATATTCAACCATTAGGTTCAACAAATTGAAGCATGAACCACACTGAGCAAACTCTGAGACGGACGATGTTCCCATTTCTGTCCGGTTTTCTTTCTGCCCTTAACCTCTCTCCTTGTAGCCTTCTCTCCCCAAAGCAACACCAACATCCTAACGTGCTCTCTTTCCTCCACTCCAGCAGCACTCACAGACGGAAAAGGACCTTTCCAACTTGTGCATTCTCAAGTATAAAATGGCTTATGTGACAATCTTACCCCTCCTAAGAGTCTGAGTTTTAACAAGAAACAGACTCTTAAATCAAAAGACCAAATCTCCAGCTACGATTGTTACAAGGATTAACAAGGGTGTGAAGAAGGCGGTTTGAATATACAGAATTTCTGGTACAACTAAAATTATATACACAAAAGACACGGGGCTTCTGAAAACACCATAAGCCTTGGAGTCTATCATTTTCTACTGTGTGAACATAGAACGTAGTTAATTGGGCCTATTTGTTTTTAAGTTTTATAAGAGAATACAGTACCTGGTTTCCAGGGTCGTGACAAGAAAGTGATAATGTATATAAATTAGCACCCAAAGCTTCCGGTGTAGGGTTAATATAATACTCCATAAATTATTGGTATGAATGTTTAGTATTCATTTTGTTGTTAGCATAAACATTAATATTAGTGACATTAACATTAACATTAATGAAAAAGCACTGAAGCTAGCATCAGAAAACCCGGATTTGAACTTTAGCTATGCCACACTTACTGGCTACATAAACCTGAAAATATCACTTGACCTACCCTAACTCTGCTGGGAGAGGCAATCCCATAACCTCTGAACACCCTGCATGTTATTGCTGGCTATGCCAAAAATGTAAGGTCCTGGCAGCTCGTTATGGGAGCCATTTTTCGAGGTTGTTTTTGCTGCAAGCAACCTTGAACGATATGGTAACATCTCCAGCCAGATAAGCAACAAATTTGCTTAATGCTGACTACAAAAACAATGAATTCTTCTGTAACGAAACCCACTGCATGTGCTGCATCTATCTACTTCCATCTAGGTCTCCTCTTGGGAGCTGGAAGCCCTGAAGAAATGGAGCCAACATCATGCTCACGCTCTCTGCTGTGCTGCCTGTGTCTCTGACCTAGGAGTTTTGTCTGACACCAGCGTCCAGAGAACTGCAACAGGCCAGCTTGTCGGCTTGCACATAGGGTAAAATCTCAGAGCCTTCAGAGGGACTCTCAATACTCTCGTTTACCAAAGGAGAATAATACCGCCTGTCCTATCTCCCTCACAGAACTATTGAAACAGCTACACAAAATATATATTGGTGCAGATTACCCATTTTTATATAAGATGAGAGACTTGTATAACACAGGTCACTGCAGATCATAAGGGGAACCTTGTCTCATATAGTGCATTGAGGGACTCTCAAAATATAATAGTACTTTGATAATTAAAAGTCTATTTTTCAAGCTCTATCTTAATAGCATTCCTGTGGTTTTGTTGTCAAGAAATACCA
Source organism: Tonatia bakeri (assembly GCA_004024845.1). Taxonomy (NCBI): domain Eukaryota; kingdom Metazoa; phylum Chordata; class Mammalia; order Chiroptera; family Phyllostomidae; genus Tonatia; species Tonatia bakeri. The sequence continues at coordinate 5,115 of PVIA01002642.1, read as the reverse complement.
ACACCCAGAATAAAGTCGTGTGAGTCATGTACTAACACACATGCATAGGTAACTCATAAACTGAAACAAAACCAAGAGTCTCCTAAACATCAACTTTCCTCTGCTAAAATAACTGCACCCCCTTTTATTGTAGTTTTGACATAATAGCCTACATATTCATTTTTCACTTACTTAAATGAACTTTACTCTGTGAGGATTCTGCAATTCTTTCTGTAAGTACTTTGCCTTTCCCTCTGGAATAAATTCACACAAAAAGCCAGATTTACCCAGACCTTCCTACCTCACATGCATCAAGGCCAAAAAAAAACATCTGCTCTCAGATTAATGCCAACAAAAAACTAATGGAACACTAGGGCCTTTGAGTGGTGCAAAATGCTAGTTACAATTTGAATCTATCAAGTGATTACTGGATATGCAATGAAATGATCCATATGCTGAAATCTTCAAATGGCCAGATGAGTGCTTCCCAAAATCAGAGAACCATGGATGGTCATTCAAAATCACTGCAACCCATACCCTTGATATTTGCCCCACCATAAACCAAACCTGGCCCAGGCGAACAGTGATTAAGTGAAAAGTCATTAACACAGTTTTAATATTTCAGAAGAAAATTTTAATTCAAGGGCAGCCTTTGTTTCAACATTAAACCAAAATGATCAGAACTCCATATGTATGTGAGCCTGAAGAATGTTTTATTAATGACAAATGGACCAAACTGAGATCCAAACATATCTCTCTATCTGCAAATGTGTGACGAAATAGTGGAAAGCCAAAAGGAAGTAGTAATTTGCATGAATCAGCCTGCAAGTGAGTTTTTTGTTTGGTTGGTTTTGGTTTTGAGGGGAGAAAGAAGGGTTTTTTTGTGTGTGGCACCTTTAAAAAATCCAAGAAATAGACAAGAGAATATAGTGCAGGCACCTACCCCTTGCCACCAGATTCACGAGCACAAGCAAAGCTTGGCTCTGGGAAATACCAGAGTAGGCTCTGGAAAATATCAGCAGGAAGACTGTAGCTTTAATTCCAAGTGACAGAATGAAACCTTAAGACATGCAGTCTCCCTTGCAATTAGAAATTGTGTTCAATAGCTTCTGTTGCTGCTACACTAACACTTTAACCATGTGCCTGGTCTATTTGCTCTGGTTCAGTGATCCTAGACAATAGACTTCAATGTGGAAAACAAGTAAACAGCTCAGCATTACTAACTGAACACTGCAATAATTTCTTCAGCATTTGAGGAGATTCTCTGAAGCCTTTACTTTCTCATATAATAGCCAATCACCAGAGTGGAGAAAATGAAAGAAGAAAGGAGAGGGAAAATGAGAGAAAGAGACAGCAATAGGTAAAAAATTAAATTCTTAAAGTACTGTTTTGCAGTTAGTCTTGATAAAAATAGAGGTATTTTTCATTTCTTCTGTTTACCTTTATTTTTTTAAGGTTAATACTATGCTACATGATTTCCTTTTTATATGAGTAATCTCTTCATAACTTCAATAGTGCACATGTTGCTTCCAGTGTGGAACACTACTCCTCGGGTGAACGCAATCACGTCTTTCTCTGAGTATTTTCAAACTTCTGGCACTAACCTAGCACTCATATCCTTCAGATACTCAGTAGATAAACTGCTCAAGAGTGGAGGGCAAGGCCATGATGTTGAGCCTCCTGGGCCCTCAGAGAATGTGGACACTTTACTGCAACCTACTGTCTGATCAAGCGGCTCAAATCTTCTGACACAGGAACTGGGCTCTCTGGGATATGATTCCTTTGTTCCACAGGAGGTAAGTTTGGAATAAAGGAGTTAAAGACTTTTAAAAACGAAGTGCAGCGAGGAAGGAGACCATTGGACATCATGAAGGCAGGTTCTGCTTTGTTCTCCGTTAGAACTCCGTACAGAATGTGTGCACACTGGTAACACTTATGTCCATTGACGTAAGTGTGGCTTGCAGTGTGGTGTGGGTGCCTTAGTGAGCAATCAGAAACTTGTGGCCTTGGACTCATTGCTCTAATTCTGCCATTTAAATCACTCGTATATAACATATCAATATAATCCCAAACACTACTACAAACCACCACTCCCAGGCCTCATCAACTTGGACATTCAATGAGGACTGTGAGACCTAGCAAGAAATGCTCAGGCTCAGCCACCCCAGCAGAACCACCTTCCAGCTGCGTTTGGGAGCAGTGCTCCTCCTGACCACCTCACTGCCTTCGACACTCAGGGAGTATGCTGCTTGATGGCAGCCATGGCATGTCTTTTCTACCAAATCTGAGTTAAAGTGTCCAGTGTCCTCTGTACCTTGTCCCTGCCATGACTCACTGTGTTCTGCTTGATCTACTTTAAAACTACCCTCTATACATCTTCCTAACATGATAGCTTTCATTCTAGGTTTGAATCTTTTTAGATTTAGTGTCTCTCCTGCCTTTCATATTTTAGTACTCTTGTTCCTTCGAGTAGAAGGGTTCAAAAAGTATGAGCAATGAAATCACAGAAGCTGGGTTCCAGTCTGGGCCCTGTCACTTTGAAGGTGAACGATATTAGACAATAATATCTCTCCATCCCATGGTGTTTACCTATTGGGGTAATTATCTCCATCAAAGCTAATTGTCAGTTTTGTGTGTTACATTGTCAAATTCCCTCAGACACTATAGAAGTCCTCTTATCTGATATAATTGGAACCAAAAGTTCATGGATGACTCATAAAGCCAGAAATATGGAGAAACTTTGTGAATTAATAATACACTATGATAAGCAAAACAATGGTTTCCCAAAGATGTCCATATCCTGATTCCCAGAACTTGTGAATATGTTACGTTATATGAAAAAGAAGAATTAAGATTACAGATGTAATTAAGATTATAAATCAGATGATCCTAACATAGGAAGATTATCCTTAATTGCACTGAAAGCCCAATGTAATCATAAGGGAAGCAAAAGAGGAACCATAGAGATAAAAGCATGAGTAGAATTCAGCCCAATGTTTCTGTTTTTGAAGAAGTATGAACAGAGCCACAAGTCCAGGGGTATAGGAATCCTCTAAAAGATGGGAAAGGCAAGGAAATGGGTTCTTGTGACCTACAGACTTCATAAAACAATAAATCTGTGCTGTTTTAAGTAGCTATGCTGTGTACTTTGTCACAGTAGCAATAGGAAACTTCATGTGTGTGTGTGTGTATGCATGTGCCCACACACATGTAACAATCCAGATTAAGACATGTTATTCTTATTCACCTGCCAATCTTTTCATGTGATCACAAAACCTTTTACTTGAATGTATATACATCCAACATGTATATATTGGAGATATATAAAGTCCTTTAAATTAAATCATACCCATATATTTGGCTATAATTTCCAGTTCAATTTTTTAAGTGAAGCAGTTATGTGCTAAAATATTGCATATGGGTATAAAAATAACTCTTATAACCCAAGAAGAATAAAGGCAAACCAACAAAAAATAGTAAAGAGTTAAATGAACATTTCACAAAAGCTCTAGGAATGGCCAATGAGCATATAAAAAGATGCTCAACATCACTGGTAGTCAGAAAAACACAAGTTAAACTCACTATGAAATACCATTATGTACCCATTATAATGGTTAAAATTTGAAATATTGATAATACCTAGTGTTGGCAAGGATTAGACTTTTAATTATGTAGCATTGAAATAACACATTTTCTCATCTTTTCTTAGAAGTTTCATCAATAGTTCAACTAACTCTACAATTTATTCAAGAAGCAAACTGATGGATTTTCCAAGAAAACTATTATATATCTTTTAAGATTTAAATTATTTTGTGGCAGATATTCGAAGGAAAAATATCTGAATAGCAGAAGACTTCTTTCCCAAAACACTATTTCAGAAGACAAGGAAGCAACATGAACAGCTTCAAGGAAAGAATACTATGACCCAGACTTACTGTTCAGATGAAAGTTAAAAAAAAAATGAAGCATTAAAGAAATGCTGGTGAGCCATGTAACAAAAAAGAAAGAGGAGAAGAAAAAGGAGGGAGCAAGAGGTGGAGAGAGAAGACATGGAAGGAGGAGAAAGAGGAATGAAGGAAGAAAGAAGAGAGTGCAGGTGGGTGGGAGGGAAGAAGGGAAGAAAAAGACATATTACCTTGAGTATGTTTAATGAAACAGGATATGTGTCAATAATAATCTGTGAAAATATTATGAAATTTAAAAATTACATAATAATGTGGATCTAAAACTATGTTTTAATATGTTAGGATGTAATTATGATATGAGAGTAAGAACATAAAAGCACACTAAGTTTTTTGGGTTTTACTCTGTGTCATAAGTAAAATGTTTTAAATTTCCAAAAATTGAAGACTTTCACACAACTGTTATATACTCATTATAAATATGTTTTTCTGGTTAAAGGTAGCACAATAAGTCCATTTCCCCTCAGGTCACATGGAGCAGTGTTGGTTCCCACACCCATCCCTATACCTATCATTTGCAAAGAACAATTACGGGTCATCCCAGGTTGGGAGTGAAGCTGATTTTCCTGGAGAACAACTAGCCACAACATCATGATTCTATCTTCAGTAAAGAAAGAAGGATTGGTGGTTGAGAAACTAGTGAATAGTGTCAATGTCCTCCAGGCAAAGACTACCAGGAATACACCTATCTTGAAGGATTTGGTTTTAGCACTCATTGCAGTACAGAACACACAGCATGGGGAATCCTGGGGCATCCCAGGAACACAGTGTAAGAAAGGATTCATTGTTGTGTTAGGGGGTTGGGGGTAGGTTAAAGGAAACAGGACTTTGTTATGGATTATATGCTGTCAGGAAACAATTCTAGGCTGGATATCTTAATAAATCTTACCCATAAGGCAAAGGTATGAAGCAAGGCTAGAGTTTTGACAGTCATTCACTTTAGCCAAAATAGGAGGATCTCGGGTATTCTTGGGTTTGTTTTAGTCCGTGCTTAGAAAAATTACGAAGTGTCCTCATTTTTTTCTCACTTCACCAGTCACAGAATACCCTGCTCTAATGTCCAGGTTCTGTGAGATATCCTACATCCCACAGAACACTTCCTCAGGAGCTGCTTTCCTCCTTTTTAATAGTTTTTTTAATATATTTTATTGATTATGCTATTACAGTTGTCCCA